>PEKF01000041.1:0-177095 GCA_003073195.1 Ramalina intermedia | reverse complement strand
AGATTTTCGCGTACGTAATAAAAAAATAATTACCGGAAATAAAGTTTAACGCGTAAGCGGATAAGATTAGTTTACGGGTACCGATAAAAATATCCGTAAAACGGTAATAATAATACGGTACGGACCCGGCGAATAACGTAAATATAATAAAATTAAAAAAGAATTTTTAAGAAAACTCGGTCGTAATATTATAGGATTTCTTAAATATAAAATTGTTAAATAGGGCCGCTGGCGTATAGCTGGCGGGATTAATTAAAAAGGTTTATAAAAGACGTAAAGTCAAAGACTTAAATATTAAGTAATAAATAGATTTAATAAATAAACTAATTCTTAAGGAACTTAAAAAGAATTAGGATACTACCTTTATTTAAAATAAATAACCGTACTAACTAAACGCCGTAAAACCCCCCGGTATTTGATATTTGAATCAATATAACCCTTAAGGTCTATCCAGGGTATCACCAAGGCTGTTGCCAAGGCCCTGCAGGCCTTGACTTGGCGCAGTAGCCCTGCGCGCCAGTGAGACGCCAGCGGGATGGATGCGCTATGCGCTAACAAATGATATGAAAACTTGATCTGTAGTGTTGACGAGCAATATTGTGATTCTTCAGAGCTCGACAATGCGTCCTCCAGCATGGTTGATTCCTGGCTGCAAGCAGCCAGGAAGGGCGCAATCGGCGGTCCTTACAGTCTGCCACACCACTCGAGCAACAAGGTACAGTATAGGCCTCATCCTGCTCGATGTTGACAGTCGCTAGCTGTCGTCGTCGTCGTCATCATTGCCCCGCCTTTCTTCTTCAATCCCAAGCCCAGCCCCAAGCCAAGCGCCAGTCCAATCACAAGCAGAACAAGCAAGATTTTCCACAGAAGATGCAATCTTGAAACTCTGCTGTAGGCCTTTCGACCCTTGTTTGCAGTCTTGAGCCCGCGCTTGTCGTAAGCCGCCTTCTGAGATTCCTCGGTCGACTCAATTTGCTGCTGCATGTGATCAGTGAGGGGGTTGCTAAAGAGGGACGAATCACGCAGCACGAAGATGCTCACATACAGAGTGTGAGTCTTGAAGAGCCATGTTGACATCTGTAAAATTTCGCTGACCCTTCTCCGCAAGCTGGACACCACCATCAATGAATGAATTGTATGGATTCTGGAAGGCACGGCTGCAACGACGCGATCATCCTCTAAGGCGCCAGCAGATTATAAATGATTCTTCCATGGTACTGAGCAGCACCGAATAACACTGTAATCAAAAATCAGCCATTCCGGCTAAACTGATGGACGGCAGGGTGAACGGCAAAGATCTGACCTAGAGGAGAGGTGGATGTCGTCGTGGAAGGCGCAGTCAACGCTCGGTGGCTCTTGGTGTGCGTTGCCTGCCGTTCGAGGACGCGTTCCGCTTGTCCACGCCTGAAATGCGGTCGGCGGACGGAATTCATCAGGACCATCCAATGACGTCGAGATGATATGTAAAGCTCGCAGTCCCCAAAATGTCAAATCTCGCTATGATCTGCGTAAAATGCATAGGGTACTCCTGCTTTTTGAATAGCGTATCGACTCGTGTTGAAGGCTACTACCAACCAAGTGGCCACATGAACCCTGGGCAGCCATCACTTTGGCCATTCCCAAAAGGCCAATGCTCCATGAATCGAGAGGTTTAGACCCAGTGTCAACAATTCTAGATGCCTCTTATGCCAGACCCCAAGACAGAGAAGGCATTGCAGACTGTCCATCGAGTCTTGACCCCACACCCGCCTCCATATTTCGCAAATCGTGCACCTCGTCTTCATTTTCTCCCCAGTCCTCCAGCTTGTCAATGATCTCTGCTCCCATTGTACTCCAGAGTTTTTGGTACGCAGCCGGAGAAGGATCGCCAGAAACGCCCCCCCAATTCAAGACGCCGAGTGCCCATGCTCTTTCTTTGATATATCCATTGGCGGGGTCTGAGCGTGCCCTTTCTTTGGCATGAGCTGCAGCGTGGAGAGTTGCGAGGTTGGTAGGGCTAGGGGAACAGGTTCGGCTTCTGGTTCGTGGAGGATTCAAGGCGCAAATAGCGGGACTCTTGGTGAGGGAAGGGGATGGAAGTTGATACTCTGCTTTGCCTGCAGTGGCATTTCAGGGAGCAAGGCAGGACCTTGTAGAGATAATTGCGGGGGTCGTGCACGATTGACAGTTGCCACGGCATATCTAGTACTAGAACGGATGCCAGTGTACAAGATGGAGGCGGAGTAGCTTAGACAAAGAAGAGCGACAGTAGTCTTTACATGTAGAAGTAGCAAATATGAATATCAATGGTGACCCCTCGGACGCAGATAGACAAGGTCGGGGAAACCTCGGGCACACAGCCTGCTGACTAATTAAAAGGAGTACAGCCGTTTAATTGGCTCAAACGCTCTATTCGTGAAAATGCTTGTACGATTTCCTTCAACGGTAATGCTTAGTTGCATCCTCTAGTACCGTCAATAGTGGGTTTCACACTCCGTGAGCTACATGCAGTGACCAAGCGAGGCAGTGGCCTCCTCATGCCCCGCATTTGGCTCCTGACTACTCGTCTGGGCTGTACTTGCGCGGTGCCACCCTAGCCTGCTGAAATTGTCACGTAGCATTGGGCTCACATGACTGATTTTACACATACCAGATCCTGCCTCGAAAGGCGAAATGATGGTCTGATGATGCTAATGAGGCAGCGATCCCTTCCACCGGAGTACCCACCTCATTCAGCGACGGCCAAAGCCTTTGCCCCAGCAAGGGCGTTCTCCGTTTTAGGTGAACGCCGTCGGAAGAGACGGATCAGAAACGGTCGATCCCTGCATGTGACTTATCAATATTATCGTGGGTCATCACGTAGTGGTGGGTGAATAACGATCAGATGATTACCTAAACGTAACTAGCCTGGCCTTTTCACGGGTATATGATACGTCTTCCGTAAGCTACACCCCTTCCAGCGGAGCATGCTGCACGATAAGGGGGATGCCATTGCAAGTGAGCTTCTGAATACGATATCATACCGTGAGCCAGCCACATTACTAAAACAAGCTTCATTTCGCTTCTTTCTGCACGAATCTTCTAATCTCGCCTCAAATCAGAGTGTCGCTACCCAGCCCACTGATACCATCTTGCATATGACGATAACTCTCTGCCAGTCTCTTGAAATGGGCTTCGTATTCATCTACGTATGGCAGGAGATCTACTAAGATTGTCGATGCATAGGACACAGATAGTGGCAATGAGTCCAACCAAACATTCAAGAGCAACAGTGCACGGTAATTCCTGCTCCTGCCTTGTCTGTGGCATATTCAGGGCCCCTTCCGCCATGAGCCTTGCCTCGCACTGCCTCGACGCCGGTAAGTTCGGGGCTATGCAGAGCATTTGGAGGGAGATTCCAGCCCTTTTCCCTTGTTGTTCTTCGCATGTATCAATATTACTGCCACAGGCTCCTGCAAAAAATTTCCTTTCCAGGCTCACAAATTGCGATACTCTAGAGTCTTGGTACGACTAGCTGCCATCAGTCACGATACTGAGCCGTTGTAATTAGACTCAGGAGCCTGTCGGATCGTCGATTAGCAACATGGCCATCCCACCGCCAGAAGCTACAGGTCTAGCCGATGTCGAACAGTCAACACCGACACGTACAGAGCCTTCATCTTCGTACGGCGAGGCCTTACACCTGGAAACATCTTCACACTCACCAGAGGATGCAGTCAATACCGTGCCGTCAGAGACGAGCTTGCCGTATACGCCATCCTCTCATGCCAATCAAATTGACGCGGCTCATCCTCATCTTGAGCGTGGCTTCTTCGATAGGCTGACAACCTCGACTCCGGAGCAATTCGACAAAAAGTACCGGATGGCCGCACTGGACACAACACCTGCCCAAAGTCCACTCATAGACGCGTTCAGTAGTCTCAATCCTCATCTTCTTGATAAAATTCCTGGGAGCCCGGCCTTTAAAGATGCGGAGCGAGCTTCTCAAAAATATAAAGATTCACTGGGTGAAGCAAGTAGTATTGTAGAGAGACATGGTCCAACAGAGTCTGATGTCCTTCTGCTTGAAGGTGCCGAGGGCGCGGCCTCTGCAGCTATGGAAGACATCCCCCGAGTCAACGAAGGTTCCTTGGGTACAGGAACCGCGACTATAGATGCACTTGTTCTAGCGAAGCTCAAGAGATCTCTGCTTAAAGGTAGGGTCTGACATCCATAACGATAGGCGACTAAGGCTGACTTCAAACCCAAAATCTGCCTCCCAAATCAGACTTTTTCGGCATTCTCCAAGCTCCTATCCCCGAATTCCTCTTGAAAACGTCAAATAAGGAGATGAGAGGATCAAAGGCCGAAGACGTGTCTCAGGCGCCAAAGCCTGCCAGGAAAGAAAAGCGCGACATCAGGCTTTTATCCCCGGAACAATTTGAAACGAGAAAGGCTTTCTCACATCAGAATACTAAGCGATCAGGACATTTCATATCAGACAGCCCTTTCGATACTTTGTACGCAATCGAGGTTTTATCAAACGAACATTCGGGCCTTGGATCACGTTTGCCAAGGAGAAGACACATTCACAACAAGCCGCCTGATGTCTCTGCAGCAGACCACAATATACCTTCTCGGATCTGGATACGCTCCACATATCTCCTTGATCTCTTGCAACATATCACTGGTCTCAAGCTCAATCACGGTGGCCATAGGATCTCGGTCGAAGAGCAGGATTCGCTAGCGTTCCTATACCCTTTCAAGGTTTTTGTTACTTACGCCGACAGAATCAGAGACGAGACAGATCGATTAGGAAAAAAATTCCATGATGACAATGAAGCTGAGCACCCGCAAGCAGCGAGGGGATCTACCGACCCTCCGATGGATGGGAAGCTAATGTCGGAAGGCCCACTCGGTGACCCAACGGCTTCTATCATTGAAGAAGAAGGCTTTGAGTCCAAAAAGGCCCTTGAATACCTGGAATTGACCATGATGCTAGTGAACGTGTATCTGAAACCTCTGATAGATCTACGTGACGACTACCGGAAAGCGGTTCATGACACTATTACTTTCGAAAACTTATGGCTCTTGTTTGAAGCTGGAGGACTACTGTTCGAACGCGAACCTCAAGCGGACCATCCCCCACAAATCAGTAGGACGATACATTTCAGTGGCGGTCGGCAAATTTTGAACAACTCAGATTTCAAGACTCCAGAGGTACGGCGAGACATCCCGGGCAAGGATTCCAAAGGTTCGGAAAATGCATTTTGTATACACCACTATCGACTCAGCTTCAACGGAGAATTTTACGGGCCAGTGTCGGATCGCCTGACCATCCCGGCTTGGGAGGGTGAAAGAAGCGTTTTCGATCTCAAGTTATTTCCCCTGCAATTTGTTCGAAACCTCAAGGACCATGGATTTGAGAGCTTGGAGCAATACAAAAGTCATGTTCGCAAGCGTGGTGAAAAATTCATGGCACTTGAGTCAATCGACCATGGATACTACTACAGCGGAGAAGGGATAGGCGCACACAGAGAACTCGTAAGTATATCACATCTTTCTCTAAATTTCTGATCACTGATGATGGGAATGGTGAT
Source organism: Ramalina intermedia (assembly GCA_003073195.1). Taxonomy (NCBI): domain Eukaryota; kingdom Fungi; phylum Ascomycota; class Lecanoromycetes; order Lecanorales; family Ramalinaceae; genus Ramalina; species Ramalina intermedia. The sequence goes on along the minus strand of PEKF01000041.1, from coordinate 171,537 downwards.
ACAGTACAATTCCCCAGTTGTAGTGGACTTCAAATTACAAACGCGTGACACGGAGCAAGCATCAGGCTTGCTGGGCTGGATGGAGACCGTCATCAGATCGGAGCCGGATGCTATCGTCTCTGGGCTGAGCATATATTCTGGAGATCATCGCGAGGTCCAAGAAAGCACATCACGAGAGAACAATCCGGATTGCATCTATCCAGGCTGTTGTAACAACGACTTTATCCACGACGACATTCTTCTAGACTATCAAATCGCCGAACCAAAGCTCAAAGATCATGCAAGGACGAGTGCAAAGTTTGAGCCCAGCGAAAAGGTTCGCTTGACCGAAGATGATAAGCTGCTCTTCCCCTCTTTCATCCTCGGCTACGTACTCAAAAACCGGGTCTGGCGCAAATTGCACCTGGATTCACTGAAGGCTATTGAAGTCGAGGGCAATAGATTTGAGATGCTCCGCATCCCACAAAAACACAAAATCATTCTGAGCGCTCTAGTGTCCATGTGCAACAAGGAGTCATCCAATTATCCGATGCTGGACGTTGTGTCTGGTAAAGGTCAAGGAATCGTCATACTTTTGCATGGCAAGGCAGGTGTAGGAAAGACAGCGACAGCTGAGGCGATGGCGGCCGACTTGAAACGGCCTCTCTATCCCATCACATACGCAGACCTTGGGGACAAGCCGAGCACCGTCGAAACAAACCTCGGGCGCATTTTCCGATACGGCCAAAGATGGAACTGCATCTTGCTCCTCGACGAAGCGGATGTATTTCTTGCGCCACGGGGAGTGTCTGAAACAAAGCGCAATAGCATCGTGAGCATCTTCCTGCGGAACCTGGAATGGTATCCTGGTCTCATATTCCTGACCACCAATCTGCTGAAAGATTTTGATGAGGCCATCCTGGATCGCATCCATGTGAAGCTGCACTATCCGCCACTTGATGAGGAGTTCACTGTCGATATATTCAATGATCATTTCAAGAGAATCAATGGAGAGCGTGGCCCAGAGGATAGAATGGTACATGGGAAGGACGGAAAAAACCTAGTAAAGTATCAGGTGTCCAAGGCGAACATGGACGACATCCTACGCTGGCGAAAGCAACAATACCCCAAGCCTGCATCTCCGAACTGGTTGAATGGGCGCCAGATTCGATTAATGTTCCAGATGGCCATGGCATTTGCCAGGAAAGACATGGAAAACTGTGGGGGGATGATTGCAAATATCGAAAAACGCCATTTCGAGATGATAGCAGAATCGATGGATGATTTCAGGATAGACCGCAGTATTGCCACGGACATTGGTCTCTGATAGAACTGGGCAAGATTCGGCCGCTTTGCAGTCAGATCGACCAGTCTTGAAGACATTTGACAAAAGGGAAGCGGTTTGATAGTGGCAAGAGCTGCTATTTGACTGGATCAGCATCCCTACATAGAAGACTGAAACTATTTTGTCAAGACCTTGTTCTATCCTTACCGAATCGGATCTTGTCAAAGTCAAATACAACATCGTCCAAAAATTTTGTACTGATGACTGTTCTTCTTCATCCCATTTCGAGCTCGGCGGTCTGTTGCTTGATACATTGCAAGGCTTCGTTGAGGTTTGGATATCTGCTTCACGCCCATCCGAGTTTATTACCCATCCAAAAACTGTCTCGAAGCTCTTGATTGCCAAGCTTGCTACGGTCAATCTTGTATGACTGGCCACGACACTCCGCGCAGGCCACCGCTATCGTACTGGTAGCCGGCAGTACTTCTGATGTGGTGAGGAAGAGCTTGAAGCGGCATGCTACCCTTTGCCCACCAGAGGCAACCTCAATGAAGCGTGGGATCAACCATTCCATGTCCTCGGCACGCTTCTCCTGGATGTGATGCTTGCAATAAGCCTGCAGACCATCAATAATGCACACAACCCTGATCTGAGGTGAGAGCGCTTGAACAAGATTGCTCAACATCTCCCACAAGTCTTTCGGACGGCTGGTAGAAAGGTTGCTCTTGAGAGACGGTAACACACCCGGTCCGGATGGAGTAGAAAGAAGCTGGCGGATCAGGCTCTGCATCATCACCGTCACGGCCTCATCTCTATGTTCCCTGTTCTCGTGGCAAAAATGGTGAAGCACAATCATGACCATGTTGCCATTTGGTTGATACTGTAACGCATCCCTGATAATGTGGCTGCTGACGCATGATAGAATTTCTCGGTCGTATGGCCTGGTCTCGCCACGAAGAATGAGTACCTGGGACGTGGATGCTTTGGCCCAGTTGGATATCCATTGCTCTCCTTTCCAAAGCTTCTTAATTCGACCGTGCTGATCCCGGGGAATCTCTTTCTCTAAGACCTTCTGATAAATGTACTTGTGATCACATCTGTCTCCCAGTTGAGAAATCGCTCCAGCCATGGTGAGAGTCTCTGTACTGTTGTCAGTGTCATCAGAGTACTCTGAAAGACAGGACCAACCATTATCCGAGGGACTCCACACCGCGTGAGTGCCAGAATTCTCTTCCAGGACAATTGCGCCCTCATTCGATTGACTCAAGGCGTGTTCCCGGTGTTCAGAGAGGTCATCGAAACGTTCATCTTTCGCTGCATTGACTGAGCATGGCGCTACGCCGTCAGCGTTCTGAATTTCCCGCAGCATATCCACCACTTTCCACATCTCTGGGCGCTCTTCTACATCGACTTTGAGCATCTTTCCAGTTACGTTGCCATAGCGAGCTCGTTTAAGACTTTCAACATCATTTATAATAACGGCTAGCTCCTGTTCTACCGCAGGAGATAGCCTTTTCTCTTCCCCGTCACCAACCCAGAAAGGGGCATATTCATACTGGGCGTTCGGTCTGCGCCGGTTGCAGAAGTCAATGACGGCTTTCGCTTTCCCCTTCAGATGAACGAGAAGTTCCAAGAAAATGCAACCCAGTGAGAAGACATCACTCTTGGGGCCTGCCTTACCCGGCCAGGGTCCAGTCGGCGTGGTTTCCGGCGCGAGGTACCAGCTGCGATTTCCATACGAGTCTTGAGCGGGACCGAGGGTGGGCGAGCTCACCGTTGACAAGCCGAAGTCCGTAAGTTTCAAATTCCCTCTATGGAGAAGAATATTGTCCGGCTTTATATCGTGGTGCACACCATACAGTCTGAACAATGGGTCATCCCTTACAATCATGTGGACTGAGTTGACGGCTTTTGCAATATTCAGCATCTCTGACAGATACCGCTCGCCGCCGAGGAAATACTCGGCTTGCTTGTCTAATTTCAAGAGCTCACGCAAGTCCCCATCACAAAGTGGCATCATCAGATGTCGGCGCTTATTCTGTATATAAACGCCATAGAGCTCGACAATATGCGGGTGCGGCTGCTCTAGACGAGCTTGCAAATATTGAATGATGGTCTCCTCCTTTGCAGAAGAAGTTCGGGGAAGTTTCTTAATCATCATTCGGATCTGAAAGCGTTAGTTTCACACCAAATTGAGAGACTACTTGATTGCCTACCTGTTTCTGGTCCCGTAAATGAAGAGGTCTCTTGAGAAGGTAATAAGCATCGAAAAGGACCTTCTGAAGCTGGGTTTCCGCTCTGTCACTAGGCTTGCCAATTATGCGAAAGGGAAGGATATCCTTGTCATTCAATTGTATCACTTCACCATATTCCAGGCTTGCAGCAAAATACCTCCGTCTCTGCTCGCAGAAAGCCTGACATATGTGCCTCGGCCATGGATCGGGAGTTCCTTGAAAGTCTTGCACAAAGCGTTTCACATTGTCTCTGTCATGACCCAGTGCTAAAACCTGGGTATCAGGGCCAAGTTTCGGAAGGGCCTTTTCGAGGAAAAAGCCAATAGCATCCTCACGCTCAATCTCTATCAGGATACAAAATGTCGTGAGAGCCGATTCCATGATCCGGTCCCTGAATTGTATTTCCGCACACGGTTTGACCTTGCTATCTCTTATCCATTTGCCCACGGCATCTTTAGTGACCCACTCCGACAGGAGATATTGCGGGACGTAGAGCTCATCATCCGGGTATCGTTCTCTCAATGTATTGAACCTCGCTCTGAGATCTTCTCTTATGTCTGCCGCCTCTGGCGTCCCTCTTCCTGGTGTACGTTGAGACCACATCTTGTCTCGTTGCTTACCATCAGATTGGGCAATCAAGCGCGCTCAAGGCACGTGCACAGCAAAGTCACACTTTCACGACTTTTGAGGGGTGAGCTCTGCAATCTCCTCCTTTGGATGAATTGGCCCGGTCAGGTGGGAGCAAGGGTGAAGTGATCTGTCATATTCACGTACATCTGTCAAGCGGCAGTTCACAGGAACCTTGATGAGAATATCATCCTCGCGGATCTATGGGAAGGGTCGAATCAGCTATCGCTCACGGTTCGCTTGGTCCAGCAAATTGTGAGGGGTATCCGATTTTGCGTACATCGATGAAGAAATTCCCCTCCCCACACTTTTCTTTGAGCTTGGCTTCCAGTTCGCGAAACTTCACGTACTTTTGCAGAATCTGGACCTCGGGTTGGCTGACAGTTGACATCTTGGGCAAAGCGGCCAAGCAGCGAGAGTTTCCCAGGGTAACAGAGATGGAGAAGAGTCAGCGGCGCAGGATGGTTCTTGGGCAGAATCTGCCTTGCAAACACCGCCCCACCTTCCTTCTGCCAGTCTGCAAGTTTATCGATTGGGCCTTCATGATTGGGCAGTCCCCACATGTCCGACGCGTCAAGGGGGGTCAGATCATTTCCGGTGGAGTCTGTTTTGAAAAGGATGCCCCACCTTCTTTCTGCCACCCACCCTCGGCTACTGACGGCCGACGCCCGACACCATCGTTCAACGATCATTCCGCCCCATCGATGTACTTCTTGGTTTGTCAAGCGGGCCCAGAACCCACAAGGCAAAAATCTAGGCGTCTACATAGTAGCATCTTTTCCCCCTTTTCCCCAGATTTAGACTAAAAAAGCCAACAGATCTTGTCGACGTTTTGCAGCTGCTGGGGGTACCCTAGTCCTGTAGCAGGCATGAGTGAAACGCCACACACTCGTACGCCGTATGCACTTGACAATGATCAAGCGTACTATGACGATCAACTCGGGACAAATTCTCCAAGATTGTTCAACGATAGCGAACGTGGTGGAATTGAGATGCTCCATACCAGAGGACCAGGTTTGGATAATCGTATCTTCATTCACGAATGATGAAGGCTAGGACGGCTGATAGATCCTTGCGGAATGGCAGGAGGGTCACTGAGTGAAGACAATGCTGCCCGTTTGACTTCACAAGTGAGTCCGGGCTGAGCACTCCCTTGCCTTACTCTACTTGACTAGCATCGAGGTATCCGAGGAAGTCGCCGAAGACCTCATATAGTGAGCTTCCCATAGTACAGACTCATTCAATGATGTATCGTGGGCAGAGTGTGCCCAACTCACCTAAGAGGTATAGTATCATCTCACAAGAGTATACGTGGGGCCACCTTCTGGTTACGGTCGATGATTTTCGTTCCCTTTTGTTCCGGTACAGGGTGTTTGATACCTACATCAGCTACCTTCAAGCATTCGGCTGGAGGGAGACGGACGAAGAGAGAAGTCGTAGTCCTTATGCCTGGCAGAAGGCCCGGAATGCTCCCTTTGACGGTAAGCAACCATCTTATGAGCGAAATAGGATCCCGCTGAGACGTCACGGAAGAATTCTGCTACAACGTCAAATATGTCGCTAGAAATGGACGGCCCGATCGCAATCCATGGTCAATCAGACAAGTAGGCATCTACGAACGCCTGGATGTAGAGACAGGCCAGTCAGTGTGGATAGTCATGCAACCCTCAGACCACGTCCGCAAACGATTGGGGGATGGCTTGGACACCAAGTCAGAGGGATTCTTGCATGCCGGCACCGAGGAGAAACTGGTTGCTCAGACCATGACTGTCCATGCGTCTGTGCTCATTGCAGCAGGACGTGAGTGGGGTCTATACCTTGAGGACTTGAGGTTCCAAGTCCAGAAAATGGTTCATTGATACCTCCCTTCACGATCCTTGTCAATTATCACATTTGAAAGTTTGAGGAGTGCTGGAGCAATCAAGACGAGACTGACACATGGTCTTTACTGCAGGACAAAGAAGCTATCTACACGTCGGTAGGCAAGGTGAGCATGCACAGTTTCGACTTTTCCATCACCTTTGAGAGGCGTCAGAAAGTGCAGCAATGCCGGAACAAGCTTTCGCTGGCTCTTCATGCCTTAGATATAGCCATAGAGATCTGCGAGGGTTGCAGGTCGCGCCTTAACTATCTGGCCCATACCTCAGACACAAGAGCATCGAAACAAGCGACCAAGGTGCAAACGCTACAAGATCGGTTCGAATGGCACTTGACGGATCTTAAGAATCACAAGCAAGCTGCTCTGAGCATCATCGACCAATGCTCATGGACAGCTGCTCTCGTAAGTGAGATGCTTTCTCTGCTGTCTCATCGGCGAAAGCCATGACCAAAGAGGCCAAATGACTGACAGAAGATCGTATGCGCATCGCAGCAAGAAAAAATCCTCGAATATCGTAACGACGAGACCATGCAGGCGCACGGCCAGGCACTGCGCGACCTCGCAGCCGCGCAGAAAGGCGAGGCTCAGAACGTGACAGACTTGACCCGACAGACGGCGCAAGATTCAAAATTGCTAAAAACTTTGACGGTGATGGCGACTCTCTACCTTCCAGCCAGTCTCCTCGCGGTGAGTCATCTCGTTCTTCTCCGGCCTTGACACTCCTTATGGTGGCGGCACCTCCTGCTGGATCCCTTCCTGCAATGCTGAGCTGATGGATCAATACGAGCAGTCGATCTTCAACTCCAACTTGATCCAGGTGGCTCAGCCGGGCAGCAGCGACCGCGTAGCCGACACCCATTTTGTCCTGGCACACGACTTTTGGATCTATGTTGTCATTACGATCCCCTTGACGGCGAGCACGGTATTGCTGGTTACATGGATGAGGAGGCGAGCAAAGATGACCCGCTAAGCACGCCCAACTCATTCTCAGAACACGTAAATTCAGGGACGTTCTCCATGATGGTTCTACGATCAATCATGCTTGATCGACTGCGTGGAGGAAGGAGACTGTGTCGCGGAGAAGTGATGAAATGAAGATTCTGGGTCCAAGCCAGGCATGTCGGCGGACCTGGGGGAACAGGTCATGGTGCCAGTGATGATTGGCATCTAGGATTATATCTCTGGCAGTTCATAAGAATCGTGGCATGGTATATATGTTGCGTAACTAGATCCAGAAATGACCCAGTGAATGCCTAAAGCTTGACCACCCCTTCATCAATCGCGGGATAAAGCGGGAAGAAACCATCTCGCTTGTTGGTAGAGATCATGCGAAAGGGCAGTGTATATTGTAGCCATGGCCTCATGGCGACAAGCAATAGCCTCTGTTGTTTCTTCTGCCTGGCTGCATATTAAACAACGGATCACTCAAAAAGTGAAGTCCCAATATCGTCCTCGTCCTCATCGTCCAACGCCGGGTGCAATCCCCGATCCCGCAGCGGACAGGTATCTGTTGCCTTCTCAACAAGAAATGATTCGATTGCCACTCGGGTCCTATTGCCTTGCGAACGCATATCCGTGTGGCTCATTTGCAGAGGAGGTTCTAGCAGCCATCTTTTGTGGGGATATTCTGCAGTAAGCTCCACCCCAACATGCGCAGACTTCAACGTCAGGCACCTCTGCATGTGTTCGAGGGTCTCCGGCCAACCCCCACTTAACAGTTTGATTAAGTGGAAACAGAGGTGTCTGAGAGTGGGGGAGTGTCGCTCAAAGAAGGCGAGCCAGTCTTGATGTGCTGCATCGATACTCTCAAGGCACAGATCGTGGAGGGAGGGCCAGGTGTAGGTCTGGAAAATCTTGTTGAACTTGATGGGAGCATAGGGCTGATTGCAGTCGAAGGTGAGTTCAAGAGCGGTAAGTTCTGAGGCGGAGGTGAGGAGATCGTAGAGTTTATTCTTATTCGTGTCATTCTCGTAGATCCACGCTCGACACTCGGGTATTTCGACGGCAATGTCATTCTCCATGTGACCCAATGAGATGACGAGAGTGAGGTCTTGGAGCGGCTTCAACGTATCCTTGATCTTTTGTGTGGTAGCTACATCTTGTTGGAGGAATTTCCAGCTAATGCCACCCGCCTGCAAGCATCTCAGCGGGCGTCCGGTCCGGTGGAGTGCGGCAATCAATGAACGGAATTGATAGACGCCTGCGGGATGCTCGTGCCTGTGGTCACCGCTCCCAGTTGCAAACGCGGTGGCAAATGGATTCTTCCATTCTGGTCCCTCAGGTCCCGTCCCGTCGGGCCCCAAGGCCCCGCCATGGTTCATACGAACGTCGATCAGGCGCGGAAATCGAGCGAACGCTTCTGTGAACTCTTGGAGCCCATAACCAGCTGCCCGCAGCTCATCTTGCTCCGAAAGCATTCGCTTGTATACCTCCCATGCTGTGTCCATCTCCTTTTTTGTGGGTGGGTCGTATGACCGCTTGAGGTCTCGACGCCAGACCCGCCGTTCACGCTCGGTTGCCGACGGACTTGGTGGGTCTTGGAGATCACGGGCGCGTCTGTGGATGGGCAGTGAAGATTCCCAGCTTTTCCTTGATTCCTCATTGACGAGTGTGCTTGGTATGTATATTATCTCTTTCACGAATTCGCTGAGCGTGGGATTCTTGGAGATGGCGATCAAGCGTGCAAAGCTGGCCTGTGTGAAATAGATGACTACGTTTGAGAAAAGTTCAGGAGTTGCGGCATTGCTGAGGTAACTGGACGTGAGTCTAAGGCTCGCAAGATCCTCTTTTGCCACTTCTTTGCAGACTCGTTGGGCGAGTTCCGCGGGCAGGATCTCAAGCATTGTTGGAAAAGTCTCGCGCTTAGGGTGGACGCTGAGGTTCGGGAGCTACCACACCGCGTCAGCGTGGTGTCAATGGTGGCCGTCACGCGTCAAATATCTATCGTAAGTGATGAGGAGCATTGCGGGACTGCAAATCAGATTCGTTGGAGGTGTATCAGTAGTAGTAGTAGTATTCATTACAGCTGTCCCGGCCCGAAGGGCCATGCAGCGATGGGTCAGACGAGCCGTGATAGGCTCGCTTGTCCGGAACTATGTCTACTCTCTCTGCTGGTCTACTCTCGAATGTCCCAAATGTCCCAAGTCCGGGGGTATCATGCTGCCCAGATGAACGATCAAAAACGCCTGGGTATCATGCATCCTCCGGGTAAATGAAAGTTGGAGGTGTATCTGGCACCCAGTCCTGCGCGACTCGGGGCAAGATTTGGTTGCTGTCTCCAGGGGCCGGGGGCCCACAAGCAAGAGGCTGCGGAACCGCCGGAACCATGCGCCTGTACCTGAACGGCGCGCTGGCCGGGCACGGTCTCTAGCTTCCGCGGCTTGGAAACTCTGTCACTCGACCGGACATGACTTCTTCCAACCCCACCACGATCATACAGCAAACGCTGGGTCATCCACCCACAAAGAGGTTGCAAAAGTCGACATCATCATCGTAGCCGCTCGTCATGGTCACCAGCCTGCGCAGCTAAAGTCCAATCGCGAAATGTCCTTGTTCCATGCCGATCGTTATCTCAATCGCGGCGCCTGCTCTGTGAACAGCTTCGAGTCGGTGTCTTGACCTACGGTGACAATGGATCGCCGCAGCATGCGATACCACGCTTAACAGACCTCGAGGCTTCGAAGCGCTGAATGAAGCAAGATCATAGTCGCTTTCGCCAACGTCATACGGAAATGACAGACAAAATTTCCTTCATACGGTCTACATAATATCTCTCGTGCTACCAGTCCCTCTCAATGACTGTCACAGGCCGATATTGATGCACATGGTCTATGCAGTCCTGGACTTCGACCCCCACAACATACCTTCAGCCATGGCCTTGATGTTTGCGGGGCTGCTGAATCCGCTGTCAAAGTGACAGATTGATGGCCAAAGAGATGGATGAAAGGCGAGACCAAGGAACATAATAGCAGAAGGCGAGGTCCAAGGACAATGAAGAATGAGGGATTTCAGTAGTAACGAATGATGGACAAATCGGGTGAGCACGGCACATGCGGGATCAAGCTCGGTCGGTTTGATGTCGCTGTCACAGCAACGTACCTGCCTGCGCCAAGATCTAGAAGCGTGAAGGTTGAAGTGACTGAGCCAGTGGCCTACGAGCTATACATGACAGGCGTTGAAAGGCAGCAGGAAGCAGATTCACAGGCTATCAAGAGCCTGAAATAATAGAAGAGTGACTGGGCTGGGAAAATTTGTGGAATGATGTGAGAATGTCTCCTTGCCCAACGAATTGTCGGCAATGGAGCAGCAACGAAGTCTGCAGAGATAATGAGACCAGAAAGCGCGATGTTCGCAAAAGTCAACCTCGCAAGCTACAAGTCTTGAAAGAAGCATGATGACATAGGGAGCCTAGTATTGCAATAGCCGTCTGCAGCCCCTAAAAGATGACCTCTCAGACGCTTGGTTGAAGGGAGGTTGGTTGCTCAGAGCAGCTCCTTCGTAAAACATCCATCTGGATCCCACTTGCTCTTCAGCTTCTTCAGCTTGCTCAACCCTCTTGGGTTTTTATATCTGTGCTCTAAGGGATTGTTGCGGCTTGTATTCGTGTAAGCGATATAGGCATCCTCCCTCTCTTCAGATCGCATGATCGTCTGCGCCCTTCGATCAAAGTCCAATACTCTTTGGTGGATAGTCGGATCCTCATACCAAGTGAGAATATTGCTACACACAGCAGGATCAGTGTAATCCCCCTGAAGACGTCGCGCCGGACTTCAAAATGGACTTACAGCCAAAGGTCAATATCTTTCAGTCCAAAAGCCGTATCCGTGTCCCTGACCTCTTTCACTCCCTTTTTAGGTGTCTCTGCATGCCATTCAATGGTAAACACAGACCTCTCGGTCCCCGGTAAAGTCTCGATCAGCTCTCGATGCAGGTCTACAAGCCTGCCAAAATTGTTCGGATTGATCGATGTCAGCCCTATCTGACTGAAGCGCTTGAAATTGCCCTTTGGGCACATCCAAGCTAGATGGTCGCTGTGCTTGTCGAACCCAGAATCCATATGCTGATGACTTAGTGGCTTTAAGTCCTCCGCGATACGTTTGAATGTCTTTTGCAATTCGGGCCCAGTGCCGAAATACTGTGGAGCCACCATGAGAACCTGGCCCTGTGAGGGGTCGTTCATGGCCATGAAATGACCGGATGATGCGTGATCCTTAGCAGTGACGATATCTCTGAGGGTTTGACACACTTCTACTGCTCTCTCTGCTGGGAAAAAGACTTGACCAATCTGACGTATGCCGTTGGGGCCTATGAGCGATTCGTCGTATGTGCGAAGGACCAATCGTGTGACAATGCCAAAGAATTGGCCTGCTCCGCGAATAGCCCACAGTAAATCTTGATTCTGGTGTTGAGAGGCTTCGACGATTTCGCCGCTCGCTACCACAATGCTTGCCGAGATAATGTTCTCGCATGCGTAACCTATCAGAGGGGTGTAGGAGCTGATGCCGCCTCCAATCATGTACGGGATTGCGCCGACCGTATTACCATTTGCGACCGCTGACAATCGATCAGCCATTCTGTAACGATCTTTGGCTCACGAGAGGTACTGGTCATTTGTTGTCTTTCAGCAAGCGCCAATTGTAGTTCCTTCATCAAGACTCCACCACTGATCTTAACTTCGTGGCTCTGAGGATCAACAGCCACATCTTTGTACCGTGACAAATCAATGATCAGACCATCTTCAACAGTAGACCAGAGACTGTGGCCTCCACTGGCAGGCACAAAAGGTATCTCTGCCGCGTGGGCTTCTTTCACCTGTTTGCATGTGGGGATCCATCGATTAGCTCTGACGTTTCTTCGCAGCAAGATACCAAAACTTCATGATTTACCAAAGTAGCGATATCTTGTTCCTTGGTTGGCTGAACGATGACGGCAGGTGATTTCAAATCTATTTGTGACCACCGCTCCAGGGCAATCATGAACTCTGGGCTACTCGGGGTCAAAATGGCAGAGCTTCCTGTTATCTGCTGGCGCAAGAGGTGGATGAAGTCCTCCATTAGGATTGTGACACGTGTGATCTTAGTGGAGATGCAATGATGCCTTAATTGTGAACGAAGCAGCAGATGTTCATTGACTTGACTTCAGAACTCTGAAGCAAGACAGGGCTCGTGATATATGCATGCACTATAATGTAGGTGCTGTACTTTCCCATGTCGATTGCAGTTGCCCAGAACACAACATTGCTGGAGCAGCAGGCTAGCGCCATCAACCGAAAGTAGGCTGGAGGCATCACTCCCTCACCAGGGCCTTTCGAAATCGAGTGTTCTCAATGAATTGGGGTAGTCGATTATGTCATCAAGAGAAGCAGAAAGCCAATGCAGATCCTTCCAAGTCAAAGTGGTGTAGAACTGCAGGACTTAGCATCGATTCACTTGAGGCCGATGACTCTATGATGGAGGCAGGCATGGATTTTTTGAAGAGTCAGTGCCGCGACGATCCGTAGCACCGGCGATCTTTGGCGAGGCACAGCCGGTTGATGCATTGTCATGGCTTCAGAGTGCTGCAATCTTACAGTTCAGATACGTATCCAGCGAAATTGGATAAGTATGGCTGCTGCCTCATATCTGCATGACATGGCTTAGGTACGCTTGTCCTAACCCTATTCAGCAAGCTTGCAGGTAAATCACCGAGCCCTGTGCAGCATTTTCCTCCAATAGGAAGCCAATTCAACCTCAACAGAAGCCGGGATCTGCGATAGCAGCCAAAGATGCCATTGGTGCCTGCTCTCACCCGCAGCGATAGCGATGTTCTCGACGCGGTTGTCGGGGCTCATGGCTGCACGGCCTGACCCAGATACGGCAACTCTAGCCTGTCCAGTATAGCTGCGGGGAATATTACCATGTGCCGTACGGCAGAACAGGTTCCTTAACGAGAAATCTCTTTTTTGCACAACGTGATTGGTCATCTTCCCACGTGCAGTGATTATCAAGATGTGGCGTGCGGTAGCATCTGGCCCTGGTGCCCCTTTCTATGACAAATGTTTTTTTTTAGCAACTTTTTCCATTCTGGTTCGTTCAGCGTTGCCCTCGATGTTTCATCAACAGTCAATTGGCCCAGTGTCACCTTCTCCATTCGTACGGAATCTGCCAATCTGAGAATGCAAGGATCTTTACGGCCATTGTGGATCGAGATTGGAAGTAGAAGATTACGCATGCGTGCTGTACCGCAATGCGGGCGTGCATGAGATCAGCATGTACGCGGCTCGGCGAGAAACCCAATTATAAGACGCAGTCATAGTCCTGCACCCTAAGATCGATCATTTTTGAACATTTGCGCCAGGTATGGCAGTATCAGACTCAGTCTTCGCGCAGTATGGGAAACCAGTTCTCCTCGGTAATGGAATTACTTTCACGATTTTGCCACTCATCGTCGTCGGCCTGCGTTTCTACGCTCGCCGGCGTAGTCGCTTGCCTGTAGGTATTGATGATTGGTTCATCGTGCTTGCTCTTGTAGGTGGGCTGAAGAGCAATGTGTTCCAACACGCTGCGCACCAGAAACTTAATCCTGATCGCAGATTCTATGCACAGCAGCCGGCATTGTGGAAATCCTCGGTACGGATCATCTAACAACCTGCCAGCTCTACAAGATTCACCCCCAATCAGACTGCTGACATAGAACAGAGGCTGAGATAGGAGATCTTGGTCAGAAGCAGCAACTTGGACCCCAGGGAGAACTCATACATACGTCAACGCTCTCACACTATGAAAAGGTACGAGAATCCTAATCGCTCGCTAACATGATGCGAAGTACTCGCAGTCTTTGTTCCAGATACTGACTAGAGGGCGCCAGTGCCGATATGCAAATCACATTATTACTACCGCAAATCTGGGTATCATCAAGATATCGATTTTGTTCTTTTATCGCAGGCTTTTTATCATTGGGCCATTCAAAGTTGCGAGCGGCGTTATGATAGGTATCGTTGCCAGCTGGGCCATTTCCTTCACGTGTGCGATGATAGCCCAATGTAGTCCTCCCAGCTATTTCTGGAAGGCTTTTGAAATCGACTACCCGGAAAAATGTTTTCAGGTAGATATGATGTACCAAGGATTAGCATACTCGGATATCATTCTGGATGTTGTGGTTTTGGCCCTGCCTATCCCAATAGTGGCTTCACTACAAATGCCGTGGAGAACGAAGATCAAGGTTATAGACGGTCTCATGTTAGGAGCAGTGTACGCATGACACCTTCCTATCAAACTGATTCTTCGATACTCACACAGACTCAGCGTACTTGGCTCTGGAATCGCTCGTGTAGTATCATTCGCACAACTGGTCGATCTCACCAAACGCAACCCTGACAAATACTTCAGGTACCCAGCTTGTAAGTTCATCTGTAGAGCAGCATATATGGTAGCTCATGCGCTTCGTGTCAGATTATACGGCCGGACCATTGTTTTGGATTTTCGCTGAGAATGCTGTCGCTATCATTGGCGCTTGTCTGCCAACATTGGCACCGTTGTGGAGCACCCAGCGGCATCATAACAAAGACAGGGCCCTCCATCCCTCTCACTGGCCTCATTCGGAACCTTATAACAACCTTGAAGGCCACAGAAAGTCCAGAAGCGACCCCGACGCAGACTCGATTGATAGATTAATAGGATGGGGGACTGCAACCGACATTCAAGCGGAAGAGATTGCCCTCGAAGACCGGGCACCAGAGGGTATCCAGATTCATACGACTCTTGATGCCACCAATCTCAGAGGATAGTCTATACGCGCGACTGCGCGTATCTGTCAAGTCTCGTCCTATCTAGGTCTCGCATGACGTTGATATCACTCTCAACCACTGATTTCTCGGACATTGTGTACGTGAAGGGCCCTGGGGATGAGCGTTGGGAATACTGCCAGAGACTTGATGAGGAATATCCACGATTTCATGGACCCTGTTCATAAAGGATATCATCATTACCGGAAATGCCTCAGCGGAGTCTGGCTGAAAAAGACTGATTTTGAGTCATGTAAGGAGGCAATGAAGCAAGATCAGCCTGCGGCGCTAATCGCTGAGTTGAGCTGCATGACGCATCGATAAACGCTGTATGCCTTCTGATGGTATGAGATCCCGGTGCTAAAAACTTGTAGCATCGCAGAAGGCACGAAGCGATCATTGATGCGCAATGAACACTAGTGCAGGCTCGCAACCCTCCCATGCATATGCAGTCAGAGTCCAGGCCCGAAGTCTAGGGATTCTTCCTCAGTCCCTCCATGCAGGCATACCCACCGAAAGTGCCTTAGCGTCAATGCATGCTGTGCAGCTGCTTGATCCCTTAGCTGAATGGTTCAAGGAGCTACAGGTCTCAAAGCTCCCACGTGCAGCGGCTGATGTGTCCATGAGTTAAAAGGAAGGCGTTCGCAACCCGAGTATTGTTTCATGTGCAGGACTTATAATCAAATCCCTCAATTTCAACCATACTTCGGGTGAGTGAATTCGCAACCTCCGTGTCATTTGCACAGCCTGATCGAAGCCGTAGAGGTGCCTTGCGTCATGAACAGCAAGAAAATGAACAGTGAGGATTCGGAAAATTTCTGGAAGGTGGAAGCTGAGTACACGGACTTCTGGGACGAATACGTCTCGACTCGTCCTGGTTATGACCCGTCCTTCTATGAGCTCATATACAAGCACCATGCAGCACATTCTTCCTCGTATGACCTGGCTCATGATGTCGGCTCTGGTGCTGGTCAAGTGGCAGCCGAGCTTGCATCACACTTCTCTCACGTTGTCGCCTCGGACAATGACGATGACCATCTGCTGGTGACCAAAAGGCGCCTCGCTGGCAATTTTGGATCTAAACTCTCCTTCATGCAATCTAGAGGGGAGGACCTGGCCGAAAGGACTCCCGCAAATTCCGCCGACATGATAATGGCCGCTGAGTGCCTGGTTTTGATGGATCCTAGCGAGGGGCTGCGAAGCTTCGCCAAGGTCCTCAAGCCAGGTGGTACCTTGGCGACATGGTTCTACGGCCGCCCCACTTTCACAGACACTGACCTTTTTTGTCAAGGGCAACCACTTCTCGACGAGATCATGGTCCGTCTTTGGTCAAAAGTCATTCGGGGCAGCGGTCCGAAACGCCAGTGGGGCTTCAAGCGTTGCGCAGATGGTATGGCGAGCTGGCTTGACTATGTGTCTTTTCCAGAGGACACCTGGGTGGATGTTCAGCGGATCAAATACAATACGCATGCTACCCTACCGTTCTTTGGCAAGGAGGCTTGTGGGTTCGATATCGAGCCCGTGTCAAATGTAGCGGAAGGGGAAAACGTCATTGTGCAAAAGGACCCGAAGTTCTGGATGAACACGTGGGATTTGAATCGTCTGAAGGATTATTTCAAAGTCTTGTTCCCTGGTTTCAAGGAGGCGAGTGGGGATGGAGACGCGGAAATTGATGATATTTTCGGACAATTGGGGATG
The DNA here is from genome assembly GCA_003073195.1 of Ramalina intermedia. Lineage (NCBI taxonomy): Eukaryota > Fungi > Ascomycota > Lecanoromycetes > Lecanorales > Ramalinaceae > Ramalina > Ramalina intermedia. Next base: position 155,074 of record PEKF01000041.1, on the reverse strand, counting down.
CTCATGGGGGGAGAGAGCGCGGTTCAGGAATTTACATGGCCATGTTCGCTTCTGGTGGCGACTCGCCGATAAGTATTTGATGTCGATTACCAGACCTCAGCAACTTCGACATGCTCCAAGATGTGCCTTCTTTAGTTATTCAAAAGACTTTTGATCGTTATTCAATCGGGCAACCAAGGACTTCGTAAGCTTAAGGAGCTAGATAGATTACGATGAAAACGGTAAAATACGAGCCTAGCAGGAAATCGCCACATGGGTCGTCTGACAAGATAGGGCTGAGACCCAATGACGTAATTCCGTGTAAACACAATTAGGAAGATAATCAAGACGACTAAATCTTACCTTCACGCAAGGTGTTTGATCATTCACCTCCTACCCGCGGCATAACTAAGAGCCATCATGTTGAGGACCCACCTTTTTTCCGTATACGATCCAGTACGCCTATGCTCGCGAAACCGGCGAAACCAGCGAAACCAGCGGAGTCTTGAGAGGAAAGCCTCGTCCGGCCTCTGACACGTCGGAGGTTGGATGTCAGGCGTTGAAAATGGTGGAAAGCTTACCTGGCAGTATTGACACCATTCCCACAGTCCTCCAGCCTCTTCGTCCTACCCAGTCCATGTTCCCAACAGGATCAACAACCCCACTACCTCTCGCAAACGCAAGACTCCAACGGAGAGCGACGATGTTGAGCGACGAAGACCCGCTCAATTGTGCAGGAGATAAGAACAAGATGCGTGCTCCTGCGAGTCTAGCGCCTCATATGAACGCATGGCATCGCAAGAAGAGAAGCGCCCGAATACATTGTGGAGAGGAGGATCTACCGTCCAGAGAGCAAGAAGCCAATGAATATGACGGCGGTTGTGGATCTAGGAGCGTACATCCCCAAGGACAGCATGAAAAAGGCTGTCAAAAGAGCTGCCGTATCGTCTCAAGGGACGAGAGACCGGCTATGAGAGTGCACTGCACTGAGCTTTCAAAAACAAATGATGACAGCAATGGGCTTTTGTCAGGCTGAAGTGCTGTGATTGAGGACGCTCGGGAACATTTCTCATGTAATGGGGCTCTCGATGGTCAAGGAAAAATGTCTTCAACCCACACACTTCAAGGTTGCCGCTTTCTTCTTTTGGAGACCAGCCACCGGTCTGAGTGTGGCTCGCTATAGTCAGGAGGAGAGGGCCTAAGTGTGAAGCAGGGGTGAGTGGAGGCTTTCGTGTCAGATCATCATCCATGCACGATGACTGATCATCTATACAGAGAGAATGGCTGGTAACGCAAGAACACACGACCATGTCGACGGCAATCAAGAGTTGTGGGTCGAGGCTGAGGGTGCAAGAGGTGGCCGATTTCCTCTGCCTGAACAAGCTCCCGTCTGAATTCTGGAACTATGGGTGCGAAATGCGACTGGCTCTGATCCCTACAACTTGGGCTCTACCCGGACACCACAGTCTTTCGAGTCGCGAGGGCGGTACTACAGCCAAATTACAAGTGTCCAGCCTCACGACCATTGACTTGCAAACCGCTTTGAACCAAGCCATGTTTGCTGAGCTGGGTTGCCGGGCTGTAGTAAGCCAATCCATGGTTAGACGTATTCTGACACCGCCACAAACGTCACTACCCTCCTCTCCATCGATACACCGTTTAGAGGAGTTCGCACATGAACAGTTGAAAGATGTCTTTCACGCCTGTGAGACAGAGGCTGACCCCGTTGGTGAGCACCCTCGCGAGCTGGACATCGCGTTGATCACGCCGATCTTTTCCGCCCCATACCGATTCGCGAACAATATCATTGGAGCCGGACAGCTATTCAAGGAAATAATCGAAGCCCTAGAGGCGTTCAGATGGAGGTGCTACGTGCAACTCACCATCCTTCAGTTTGTCAGTTGTGTTACAAAGCATTTACAACCTGAAAGATCAAGACTAGGTAAATTGAAGCCGATCTCATGGAACGACCAACCATCGTACATTGGTGCGTTCGTGTGTTTGCTGGAGAGTTAGCCGGTTCCCCGGCGCCTGTACAAGTACTGCCGTTGGATGTCTCAGAGGGCGCTTTCCGGCCCCAGTTTGCTGGCTCGCAGTTGTACTTGCGCGCTTTCGGCTAAGGCCGCTTAATGTACTTATCCTTTTGCACGAAAATAGCACCTTTGGCTCTCTGGGTTTGGAAAATGTTGGAGAGGCTTCGGCTCTTTTCGCAGTTGATAAAACCAGCCGTTTCTATCATTTGTCCGGGTAAATCTTGGAGTCTGTTGCAGGTCGAAGCAGGGGAGACGGGATAAGCGACTTCGCAAGCTGACTCGCCCGGATCACGTCACCTTCGGACATATTGGACTATGGAGCTATCGACACTGATCAGGTTCCTTTTCCCTGCGAACGTAATATCACACTGCGCAGATGGGAGTTGATCCACTGATGACATCAGTTCAAATGGAGGATTTCGGACTTCCCGGCCGGCGAGACGGACAAGACGGGCGAGAAGAGTCCGACTTGAATTCTCACGGGTCTATGATCACGTAGAAGTGCCACCATCATTTCCGGTCGGAAGATTCTCCCAATATTATGCTCAATGTTGGGTAAAGTGATCCTGAAGTGCAAAGTAGGTACTCTCACACCTGCCGAGTGGCAGTCTAACAAACGCATGTAATCTTACGATGCATTCCGTCCATTTAGCCTGCTCTCTTTCCTCCAGCTTTTGATCGTGGTAGAGCTTACCGGTTCCTGCCCACCCCTGCCACGGACATCATCGGCTGGTCACCCGAGTCGCCTTCTTTGGCACCCGCGCCGAATTGTGCAGTTCATGCAAATTTTCCCCATGATGCAGTTCATACAGATCTGCCCCACTATGCAGTTCATGTAATCCTGCCCCTTCATGCAATTCATGTAACTCTGCCCCAGCATGTTCTGCCTTTTCATAATGCTCTGCTCTTCGACCGGGGCCATGAACCTCCTTCCGGCCTCCATACAGCCCCTCAGTCGGCTCCGCTTTATGCGTTCTTATTCTTCTCATCCTCCTGCGCTGGTAGAAGCTAGCAAGGACGCACGCGATAGCCACTCCAACGACCGCACCGATAACGATGCCTGTTATCGCACCACCACTCAAGTCACTACCTGGTGGCGTGGGCTGTGCTGACTGTATGGGCGAGTCAGGGGGTTGAACTTGTGTGGTTGTGTTGTTCCTTGTGCTGGTCTCGGTCGGTAATGTTGAAGTGATCAATATTGAAGTGATCGGGCTTGCAGGCTGATTGGTGCAATTATGACACTGCCAGCCCACCGTCTCATTCTTCGATACAAGCATGTCACCGCTATTGGGGCCCTCAGCTGATGTGCCATCCTTGAAGTGGGCCCAAAGGTTGAAGTGACCGTTTGCTGGATACTGTACGTCTGAAAAATTGAGCGGGCAAAGAAAGGAGCCGCTTTGAGAGGTGTATGAGGTCCAGTTCCATCCTAGGATGCATCCGCCAGGTCTTAGTAAAGGACAGCGAATCATAGGCACTAAGGGTCACAATATTTGTACGTACGAGAAAAGAAACGTTCAGATGGATCGTCGATCCACACGACTATCCCGACTGAGGCTCCAGGCGGGCCGTCCCAGCACCAAGAGACGTTGACGTTATCATCGTAGTTGTAGAAATACGATTGGCCCGTTGACTCTGCGGCAGGGTAAATGAAGCTCGGCAGTACGGCGGACATACTCCGCTCAATCCAAGTCGAGAAGGAGATTCCAGCGATGCTTAAAGTTGTGAATAGATTAACATAATAATGGCCCAATACTTTCTACTGGCTCAAAGCTGGTTCAAAAGCAGGACGCAGGCTTCCTTTAATTTCTGCTGTTATCAATAAGCGCTGGACCGCCGCTGGATGAGCCTCACGCGTCATCAAACACGACCCGAAACGCATGCTTGAAGGCTCCCTTTGCACTGCGGCGCAGATTCATTTTCTGTAGATGCCGAGGAAGTAGCAGCAGCTATAATCGAAGCAGCACTCGTAGTGGAGAGTATTTTCCCAATACAATAGAACAGAAAATCTGATACTATTTTTCGCAATCGAAAAAGCGTCACTCCTAGATGGCGGTAATTTGGAGGAAGGACAGACTCACGGATTGCTGTGCGCCGCGAAAATACCCATGGCATGTTCTTCAATCATTGGTTGGTAAGGCTAGCCTGCAGACCTTACTGTACCCCCTTTGCGCATAAATCACTTTGCTTGGCAGGCCCGAAACATTCTATTGTCTCAAGGTTGCGGGCCGGCCTCGTTTCCGACCTCCTGCCTCCTGAGACTGCAGAACTTCAACCGTCTCCTACTCCTTATGACTGCATCATTCATGGGCACTGTTTTCCAGAAGCTGCAGTAGTACTGCCACGAAGGATCGGGCCAGAAGCGTGGTATGGTTGCAGATCTAAACTGTCTCAGACTTCAAAGCCTGCCGCTAGGGATCACCACAAGGTTGTCGCAAGGCGTCCATGATTCTTTCAATACCCAGATTGACAGGAAAGTGCATGCCGAATTTGACGGTTGAATGGGTCTCAAATTACAGGCCGAGTGGGAGGGCCAAAAGAAAGAGTCCGTCCACGGAAAGGCTTTCAACATGGAATGGATCGCAAGGAATTGCCAAATAACCAATCGGCCTTCGTCTTCGATGCTCCACACGCCATAATGAATTCACTTTCCCCCTGTTGATTTGGAGGATTACAGCAAACGGCAGCAAAGATAAAGAGTAGGGGCCAGATGCACGCAATCTCAAACAGGAAGATCGAAAATGGGCACAAGCATGAGGGAAACAAAATCACGGCGCAAGGCACAACGAAAATGAAGAAGAATCAAGCCAAAAGCGTTGTCATTCCGGAATGCTTTGGTGGCGTCAGCGCGACTCAACCGCGATTTTACCCCTTTGGTTTTGGTAGACCAATGATGTCTCATCACGAAATTTTCCGGACAACCATTGACACTCCGGATAATGCCTAAAGCCCAGATACATTTATATACAATCAGTATCAGCACTGTTCCCTCAAGATCACTTCATTTTTCAGCAAATTGAGACCATTCTTTCGAGCAAGATGACTGAAGCAGAAATGTGATTTATGGTACACAATGGTCAAGAATGCCTGTCAGATGCAAGAACATAGTGCTCGGGGTTCGTATAGGGCTTGTTCCTCGGTCCAAAGGCAGTCAATGCAAAGACCCTCTTAGCTCGGCGTCTTTCCCACTCTTTTGTTCCGTCTGCCAATCAGGATCTTTTCTCCGACTCGAGCACAGAACGCCTGGTCCATGTATTCCATGAGAAGTTCCATGTTTGGTTCCATCTGCGTATTCTCGAACCCACGAATGACCGCGGACACTTCCTCCAGCAAGTAATGTAGGATGCGAAAGCTTTCTCCATCGGCCGAGACATAGGTCGGGATGTGATCTGTGTTCCCCATCTTCTTCCACGCCTTGTCACCGACAAGCCATTCTTCTGACTGCTTTACCAGAAAATGTACGACGGTGCCGGGGAGTAGGACCTGCATCGCGTCCGCAAATGCGCAGAACTCCAAGTATGAGGCCGTTAAAGCCTCGAATCCGTGCAATAGTATTGTTAAAATTGGACACGAACCTTCGATTGTGAAAGCCAGCTTTACTTCCTTCCGAAGCTGGAGAGACATTGAGACATAGTCGTAGGTTGTCAATCCATGTTTGGCAGTATAGGAACATAGGAACGCTTGCCTGTCGACTGTTTTGGCGTTGATCCCGTACTTTGCGACTGCAACCTTGATGGCCTTTGCCGTAGATGCAGTTTTATCGATTTGTTTCGAGAACGATCGGTCCGATACTCGTTTCCATGAAATCAGGTGTGTGGTGTTGATGATGTTCGATTGCAACTTGTGTTTCCCGGAGAGGCGAAATCTGAGGTCATCTGGCAGGCCCAGCCTGATGATGTTCGCGTATTGCAAGTATGCCCATAGCATCTTTGGCGTAGTAAATACGGCACTTCGTGTAAGGAAAGATTTCTGTCCTTCTATCGCCCTGGAAGAATTGTAGGTCGTTGCGCCGATAGCTATTGGTTTTGTCCGTTATTTTCCCCTTTTTTTGTTTTCTTTCTTTCTCAGACAATAGCTTGCAAACGCCACAATAAGAATGCTAAATTGTGCAATCTAAGTCTGAGGCATGTCCTCAAAGACATTCTGAAGAACGAGTGAGATAACTTAGGGCGTCAGGTGAACAAGGAGCGCAAGGTCAACAGATCTTCAGATGGTGAGACCCACTGCAGGATACGTTCAACATAAGCGACATGGTGACCTTCAATGTCGGTTCGAATAGCCATGGTACTGTAGACAAGCTCGAGTCCGGTCGTCTGTGCAATGTGTGTTTCAATTGCTTTTGCTATGCTCTCTGCATGTGGCTTTTTGGAGATCTTTGTTAACTGGTATCGATGTTTGATAGAATGTATCATGTGATCGAATTTGTTGTACAGTGGGAAGGATGGAAAGACTTCGCCATTGCAGATTGATGTTGCGATCTCATGGACGGTCTGGGAGTGGGAGGCTCGGGGTTTGATATTGAAGAACCATTCGGTGTTTTTGAGTAACAGCGGGTCTGTTGACCCGACGTCCCCGTGCACCTTGAGTCGGTGGCGCTTCGGATCTATGCCCAAGGGACGATCGAATGCGAGGTCGTAGTCTTCCTCGAGTTGCTTCCGAGGATCCATGTGTTCTTGCGTTGTATGACTGGTGAGCATTGATGGGACATCTGGGACATTTGTATTCCTCTTTCCAGGGCCCAGTGCCTCGAGGGCGACCACACGATTGCTGATGCTTGATAAGGTGCTTGGTGCTGCTCGAGACCGTTTGAAAATCTGGTGTATTGGCAATGAGGGCCTCAGCGAGAGGTATCTTGAGCTCCAAGTCAAGGGAACCCAAGATGACCTGGGGTGTTGGAAGCGCCAAATGTCTTTACAACCGAGATGAGCCTCGTTTGGGTGTGTTATCTTCTCCTGTGGGTGTCCGGCTTCGTCAAAGGCGCCCAGCTTCAAGATCATAAGAGAGACGTATCGTCGGAGCTTGAATGATCATCAAGAGCGTTTGATTGACTAGCCGTATTGCTGCCAGGCCCGTGGAATGAAGATGAAGAACTCGAGCCACTTCCAACCGGAGTCAAGGAATTCAGGTCGCTCTCGGGATTGTGCCCACTCTCACCACTTTCAAGATCTTTATTGGGTTGATAACACTCCAACAGGGTTACTTCAATGTGGTTTCTGGACCTGGGTAACAATAGGAGGAGAGCACAGCCAGGCTGTATGTACTCTCTCTCCTATTGGCTTAGCTTCTCGGTCTTTGCGTCCTCTTCGGGAAAGCCTTTATAGCCAAATTGTTCATCGCGCTGCCCCTTCAGCCTCTTTCTCCTCCTTCTGCTGAACCTTGGCAATGTGAAGGTTTGACGGCTGCCTGATCGGCTCAGGATGTTGCTTGCTCTGAATCCTTGGCCACAGAGGAACAGCGAAGGGAAACACGACGTCCTAGATCACAGTGTCAGAGCCTGTCCAGTCTGCGTTGGTGGATCTCAGTACCTTGACTGCCTTAGCTGTTGAGCCAGGTGAAAGCACTGGCTGCCCATTTCGATGAGCGATGGAGATACTGCCTGGTTACCCCACAGTAAGAAGCCCGGATTTTTCTTTGTTATACAGCCAGTACTTGTGGGCAGATGCACGAGACTGGGTGGACGATGGCTTGTTAAATCAATGCAACGTTGTATCAAAAGGCCAAATGAGATTGGCGATGATAGGAAAAGTAGGTTCTCGGCGCAGATTGTGGACCAAAAAAGTGTGGAAAATGCGAAATCAAAACAATTGCGCATCTTTTCAAATGTGGAAGGCGCTATCTCTCCTGCTCTCACGTCTTGCAAAATGAATTGGATACCACCCACGCCTGCACAAGATTTGCCGCAATCTCGAGAGAATCACATCAATTCAAATACGACCCAGACCTGATGATTTCAGTATTTCCTCATTCCATCCCGCAAATCCATCTTCGCCTTTGCTTGGAACCGTAGCACCTAAGTTCTCCTCCACGAGCCGCAAAGGCAACCCATGATTTCTTACTTCGGGAAGACTCACAACCCTCAGCGCTCATACCGAGCGGCAATAGGCTACTCTCTCTTTACCTCTGCGGCAATCACCTGCCTTCTCCCGGCCTCATCTTCTCGGCGCTTTATTCTTTGCGCGCGGTTCAATTTCTTTTCTTTGCCTTTCGAGCGGGAGCCAGGACCGCCTTGTTGATTCCATGGTTCTCATCTCATGGCGTGATTTCCGGATTTCTGCAAAGTCGTGCCCGAATTCGCAATTGTCTCTCGTGCAGGCCTGGCCAAGTTGAATCGAGCGGCAGGTCTTTTTGACATGATAAAGTCCATCGTGGACGAAAGTATTCGGTGGCATTGGACATTTCTGAATACAATCGGTTCCATCGAAAGTTCAAAGGAGAGGTGAAAAAACCTACTCCACGACCGTATGCACGGCACAGTTTGTATTCGTGTATCCCCCCATGAGGACGTTCGGAATCAATGCATGCCTTTCCGATGAGCTGGTCCGTACGGCACACTTTGTATTCGTGTATCCCCCCATGAGGACGTTCGGAATCGAGGCATGCCTTGCCGATGAGCTGGTCAGCACAACAGTGGACCAAGACTTGTAAGTAATCGCTGTAGGCGACATCTGGAGTTTGGTAGGATGTCGATTCGTATCTTCGACTGTTTTCAAATATAATGACTCAGGCCACGACAGAAAGGCCGAAAAATCTTTTATTCGTGCATCCCGCTATTTCGACCTTTCTTGCAGAATGGATTGACCGATCTTCTGCCTCTTCCGGCTTCTGAGCTTCTTCTCGGGTGAAGCGATGAGTCTAGTCGTGCAGGTGATGAATGGCGATGGGCTCGAGAGTGGGCTCGAGAGTGGCGTGTCATGCGTCCCGTCTCTAAGCTCTGAGGTGGTGTTGGTGTGCTTGCTGGATGGCTCCATCGGAGCGACGGGCGGGGATCTAATACCGAATATCGGGTTGCCATTATCCCACGCAAGCTGCGGATACCAGTGCGTTTGAGTCGCGTTTTCCAAGTCCCGGAAAATGTGCTTCCTGACATCGGCGTCCACAACCTGATGGCTCCAGAGTTGATGTTCACTCCATTCTTGGACCACCCGCCGACAAGTCTCTCGGTCGATATGCTATCTCTGCTGTACGTCGTTGTACAAACGATCGCCTGTGAGGTCTTCTTCTCATGCCCTTTGGCGAGGCATCGATCCTGAGCCTTCCATGTAGACGCTCTTGGTTCACGCATAACTGCCCAACCAGATGATCGGCACAGTTCCTGTACATCTGCCATACGGAGGTCCCGGAGTCGAGCGAGCACTGTTGCATCCACATTGTTGAGCACCCGCCAGTCTTTGGGGATGATCCTTCTCTCCGGGACCCCCTCTGACTTGATCTGTCGACGCCGTTCCAGGGTCATCTGGGCGATCAGCCTCTTTGGCTCGGACAGGTCCATTTTCTTCGATACTGATGCCATGGAAGCCCAAGTCCCTTCTGACATATTCTCGGATGTCCAATGGGAGGCTTCTTCTGCTCCAACTTTTTCTCCTTCGAGTATCCCTCTGCGGCATGCTCCCAGGTCCCTGGGGCGAGGTTGTACCACGCGACAGGTGATGAGACACTGAAGCGAACATTAAGAGCGCCAACGAACCCATGAATTGCAGAGGTGTCCGCCAGTCCAGCCAAATCGCATTCCTGCCTGATTTCTGTGCCTTCTTTGAGTACAGCCCGTGGACTCTCCGCAATAAGGCCTCCATGGGTATTCTTCTCTTGCTTGTATATTTAGGAGTTGCTAAGGCACTCCTGTATGGTTGTCGAGTCGTGAGCGGTATATGTGAGCGGTATATGTCATGTCTTGTCGTATATCCGGCGGCTCCTCTAGATCTGATGGAGCTGATAGTGAAGACTCGAAGCGATCCAGTAAGGTCGGACATCGTGGGAGTCTCGACGACTGCGGGGTATCTTGACTGTGATGGTGCTGTGTATAGCAGGTCTTAAGAGGAGTTGACTAGAATGCAAGAGAGAAGACGAAGAAAAGCCGTCAAAGAAAAGAGATGTGTTAGAGATCGAATCGAGGGATCGACGCAAAAGACAGGATATGAGAGCATAGGGAAGTCACCAAGGCAGGCGGCAGACCAGCGAAGACCAGACCAGGTAGAATGTTGAGCGTGGGGTATGAAAAGGATCAGAGATGGGGGGGAGGGCTGGTCTTATTTATAGGCGAGAACTGTTGGCATCCTTTGGAGTCACAGCTATGGTGAAGTCTCATGATTCATTGCTCGTATGGAATGGAGGCTGTGACTGAGATTCATCGTTCGTTGTTCGGATGAATGGAGAGTAAGGCTGGAATTCCAAGAGTCATTGCTCAGATGAATAGAGATTGTCACTAATGCCTATCATTCCTTGCTCAGATGAACGAAGAGTCTGGCGAAAGTTCCGAGCTTCATTGCTCGGAGGAAGGAATAATCGTGACCATCATGATTTGTCAATCCGATGATGATGAAAGATGACCCTGCCTGCATCATCATTATTCTTTGCCCGAAGGAACGGAGAACCTGACTGATTTTCAACATGCGCTGCTATGATGAAGCGAAATTCACCCTGGGAATGATTTTGACTGCAATCTTCCGATTCCTAGCTCGGATGAATGAAGAATCTCACTGGAATTCCCTGATTCCTCGCTCCAGATGAATCAGAAATTTCTGCTTCTTCGGTGGAGAGTCATCTGCAGGAGTGACTCCACACTCACTTCGGTAGAGTCATTCGACCAAAATGCATTCCCTACTCCTATGAATGTATCGGCGGCGTGAGGCAACCCGAGAGACGCACCCAGGGCTATCTTCGTGAATGAGCATCCTTGGGGTCTTGCAATTTCCTAAAAAGTCTTTGCAAGTTTGTGGTAGAGTCCTTTGACCGAATATTCCCTGCCCTTATGAACGTGCCAGCTGCGCCCACCGGTGTCCGAAGGTGTGTGTGAATGTCTCTGGCCGAAGCAAGTGACGAGGAATGCCGCACCATCACTTCGTGTACGTCAGCGCCTCTTCGTCGCGCCTCTATTCAATCCTGGTTCCGGCAGCTGCGCCGACATTTCCCTGCTTGTCACTCACCAGTGGTGGGTCTTGATAAGGCGGCAATCCTTCACTTGATGTCATGTTGCTGTTTCCGTATTCACGTTAGTCTCTAGTGTTGACGAAGTCCGCGGACACATCATCGCTGCGATACTACGTAAAAGACGGAGGGAAATTTTGGCTGCACCATGCATCCTGATTTGCCTTTCAAAACTTGCCAGCTGGCGCAGCAGGAGTAGTCAGGCATTTCCAGTGACTGCCTTGCTTCTCCTTCTCGCCCCGAGACATCATGCAGCATGCAATCCTACCCCAGCAAAAGTGTCTTGGCCAGCGATTCTCAGCCTGCTGCTTGGCAAGAACCATCAAAGGAATTCAAGCCTGTCCAGCGGCGCTTTGCTAGGGCGGCAGTGGTGCTGATATTGCTGTTGTTGGATTTTATGCTTTTGGTCATGCGGGTGGGTTTTGAACGCTCTGTGGTGCGCTTCAACCCTTCATGCTGCTGAATCCTTCGAGAATCCTTCCGCGTTGTGTTGCAGCCGCGGGCGCCAAGACCTCCGCCCCTCTGGTCGATGCGGGAGCAGCAGTGATTGGAAATCAGATTCGAATATGGTATTGGCTGCATCGATTTTCCCTTCCATAGCCATGGTGGTTGGTTTGTGGGCCACTTGGGTACATCGAATCCTGAAACAAAGGATTTTTCTATCACCCCCTAGCCTCTCTGCTTGCTTCCACGGATAACGGTCGCTCACGTGAACGTGTGAGCCATAGATGAGTTGCGGCATAATGTTGGTCTTTCTCCTTGTTAAGTGGAAGAGCTAGAAGCGGATACGTGAGTGCTTCCTCTTGTCCAAGGCGAGAATGAAGGGCATGTGGTTCATGTTGATCCTTCACCAGACTTGTTGGTTGGCCATGGCAAGCACTGTAGAAACTATATTCGGGCATGTCTCGCCTGGGTAGATCGTGGTCACGACTTCGCCCATTCTCTCACGGGAAATCCCATCGTCGAGGCTGTTTCAGACTTCCCAAGCTTTGCTAGGATACGCCATGTGGCCAGTATGTGTTTCGATATTGAGGTCATCGTTATAGACTGCTACCGTTCAAGAGGCTCAGACTTTATGAAGGATTCTGCCAAGAGCCTTTCTTGGGGCCGAAAGGCGAGACGACATGAGAGCACGTCTCATGCCGTTCACGAAGGATTCTTTTGATGTCATTACCAGGTTCGAAACTTTGGCTGTGTGTTTGACCAGACATCCGCAGTCAAGCCATGACAAGCATTTTCGGTCGTCCTGAGGCTACACGGAAGCCACTTCCAACACCACCATGGCAAAGTCTTGCTGTTAGAACAGATCCCTCTGAAGCTGTGCATGGATCCTATCTCACAGGTGGAGAGACTGCGGCCATCGTGGATGGATATAAAAGGCAAGAGAAATCCCCGTGAAAGATGAAAAGTTCCCAGTATCCAGCAACTTACAGAAGCATCTCCAGATCCCAATCACAATCCAAACCTTCTACCTTCACCCTCAAATCTTGAACTCCAAGTAACACCTCTTCACCAGCCTTCGCGACCAGCAACCGTCCACGTTCAACTTCCAAGCACAACCTAGATCAGGCATCCTCAATCACTTATCTTCACCATGTATCCCACATTTTCCCTTCTCCAACTCGCGACCTTGGTCGCCCCCCTCCTCGCCATTCCCGTCGAGCAGCAGGGCAACTCCCTCGAAGAGCGCCAATCCGGTGCAGCCGGCCTCGCCCTCTCATGCGACCTGGTCGCCGGGAGCAAGACAGGCGATGCTTACTACGACCAGCAAGTGACGGACGTGATTGATTGCGGGGAGGGGACCTGCTCGGTCAGCAAGATCAATGAACATACCTTCGGCTACTCCATTAGCGGCGGGGTCAACAACGAATTTGTCTCCCTGGACGCCAGCGTCACGGAGGAGTGGACCAGCGGCACGCAGTACCAGTGTGACGGGGAGAAGGCGCAGAAAGCGTGCGTGTGGGTGAAGGTGGCGTATACGACGTACAACCTCGAGGCGGAGAAGGGCATGTCCTGTAGCGGACCGACGCATGCGGACATGACGGCACCGAATACGAACAATGTGGGGGGCGAGTATTATTGCGTCTATGGCGATGACTGCAAGGGGCTGGGGTTGGGGTATTGGGAACCGTACAACGGAAAGTTCTCTGCCGACTCGCCTTGATTGCTGGAGTCTGGCCGGGGTTTTCGATGAGCTGTAAGATATGCGGACGTTGAGGGGAAGTTGGAGACTGAAGGTGTATTGGATTTTGTATTATCGACTCAGCCAAGGGAATCTGATGGAGCAAGTGTTGAGTACTCATGTAATTTTAGACAGCTGCGCCTGCGGGTTCGAACATTGACATGATCATTCCAGTCCAATCATGACTGCTTGCTCCCTTCTTTGTCTTTTCGCCACAGAAGATCATGCAGGCTGATCACACCCAGACAGCCAGCCACGGCATCCAATCAATTGCTTCCCTCATCATAAGGTGCGGCTCCTTTGCGGCTCCTTTGCTGCTTCTTGGCTTTGGACATCCCGAAAGAGTGCCCGAAAAATGTGGACCATGGATCGACCGAGGCTGACTAGAGCGTGTCTCCCATTGAACAAGGACGGGTCATTCTCCTTGCTTGATGGGTCAAAGGATCTAACAAGCTTTTTATTGTAAGGCGAAAGGTGGGATTTGCTTTTCACAAGGGACTGTCTTGAGGTAGTAAGAGAAAGAGGCCGACAAGATGAAAGCTCAATGAGAGTATGATCGATACTTCCGAAACGCTAATTGCATGGTGCAGCTACTTCCAGGTGTTCAATTGTGTGGATTTTCGCCTCCCCAAGCCTTTTCGGAAGTGATATGACATTGCTCGCATCAATCAACTAACGACAGCTTCGGCTCGGCTTGCTGGTTCAGTTGGGCTGGACGTTGCGACTGCCATTGCAAACGCTCGCTGCAAGGCGTAAAGTCTCCGTGATACTGTTCTTTGCTATTGGGCCCTCGCAAATGATTGCGCTCACTGAATGGCATAATCCAACGATGGATAAGAATTGAGGATCATGGATGCTTGGCAAACTCACATCTTATCGATAAGGCTTATATCATCACGCCAAGACTCTCTCCACCTTCCCCTCCCCTCCCTCATGTTCAAAATCAAGCTTGAAAATTATTCAGCACAGCCCACCACCACCAATACTTTTTCCATTTTCCACTCTTACACGCTGAGCTGACGGGAAGGATCGCTCCTGTTCCTGCTATCGTTCCTCTTCGGGAAGCGACGCTCAGGCTTCTTCGTCTTTCACTTGTCGAATGATCGGTCCAATTGGCAGGAAGATGCAGAACCCGTCTAGCTTTTGGCTGGTCGCATCTATCGAGACTTGGGCCATCTGACTCGTGCAGATTACTCTTTCACAAACCCTTCCCCACCGGAGCCTCGGAGAAATTGGCCGTATGGTGCACGGCAGCACGGTAGCAAGCGGCTGCAGAGCCAGAATTGTGGACTGTACTATGATCAAAGTGGAGAGGCCATAAACGACGGTCAACGTGCGAGCATGCCCTGCGTCGTTAATCTATTCGGTAATCTTGAACCATGTCATGACTGGACTTTACCTCGACCCGAGGACTGCCGCTGACGTGAGCTTTGCCCCAAGTGTGGGGTAATACGGACGTATCAGGTTGTATCGAAGCAACCCAAGAGAGATTGGCTGCTGAAGCTCTCAAGGGCTTACCCCAATCAAATCCTTGACTGCGATGACTTCATGCACGATCTCTTGCTCATTCGCGATTTGAACCCCACCAGTGTGCAAGCAACATAATGCACGGGCGACAGACCGCTTCAGGCATGATGACTACTCTTTAGGTGTGGCGCTGTCATCTACCGGGCGCTGATCGCCATACTGGACTCAGGCGGGTGTCAAGCTACGGCTATAGGGGTCAGTGATTGGTTGGAGACTTTATTCTGTGCATGCGGCGCTGCGGCACGTGCATACACTAAGGAGCCCATTCATTCTCTACTTGATGAATCGGCTGAGGCAGAGTCGCATTTGATGACCTCGCAAGCGCATCTCTTGCAGATTCGCAAGTCTCCCCGCTGCGGCGCTCTCGATGGGACCACGAGTTCCGCCCAATAAGCAGCAGGCTGGGAATAAATGACCTGGGGAAACCGCTATGACTTTCCGCCACCCATCCTCTCTCTCTCACTTCCCATGGAAAGACATCGCTGTCGTCCAACCAAGGAAGTGTCGGTATTGTTGCAACCGCAATAAGAATCGTCCCCAGTCACCATGGCCTCGGACCAACCAGTGCAGGCTGTACCCAACTTTTTCCACGCCGAATCCGGGTCATGGTACATCAACGTGACATGCGCAGTATGCCTGCCAGTCATCGCGGTCTTCGCCGGCCTTCGTGCCTACTCAAAGGTCGCAATGAAGAGGAAATGGAAATGGGATGATTGTACGCTGCCTGGAGACGGATCCGCATATCAAGGACTGACACAATGCCAGTGACCTGTACACTTGGAATAGTAAATTCCCCTCAGACTTGGTCGACAAGCAGCAGAATTCTGATCTTCAATATAGCTCTCCGGCGTCATATTCATCTGCATGTCTCTTGCCGGAGCTTCCAACGCAAAGGCATTCACCCATGAGATCGAGTTGAGGAAGCGAGATGATTCGGACGTTGAGAATTATCGGGTCAGCACAGTCGCGCCTCCCGATCCACCTTGATATGGTCCTGACATGATTATCTCTACAGTTGACACTCGTTCTCGAATCCCTCTATGGTCCCTTTGTCTGGTTCATCAAGCTGTCCCTCTTTATGGTCCTCGTCGAGATCTTCTACACCCTTCGCTGGCTCAAACTCCTTGCCATCGGCGGCGCCGTCTCGACCGGCCTCTTCTACTTCGCTTCCATGATCGCCTATCCTGCCATGTGCGCCCCAACCAACGGCACATCCGAGAAGGATTATCAAGACCAATTGGCTTCGTCCAAGTGCCACGGCAGCTTCGCTTTGGGTATCACTGTGGGGGTTGTCAGCCTTCTCAGTGACTTGTATCTCATTCTCTTGCCGCTCCCCGCAGTCTGGGGCCTGCAATTACCGCTGCGACGGAGGTTAGGCATCTCGGCCATGTTCTTGGTTGGGCTGATGTATGTTTCTCTCGAACAAGGCTTTCGGAGAGACTGCTAACGCTCTCGACAGGGCTCTGACAGCCAGCATCATCTCGCTCGTTTACCGGATCAAGGTGTCCCGTGAGCAAGGCAATTTTTGCGCGTGGAACATTCTTCCCAATTGGCTCTTTGCGTAGGTAACATCCATCTTCTCAGCTGCTTCTTTCACCTCTCGCGAACTGTCTGCTGACCCTGCGCGACTTCCAGCATCGTCGAGATGGCCGCCGGCATTGTTGTCTGCTGCATGCCCTCCGCCCTCCTCGCCATCAACAACTCCATCCTTCCCAGAGCGAAGACGCTTTTGTCCTCTTCTTCTTCCTCTTCGCCATCCCATGCCTCCTCTTCCTCCTCGCCGAATTCCTCACAGCGACCAGCTCGCTCATCATACCAACCATTTCCTCCTCTTGTTGCCACTGGTGCAGTCATGGGACGGGATTCGCCAGCAACACCTTCAAGATACTCGCCGACCGCGGCGGCAAGGAAGCGGATGGAGATTCTCCTGCGGGAAGATGATGTAAAAGGGCATGATAAAGGGAGCCAAGAGGTATCCATCATGGAGACCCTGAGGCAGGGGAGCGGGAGCGATGGCGGGAGTGATCTTGAGGCTGGTCATGGCCGATAACAGGAAGACCATGCATTTGAGACGATGAGACGACGTGGGCAGGCAGTATGAGTCTCCCAGAGTATACATAACGTCTCCCAACATGTACATAACTGACCCTTAGGGCGCCCCCGCGCGCCTTTGACATTCTTTTCGCATAGCGAGGGCAACATAAGGCAAGCGAATGTGAAAAACGGTATCATACGAATCAGCCTAGCGACAGGTCACGTCTCCAAGTCGATTCCGTCTCGCGAGCATATCCCAACAGATGCACCAGCGGAACACCTCTACCAGACACTCTCCACGTGAGCGTGGCCTTACCATCCACCAACGGTCGCCCAGATGAGTATCTCTTTGTCGCCTTGAACGGGTACCCCGTCCGTAATCACCATCCCAACGTCCTCACCTTTCGCAAATCCCCCCCTTTACTAGCTGCCGTCTCCACCATCAATCATCCCCGAGATTCTCCAAGATAATCTGTGCCACTACCATGTTCCCACAATCTGCCCCATCAATTCCCTACTCCCGTTCCGTTCTATCCCTCTGGTACTCTAAGATTACAGTCACTGACCCAGCATCATTCGACTCCCGACCCCTCGACCAGGAAAACTCACTCAACCTAATCCTCCCATCCTAGTATTCTGCGGCATCTCCGAGAAGGGTGGACATCATTTTCCGCTCCCGGAGCCGGGCGTGGCGGCGCGGCGCTCACCCAGTCCTACACCTCACCACGCCCGTGAAGGCCCGCGGGGATTGTTGCAGTGGGAGGGGAAGGTGGGTGCCTTGATGGAAGGCTTGCGGTTTCATCTCGGGTGGAAGATGTAGAAAGAACGAAGGGAGAGTCAGCCGGAAGAGGGAGGGACGATGAAGCGCGAAAAACGAAGGGAAGGGACGAGTGAGGGGAAAGCGGGGGCAAAGGTGAGGGTGGTGGTGGTGAGGAGAAGAGGGTGGTGCGACGAGGGTGAAGGGGGATGGCTTGGGCTTGTGGGTTGGTGGGGGATGGGGTGAGGTGGGTGTCATCATCAATGCGGTTGGTAATCCTGGGGTTGACGAGCGAGTCGGACGGTCAGTTGGAGTTTGAGAAAGAACAATATGAGTATGTCAAGATCGAGAATGTAAGCAAAAAGGTAATGCAATCACGGCTGCAGGCAAACCCTTGCGCCAGAAGTGTTGCAAACACCGTGCATTCGAGCACGCTCGGATCCTTCACCCCTTTTTTTTTTCTTGTGGAAAAAAGGAAAAAAGAATCGCTCACATAGAACATAGATTTCGCTTGGCGGGCGTCCCCGACCATGCTACTACCTTGCTACTCGAGAACTTATCTTTGGGGCATACGCCGACCAGTCAGGATCTTCTCGGCCATAATGTTGAGCTTGGAAATAGTGGTCTTATTACAATATATATAAAGCAAAAGTCGGATATACGACCGCTCGCCATCAATGCTAGCAGCCTGCACACGATGCATTGATGGCTATGTTACACTCTTGCAATGTACACAGAATATGGCACTTGAGTCATTGCACAAAATGTTATGATCTTGGTAGTGTGCATTATGGAGCATTCTATCATTCCACAGACAACACATCACTATGTGCGGGCATATAACTTGACTCATTGCATCGATCTTCTTGATATCACAAGCACATTCGTCTACCGCTAGGCACAGTGTAACGAAGAAACGCAGTGAGGTACTCCATGGTCCCCAATACCTCCTCTTCGTCTGTGCTTTCTCTGGAGAACGGTACGTCCATGCCCAGTCTGGATATTGCATGTCGGTCACAGTGACAGGAGTTGCACAGACTTTGCGCAAGTACCTGGGGATATGTTACATGACTCGTTCCACTGACTCTCTCGAATATGCAAGAAGCTTTATCTTTGGCTAGCGAGCATAGTGGATGAATCAAATGCGTCATCCTGTGGTTGGTCCTGGTTCATCCTCGTCCATGCTCTGGCTGGGGATCAGTTCGTTGATCCCGGTATCATACATGTATGTCTATCATAGTGACAGGGAGAGTTGAAGAGTTTCACCAAATATTCAGACCTTTAAAGGCACGCTTGTGTGCGGCTAGAGAAATTACGGTGGATGAGCGGATTGGGACACTCCATCGCTGCCACATGTTCCTATGTGCTTGTGCTCTTGCTGGAGCGCGTGTGAATCCCAATGGAAAGCATGTATGTCCTTCATCGCGACAGGGATAGTGGAATCACTTTATCATTGATTCAGACAAATTGAAGGTCAATTCAGCTTTGGCTGGGGAAAAGCATAGTGGATGAACAGAATGCGGAGAACTCATGGTTGGCCTGCTTCCTCTTCGCTTATGCCTTTGCTGGGAAAGGATGATTCGATCTCCAGTCTAGTGTCTGCTTGCGCATCACTGTGGCAGCAATCGCAGTGTTCGAGTCCATCGAAATGCTCACTCCGCTTACCAACGTTCCCGACCAGCCCGCAGACTCGATAGCTGACTGTGATAGTCGCTGGGGAATAGTAGTATCTAGATTTATCGAGATGTTGACTTCGCTTACCAGCGTTGCTGGATAAACCGTACTTTGGTTAGCTGGCTGCCATCGTTGCAGATTCAATGATAGCGACATGTCTCGTATGTTGAGGCTAAGACTAAGTAAATATGCCATATCTTGAAGAAGCGAGATGGCAGCATTGTGGAGTGAGTGAGGTCTGCTTCGGGACTCTGGCCCCAAAGGCTTATCAATCGGCAGATATGTTTGATACGTGATCAGGGGTTTTCATTCGGATATTTAGATAGCTTTCAAGTCTGCGAATAATGGAGCGATTACGAGAGAGAACAACTGGTATTCGATTGCCAAGTAAACACAAATCTGCAGCAACAATTGAAGGAAGGGAAACCAGGTGCCAGCCCTTGAAAAAACAGGCACGATCAATCGAGGAAAACGAAAACAGCTGCCGAAAACCCCTCCCCACGCCAACCCCGCGCGATCAAAACAGCTCTGCCACTCTCGCACCGCAACAGTCTACAGCTGCTGCTGCTCCAACTCCGCCACACGTGCTTCCAGCCTCTTCACCTCCGCCGCCAGCCTCTCCGCCCTCTTCTTCCACCCATCCCGCGAACGCGTCAGCCTCTGAATGACCACGGAGTCGGAACCCCGGCCAAGCTCCTCCACCTCCTCCTCATCATCCTCCTCCTCTTCCTCCTGCTCTTGCTGCTGTTGTTGCTGCGCCTGCTGCTGCCCCTGTCCCTGCTCCTCCTCTCCCCCTCCGTGCCCCTCTCCTTCCCCTCCCTCCCCATTTCCCGCCACCGTTGCTTCCTCTTCTGCCCTTGGTGCCCGCACTTGCCTCTCCGATCTAAACCCTTTCTTCACATTTGCTCCAACGCGGTCTCTGGTGTTCTGCCGAAGTGTCTGCACTCGTGCGGAACGCCTGGTTGCCGGCTGCTCGGTGGCAGCGCGTTGCCTGGTGCGTGCTGGTGCGGCGGCAGCAGCAGCGGGCGCGCCGGAGGCGTGGTGCGGAGGGAGGGTGATTTGGTTGAGGGGGTGGACTGGCGGTGCTTGGTGCCGGGGACGGGCGGTGGCGACGCGAGGGCAGGGCTGGTCCGCTGGGTGGTAGATCCTGCAGCCGGGGCAGAAAGGGCCGTCAGACATTGTGGAAGAGTGTTGGTAATGTGATTGGAGCGGTTTCAAAGTGTTATGCAATGCGCTGGTAGTTCGTCCTAGGTGCGTTCCGTTCATGAAAAATCTGGTCAACTTAGTTTGTTTGTGTGGACGCGTTTATCATCGTTGCGTGGTGATAATTGTGCAAACGCGTTATAAAGTGTTGTTACTTACCTCCCCAACTCCCCGGAAGAAGCACAAAGTACGCAGAATTGCTGCAGAATGAGAAAATTGTGGTAGAAGAGGGATCAGAGGAGATTTGATAATAGATACTAAATTATTAAAGCATTATACAGGTCTGTAAGACTCCCAGAGTCAGTCATGCTGCCATCATGAACAAAGTGCATCCTAGTGCAAGCCCCATTGAAGCCCACAGCGGCACTCCTGACTGTCGCGCAGCTTCTCCCGCGAACGCTTCCGGCCCAGTGTTCACAGCGCTCGTCCCTGTCGGCGTCACCGAGGATGGACTTGGTGTGATGCTTTCTGGAGGCAGTGGAATGCTGGGAGACTCGCTCACAATGGCCGGTGGTGTTGAAAGTGTCTCCGATATTACTGGAGGTAGTGGCGAGGTCGACACGATCGCCGGAGGCGTGGTTTCCCCTGTAAGTTGAAGAGCTGATAAAATCTCCGAGAGGAGACTTGATGGTTCCTGGGTCGGATTATTCGTCGGTGCTGGTGGTGTGGTCTCAGGTGGAGGAGGAGTAGTCTCTGGCGGAGTGACAGATGGTGGTGGAGGAGGACTGCTCTGCACCGGAGTGAAGGAGGGTGGTGGAGGTGGCGTGGTGGACGGTGGAGGCGGTGGAGGTGTTGACACAGGAGTCACGGAAGGCGAAGGCTCGGTTTCTGCCAGCGGTGGTGTGACCGTGGGAGCGGGCGGAGCCACAGTCTTACAACCCGGATTGTTTGTGTTGAAGCAGCCTGACGCGAAGGTGGTATCGCTGGTGGATCCGGTTGTCAACTTGTCCGCGAAGGATGATGTGGGTACCAAAGCCGCCGTTTTTCCAGGGTCGATTGAAGGGCCACCAGGGTAGCAGTCAGCAAGCTTGGGGTACTTCTTCAAATTCTTGGGATCTTGGGCCAAGAATGGTATGAAAAATGGTGAAACCCAGCCATAGTCGGATTCATTGACATCGTATGCCCCTCCATCACCGGTAGAATTATCGCTCCCACTCGCAAGTCCATTGAATGCGCTTTGGGTAAAGATTCCCGAAGAGGGCAGATTCACGGGAGGAAGTGGCGGAGGTGCTGTTGGTGTCGGAGCTTGCGCAACGTACGGAGTCGAAAGAGGGAGATCTGTGTACACGCTTGGCTTTGCCGTCGAGCTTGCGAAGTATGCCTCTGCATTTGAATTGATGCCCGGGAAAACTATTGGGCTCTGCGTCGCAGCATACGTGGACGGGAAATTCGTCGATGTCGTGACGCACGTCAACTGGCCAGCGGCATCTGTCACTGCTGGCACCAGGATAATCTTGGCTGTGCGATAGAGGAAGAAGTTGGTGGGCGAATTTCTTTCGGACTTATCAGCCCAAAGTTAGAAACTCATTATGTCTAGATCACTTACATTGTCTGCGCGTATACAACGGTCTGGGTTTCATCAAGCTGGGATTCTGTTGGCGCAGGGCCACTTCCTGCATCGGTGGTTGGCAGCCTCGCTGCGAGATCGAATGTCACCAAAATGGAGCTAGTAAATGGAGAGATCTCTGTTGAAGTTTGTGTAATGATGGTATCCTGGTAATGCGTGACATGGACCGCAATGTTTGTCGAAGACGTGGTGAATGGGATGGTCGAGACCGAGGTGTCGCCCCAATATCTATAGTCAATCGTGTCCTGGACAATAAAGCAACAGTCTGAAGCTGTTGTCGTGGGTAACAAAGGCTGAGGGGTTGTTACTGGCTGAGACAATATTGAGGCGGGCGTCTTAATGGTGACGAATGTGCTGCTGCTTGGCGTCAGAGGAATCGTGGCGATACTCGGAGTCGTCAAAGGCGTAGATGGGGGGGTGGGAATACTGGGAGATGTCGAGGGCGTGGATTGAGGAGGGATGGGGTTACTTGGAGTCGTCGAAGGCGTGGATTGAGGAATGGGGATCCTCGGGGTAGTCGAAGGCGTGGATTGAGGGACAGGAATAACGGGAGTTGTCGAAGGCGGGGATGGAACAATCGGAGTACTCGGAATCGTTGAAGGCGTGGACGGTGACGTCGAGGGCGTAGATGGGGGGATGGAGATACTGGGAGATGTCGTGGGCGTGGATTGAGGAGGAATGGGGATATTCGGAATCGTCGAAGGCGTGGATTGAGGAGCGGGGATACTTGGGACAATAGAAGGCGTGGATTGAGGGATAGGAATACTGGGAGTCGTCGAAGGCCGGGATGGAACAATCGGAGTGCTCGGAATTTTCGAAGGTGGGGACGGGATACTTGGGCTGCTCGGAGTCGTCGAGGGCGTGGATTGAGGAGGCACGGAGATACTGGGAGTGGTCGAGGGCGGAGACGGAATGATAGGAGGACTCGGAGTGGTCGAGGGCGTGGGTTGAGGGATGGGAGTGCCCGGAATCGTCGAGGGCGGAGACGGAATCACCGGGGAGCTCGAATTTGTTGACGGTGTGGATGGAATCTTGGGAGTACTCGGAATCGTCGATGGGGTGGATGGGGTAATCGGAGTACTATGAGTTATCGACGGCGTGGATGGAGTGATCAGAGTGCTCGAACTTGGCGAAGACGTGAACGGAGTGGTCGGAGTTGGTTGAGGCGAGGGTGAAAGTGTAATGGTGAGGGTTTCTGTTGTAAATACAGATGTTGTGCTGATCGGTGAGGTTTTTGTTGTCGATGGACTTGTCAAAATCGTTTGCGTAGTGATCGTTGTGCTATTCGAAGTGAATGAAGAGGACGATGATGATGTGGGACTTATGCCAGTCGTTGGAGTTGGATTTGGGACTGTGAATGTTGTAGGAAATGTTGGACTTGTCTTGGACGTACTTGTCGTGCTGTTCAAAGTGGATATAGAGAACGATGAAGATGGCTGGGTCGGTATGGATGATGGGGGAGTGATGCTGGTATTTGGAGTTGGAGTTGGGATCGGGAATGTCGGAGGGAATGTTGGAATTGTCGTGCTCGTAGTCGTTGTGCTATTTGAGGTCACAGAAGGGAATCCTGAAGACGGATGAGTTACAGAAATTGATGATGGAGGGACACCAGTCCCTGGGGGTGGGGTCAGGGACGTATTTTTGGAGCTGGGTGTAATGCTTGAAGGCGTGAATGGGAAAGTTGAGAGAGTAATTGAAGTGAGCGTGGTTGATATGGAAGAACCGCTCTGTGTGACTGTTGTGACAGAAGTGACTGAGGAGTTGCTGGCGCTCGTGGTAGAACTGATTTGGCTAGTTGGAGGGGTGAATGAGGACCCGACCGAGCCAGTTGGTAAGCTCGTAGTGCCATTGATAGAGACTGACGGCGTTCTTGAGCCGACAGGCGTAGAGGTTGGTGAATAGGTTGTGCCGGTGAACGAGGGTGTGATTGAACTAGTCGGCAGAGTCGTAGTGCTGTTGATCGAATTCGATGGCTTTGTTGAACCCACAGATGCGGGGGTCGGGGAATAAATTGTGCCAGGCAATGTGGAGAAAACGATCGAGCTGCTGGATGTTCCGCTGTTGAGGCCTGAACTCGTTGATGTACTGAAATGATGGACCGTGCTGAAGTGAGTAGCCAGTGAAAGGGTCGAGGTGGTACTGTTGCATGGCACAGTAATTGTCTCTATACTCACCACGGTCGAGAGAGCCACTGAAGTGACATTAAGTGGGTATGGGGCATCTGAAGCCAATCGTGAGCAGTCGCTCTCATTTGAGTCTTCCACTTCCCACGTGGGACTGAGACATACTTCGACCAAAACGCGACCCATGCGCTGCCACATGGTTGAGACCCACAAGGAGCAGCACGAGAGCGGCCCGGATGGCTTGCGGCACCATCTTCACACCAAGAAAAGAAAAAGTCAACTGATTGAGCGAGTGTAAGGAGGTCAACGTGGAAAAGAGGCAAAGTTGCAGCAGGCACGGATGGTTATATTAATTCATAATTGATTCTTGCATGACGACAACTGCCCCTCCGTCAGCCTGAAGAGCTGGAAATCCTTTCTTGTGTGAATCGAAATTTAGCGCAGTCTTGGGAGTCTGGGCCATGCAAAAACATGCAGGCATATGCAAGAAAGGTGGGATTTCTCACGCATCCTCAGCCTCATCCGTCCCAAATCAGGCGTGTTTCCAACGCTAAAATCTGTACGTCTGACGATCGGCCGTCCTTCCCGGGGGGAGTGCTCAGCTTAGAGTTCCCGATTGGAGCCAGTGACCAATAACGACGTACCCCGAAGGCAGCCTGCATGATGGAAGGCCGGTCAGCTGTGTGCTGTACGAGCTGCAGTGGGTCGTGTTTGGTGGGAATAGTGGGGATGGCGGGGTAGCTGCAGATTCGCTGTTCACCAATACGACGTGAAGAAAATCAATCCGCCGAATGGACTGTGAGAGATAGAATAAATTAATCAAATATTACGTCCGACTTTCCTTCCGAGCCAGTTTGATTTTGCTTTTCTTCTTGCCTTGCGCCTTCTCGCAGTAGTTGATGAGCGTCTTTTGATGAACGTCTGCAATGTGACCCAGTCTTTCTTCTGCCTCCAAATTGGCAGATAACAATGTTGAAGACTTGGCTGCAAAGACGTGCGGGCACATCGCTACCAGCACCCATCGTGATAGCCCCAAGCCAGCATTTCGACGGCAATGATGGACCTTGGTCTTCCTTCAATATCGAGATCGGTACACCTCCACAGACCGTGGGAGTGCTGCCTTCGACCAAATCAGCGCAAACATTCGCCATCAGTCCCCTGGGATGTACATCTCTAGACGCCTCCAATTGTTCCGATGCACGAGGCGGCGTTTTCAACCCGAATACCTCGAGCAGCTGGACCGTCAATCAGGACATCTCAGGTGGTTACTACCCTTTGGAATTGGAGACCGATCTCAATGTCACCGGCACTGGCTTGTACGGCTACGACACTGTCGCGTTTGCCGGCGGCAGCCCTTCACTTACGCAGCAGGTCGTCGGCAGTGTTGCGACGAAAGCATTCTTCCTGGGGCTCTTTGGCTTAAACCCATATTCCTCACCGCTGCCCTCCACGACTGCCCAATTGCCAACCTACCTGTCAACCTTGAATCAGAGTAGCCTGATCCCATCAATGAGTTGGAGTTATACTGCGGGCAATCAATATCGGTCAGGTCCAGCCTATGGAAGTCTCATATTGGGAGGGTACGACACCTCGCGCTTTGAGTCAAACGACATCCTTTTCCCCTTCAATGACACCAGTGCTGGGGAGTTCGTCGTGAACATCGGCTCCACCATTCTCAATAATAACAGCGGTCCATTGACCCTGGAAACACCAAATGAAAGTTTGCCTGTACGGATTGACTCAACCACGCCGTATATTATTCTCCCTGACACGATCTATACATCATTCGAAGACGCTTTCGGGCTGGTTTGGGACGATGGTGTCGGAGCGTACCTGGTCAACGACACGTTACATGATTCATTGCAGAAACAAGACATCTCGGTCATATTCAATCTTGGGAATTCTAGCACAAAACCGGGCCAAGGGTTTAACCTGACGCTTCCATACTCTGCCTTTGATCTCATCGCTGGACCGCCCCTGCTCAACAAGGCGGGTCGGTATTTTCCGTTGATGCGTGCGGCGAATGAGAGCCAGTACGTCCTTGGCCGGACCTTCCTGCAGGAAGCGTGAGTCTCGCGCAACCCCACTCAACCGGAATGAGGCGTTGACATTTCGTTCATGCAGGTACATGACAGTCGACTACGAGCGCAAGAACTTCTCCATATCTCAGTGTACCTGGAACAGCGGTATTCAGGCACATGTTGTCTCTATCACACGCCCAGGTGCAAGCACCGCGCCCAACAAATCTGGAGGCCTCTCGGGAGGCGCTATTGCTGGCATCGTCATAGGGGCGATTGCTGCCCTGGTCATAGCGGCACTGGCAGGCGTGATTCTTTGGAGGAGGAGGCAGCGGTCGAAACAGGCCAAGACATCAGAAAAGCCGGTTGGCGATCATAAGCACACACCATCCGCTGAGTTGGATTCACCGTACACTGATCCATATGGTATGGTTGGAAAGCAAGGCGACGAAGGACATCCCCATAGCCCTGAGCTCGAAACGACCGTTCACAAAGGGCACGAGCTGGCTGGTAGCGGGCCCCAAGACGAGGTCGGCCCTTATTTCACCCCTCTGGCCGTCCCTCAAGAGCATCCGATCGAATTGCCGGCAACTGAGAGGCGCAGTCGAATGCTCTCCTCCCTGTCCTCAATGAGCCAGAGGTCCGACGCCCCGCGAATGCACCAACGAAATCCATCAGACCCCATCTCAGACATCAGTAGCTTGCCTCGCTCTCCCACAGCACCACAGCGCTCGCTTTCCCATAGCTCGACAGCTGTGCCGCAGGCCAATGCAGCGGAAACAGTATCTCCGACAAGCGAGCAGCCGGACTCGCCGCCCGGTCACAGTCGCAACACTTCCGATACAACGTCGAGCTAGACGCGGCCTGATCGCCTTGTCGACCAATGGGTAGAAGTGCGATCCACTAACTTCGCAGCAACCCTGCGTCAACGAGCTCAGCATGCAGGCGCCCTGGACTCCGTTAGAAAGTGCTGAGATACCTTGCGCCAACCAAAGCTGCAGTTGGTGCACATATAGTGATTGCGAGGACGACGAGACAATATTAAGAAGAGCAACTCGCGCAAACGCGTCATATATTCATATTCGACAACGTGGGTGGGGTTCCTCTGGTTCTGCCACTACATCGTCCCAGCAGCACCCATGTGGCTGCATTCGTGGACTTGAGTGGTGGAAGAGGTCAGCTTGATTCCGGCCAATCACCACGTTGGTTTCTTTGCAGCATCACAGCCCTGCTGATATAGGTTGGACGGCGATACAGTTGGGGCATTATTCTGTTGTTGATGGAATCCCGACTTTCACCCTGCTGATAATCAGCTATACATTAATGAGAGGCGTTGTTGCAGAGCGATCTAGCAAATGACTCTGTCATACTCTCTGACGCGACCTATGCATGGGCTTATGGACGATGTTGAAGAATGCATGAAAAGACTGCTTCAAAAAATCGTCACTGTCCTCTGCCAAAGAGCGACTGTCCTATCTACATCAATAAAGCTCATCTTACCGAGATCGGAATAGCGGTCCTACATCCAAATATTGGTCCTTCCTTGATGGCCAGCCACAATCTCATTCCCCACATCTTCCTCAGCATGACGGATTTGAGCACAACGCATCTAGGTCTGATCCAGCACCTGAGTATGATCCTATCGGAGATTCCAGTCCAAAGAGACGGTGACCGAAATGCATGATCCGGTCGATACCCCTCATCCGCCCTCCAAGGGAATCAATGAATCCTTGCCCGTGAATCTGGGACAGAGGTAGAGCAGGTGGTGAGATGGCCATGGCTCAATCCATCGGACACTTTTATTATCATTATTGGTCTGATTAAGATTAGGATGCGATCTCATAACTCCTTTTTTTAAGATAAGCTCATGATCATATGCTAAGGACAGTCGCAAGATATGCAGGGGCTGGCTGAGTCAGATTTGGGCAGTGCGTGCCACAACCCTATACATATCAATTGCTATTCATATTGACCACGAATCATGCCATTGGCTGTAGCATCGTGAGTGAAGCAAAATCCAACTCCTCTGTCCCTTGTGATGGGGCACAGGCTGTCCTGAACAATTTTTGCTCTGTGTTGGTCTCGAACTTCCTGCGGACGGCGCTCGGGCTACTGCGGTGAAACTGCGAGGAATCAAAGGACGTGTGGCAGTGTAGCAGTGGAGACGCTTTCGGCATTGCGCAAGATATGTGATACGAGGTAGTTGAGGCATGGACCCAAAGCGCTGTTCATCAGTATCGGGAGGCCGTTCCTCTTTCCAGGATTGGATACTTCAACGACACGCGTTCAATGCGATTCACCATGTCAGACTGATTCCGAATCCCTCCGGTCTCCTGTTTCATGAAGGCTGTCTCATTCTTCGTTCATTCGTTGTCCAGCATGTTCTAGACCCGGCGGAGGATGGGTGGATTCTCTCTACAGTCAAGCCATCAATACATACCTGCTCATTTGGGCATCAAGGAGCGATGTTGGTACTTGCGATTCCATGGTCACAGTGGCTCAGCCCGCAGAGGATCCCTCTGTGTCCTTCAACTTGATCTTTTTAAAGGCCCGAGGCCCACCCGTTCATTATTGGGAGGTGATATCTTTCTTTGGCCGCCACGATGTTGTCACAAGGGCATTCGATCCCGAAGTCTACCACGGAGCTCTCATCCTACTACCAATTTGACCCCACTTCCGCCAGTAAAGCAGACCAGTCAACAACCATCTGGGGAGTATGTTCACTGCTCTTGGCAGCGGTAGCAGTCTACAACATCTTCATCTATAACAAGTTCAGCCCCCTCCGTCATCTACCATCACCTGTACAAAAGCCCCTTTGGCGTCGACTGTTCAAAGAGCCGACCCCATGGCTCTTCGAGAAGTGGACGAGAGAGGTGCCGAATGATGGCCTCATCCGTTACTTTGGCATCTTGAACCGGGAGCGCCTTCTCTTGACGGACTCCACTGGCGCGCGCGATGTTCTTGTGACAAACCCCTACCATTTTCATAAGCAGAGAGCACAGAAGATCCATCTTGAGCCTGTAGCCGGGCAAGGTCTCGTGCAAGTTGAGGGAGATGTCCATAAATCACATCGGAAACACATGTCCCCAGCCTTTGCAACCAAAGCCATCAGAGCCTGTCAGCCTGTAATTTGGCAGAAGACTCAGGAGGTTATGGATATCTTCAGCAATCAGATGAAACGTCAAGATTCTGCAGATCTGAATCCAGCAAACCCAGATCCAGTTTCTGGCATTGTCGAAGTCCATGAACCTGTCTCGCGTGCAGCTCTCGACATCATCGGCGTTGCTGGCTGCGGCTATGATTTTGATAGTCTGACAAAGGACGAGGACCAGAACCAGGTGGTGCGCGACTACAGAAAAGCCTTTGGAGTTTCAACATCCAATCGCCTGCGCTGTCTACTGGCACATCTGTTTCCCGCCTGGGTGGTCGACAATATACCTATTCAGCGCAACAGAGACTTGGCGGTCGTCAAGCGCGTCGTGACAATGCTCGCAAGGAACATCATTCACTCGAAGCGACAATGCAGCAGTCCAACTAGAAAAGGGCCTGACTTCCTCGAGAAGATCATGCAGAGCGAAGCCTTCACCGAGGAAAACCTTATCGATCAGGTCAAGACGCTCCTGGCAGCAGGCCACGACACAACATCGTCGACTCTGGCGTCAGCGGCGGCAATCCTATCGCAACCAAGGTTCCACCACATACAAGACAAGATGCGATCAGAGATCAGGACATCGCTTCCTTCCATGTCCAGCCCTACCCTTGCATCTTCCACCGAGATTGAGAGTCTGCCTTACCTCAACGCCGTCCGAAACGAGCTTTTCAGGCTCTACGCCCCCTTCAGCTGGTACTTCCGCCGATCTGCAGTCGACACAACGATCTGCAATCATCGCGTCTCCAAAGGTACAGACATCATCCTCTGTCCATGGGCTATGCATCGTTCGACCGAGCTTTGGGGGCCGGACGCGGAAGAGTTCAATCCTGATCGGTGGCTCAATGACCCAAGCGGGCGTGGAGGTGCTCGAGACGCGTATTGCCTCCTGACGTTTGGAGCAGGCCCTCGCGTCTGCATCGCCGAGCGGTTTGCCAGAATCGAAGTCTCAACGCTCATGGCGGGCATATTTGGCAGGTTCCGGGTCGAAAAGGCTGGAGGAGAGCTGGAGTCACCACTATCCCATCAACTGACACTGACGAGGGTGGGGGGTGTGAAGGTTCGAATGACTCCGCTTGAGGGGTGGTGATAAGACAATCTGGTCATAACACATGGAGCTGGGCGCGCGTCACAACGCGTCTGTTATCATCACCATGTGATGATGAATGGCCCTATTAGATTCAATCTCAAGAGTGACACTGGGCAACCTCGATCAACCTTTCAGCTCATCCGCGACCAAGCAACAGCCCACATCACCGCACTAGCCTACACTCCAGCACTCACCCACAGCAAAGCACCTGCGTCATACCATCGGGATAATTCAACATCTTCGAATCATGTCTACGACCGCCTTCTGTCCCTGGTGCGATCAGCATCATCTTCGAGACGCGCCTTGCGCCCCTCCTACCATCGATCCTCGAATGTTGTCCCTTCCGTCGGTCTTTGCAACCACCCGCCAGCAAGCACCAACATTACTCCAGCCCAATGCTCCTGTCGCTGCCGCTGTCGCAACACCAACACCCAGCATCACAAGCACCGCCGCACACCAACCCGCCTCTAAGCAGCAGATGGCTGCAACAGCAAGCAGCATCGCCTCGCCACCCGCCCACCCCGATCCCCCCATTGCTGCTGCCACACAAGCACCCACCAACACCAGCACCGCCACAGAGCAGGCTTCCCCCGCAGCACAGGCCGAGCCCGAAGTCGGCCCCTCCCAGCCGCGTTCCCTGAAGAGGAAGGAAGCGCCAGGCGCGTCTCCGCACTATTCCATCACGGATCATGACACCTCAATACAGCGAGGCAGAGAAGGGAGAATTACAAAGCGAACATGCAGCGGCGTCTGGGGGTGAAAAAGCAGGGGCAGGCGGGCCGGGAAGAGGAGCATGCGGGGCAGGGAGAGGAGGAAGACCACGAGGATGTGGCAAGCGGGATTGCGGAGGGGAACAAAGGGTTGGAGATCCTTCGGGGTCCTATTTCCGTGGTTGTTCAGCGGCTTGTACACGCCATGGCGGCGTGGAGGGAGAAGGCGGAGAGGTTGCAGGCGGAGAAGGAGGTGTTGATGGGGCAATTGAAGGAGGAGAGGAAGAAGAATGAGGAAATGGCTTTGTGGCGCCAGAACACCATGGAGCCATTCTGAGCGTTAGGGGGACGTGTGGAGATGATTTTCTATGTTAAGTAGCTGAATGTGCTTGCGGTTCCTGCGTGCTCTGCGGTTCCTTCCTCCTAGGAAGACTGTGTTTGTACAATTGACATGATTTGGCAATTGAGCGCAACTAATATCACCCAAAAATACCAAATCCTCCCCAACTTGCTGCCGTAGCTGTAACTCTTGATGATCAGCGCTGCGTACATATCAGGAACGTCGTGAAACCTAGGATCCCAAGCGCTCTCGGCTCAGACCCACCCCAGTCCAAACAACGAATACAACAAAACCTGTCCAATTATCAGCCATCTTAGCTGATTCATCCGTCGCCCTTTGGCAACCGATACCCATTACCCCGTTACCACCCAGCCATTTATCCACCACTTCCACTCATCCAGCACAACTGCCCGCAACCCACCAAAACACTCACGAACAGCGTGCAAGGTTACGCCGTCTGCTCCCCCATCCTTTGGATGACTTAGACATATAGTGTCATCGTCAATGCCTCCATCTCCGCAATCGCTCCACCCAGATAGCAACGGGTATAGAGTAAATAATTCCGCGTCCCGCCCTTTCGGCCACCTTCCGCAGCGGATTCACACTTTCGCGATTCATCCCGCTCAGCGGATTGACACCCTGCCGCAAGCTGCTAGCCGAATTTAAAGCCGGAATCATTGATGAGGTCGTCGTGGGAATTGCGAAATCACACCCGGCTTCCGCGGGATGCAGATGCATTGTTTGGCTGCAACGGGCACGTTTAGGTGCTGTAGCGTGCACAGCGACGCCGGAATGTAAGCGGAATACGCAGGGAGAGGGGACGATTGTGTTTCGAGAGCATGTGAGATGCAAGAGGAGAGCAAGAGCAATGAAGCCAATAGCGAGGAATTGTAGCGATGAGATAGGGCAGGAACGATGCGATAGGCAACACTATTGTTTCTCGAGGCAGCAACGAGGCTACAGCAAAACATGCCACATCCCGTGCTTCTGCTACATGGAGTCCCAACGATCGAATTGGTGTGACAGGCTCGATCTTGCACTATTGTGCGGGTGCTGTGAAGTGCACTTGGAAGCGAGGTGTACCTCCAGAAGATGGAGGAGAGAGATGGTTGGATTGGAAGGGCGTGAGACATGGGAGAAGGGCGAGGGTAGCGATGGTGGTGGCGAGGTGAGGGTGCCAAGATCCTGCAAGGACGATGTGCTGGAAGAGGGTTCTGCAGAGTGCGGCGGTGATGGTTGCGGCAAGAGCATGCGAAAGCGAGGGCGACGGTACGGGAGCTTTGCGAAGGTGATGCAGTGCTGGAGGGCTGGTAATATGGTGCAGTAGGAGTTGTGTATAGCTTCAGAGATCAGACATCTATCTTAGGCAATGGCAAGTATTCATGCATGCAGGGCTGCAATTGAATTGTGAATGGGAAAAATGTATGCCCTCACATTTTTCGCTCTTAAGAATGATGAGTATATTTAAATAAACGGTGATATCTAAGTTCGCACCTACTGTGGGGAAAGCTAAAATACTAAATGGGCATCTGTCAAGTTCATCAGAGCGAGGCCCAAAGTCAAACAGTTCCAAGGTTTCGATTAGCAAGGTAGTAGTCGGGTCGGGGACGCTCGGCCTTGGCGAAATCTATGGGGTGCGAACGACTCATTTCCTTTTTGTCAAAAAAGGGGTTTGGCATCCGATCGGGCTCGAATGCAGGGACTGCCAGGTATGGTTCTGCTGTTCCTGTAAGGACGACCTGACTATGCTCTTGCAGCGAGTCTCATCAAACCCTTCTTTATCCCCAACGAACGATTCGCTATCGGTAAAGATGTGTATCATGTTTACACCGGGTCATCAAACTTGTCAAATCAAGCTCCCCAGATTGGCTCCCACTTCGCCCTGCATGCAGGCCATGATGACCACTCGCCCTTGCAAGTCTGCTCGCACCTACTCCCGCCGCCAGTGAAGCCCAAAAGCAACAGTAACGATGGACCAGACAAGCAGATAGGAAGAGAGTCTTTGATCGGCCGATCTTGCTTGTTTTTGTCTAGAAATGAGCGTTGCTAATCATACAGAAAACCCTCTACCACAGATCCCCCTCATCCCGGACTCCAACATTAAAGACGCATCACAAGATTCCCCGCTTCACCACTCTATCTTCCCACTCTGCCCCCTCCCCACCACGATTGCGGCGCCCCCAGAACCCACCCCCCTTCGCCAGCCCCACACAGCTCTCTTCTAAGGAGCAGGCTTGCACGGCTGGGGCAGATGCCCGCAATCCTCGCAATGGCAGCCCGCCTGGTAATACTGCTTGCCCTCACAGGTATAGCACTGCGGGGAATTGTACCAGAGCGTCGGGGTGTAATCGCCCCATTGCTGGGTGTAGCTGCCGACGTTGTAAGATGTCGCTTGTCCGCTGTTGTTGTTCCCCGTGTTGGTGGTTGCGCCGCCAGCGGGGCAGGGCGTGGAGCCTATTTGAAGGAAAGATTGTGTCAGCCAAGAGGGAAGGGTTGCGAGTTTTTGGGCAGATGTGATGGAGGAGGGAGAAGAAGGGAAATGAAGGGGGTATTAGGTGGGAGTGGGCTTACAGCTGCTGATGGCGTTGGCGGCAGCGGTATGGTCGCCGGCGATTATGGCATTGTTGTAGGCAT
This sequence comes from Ramalina intermedia, assembly GCA_003073195.1. Taxonomy (NCBI): domain Eukaryota; kingdom Fungi; phylum Ascomycota; class Lecanoromycetes; order Lecanorales; family Ramalinaceae; genus Ramalina; species Ramalina intermedia. The sequence continues at coordinate 120,917 of PEKF01000041.1, read as the reverse complement.
TGCAGTCGCAGGCGCGGGCGACGAGGTTGTTGGCGTCTGCAGCTGCTGGGACGGGGTTGGCGCTTATGGAGAGAAGCTGGGCGGCGAGCACGAGGAGGCTGGATGCGGTGAAGGTCTTCATTGTTGGAAGTATTGCTGAGGAGGCTTGGCTTGAGGTTGGGGGAGATGCTGGTCTTGGATGTGTAGTGATTTGGAGAAATGCTTTTGGTCTGATTGAGGGCTGATTATGATGAAAGCTACCAGAGCTTAAGAAATTGAATAAAGGTGGTTTTTTTTGCTACCAGAGCTTCTTGATATACTAATTAAATGATTGGATGGAGGATGCTGGCTCCTTGGGACAAGAGGAGAGTAGAACCAAGTATTTATGTTCTATCCTGAGTAGGGAGTGGATCAATTGTGGCGACATCACTGAAACGCACGAAGCAGCAAGGTAATTTCCAGTGTGATACTTAAGGCCCCAAGATCCTCTCTACCTGATACACGTTTGACATCTCGAACGTCTTGATCTCTTGCATCTCTGAATGTAAGACGAGGCGTTACAGGTACTGTGATCTTACTCCGGATCCTCGAAACACAATCGACGGCCACGTGTAGGGAATTCATTACCAGAAATCAACCTACTTGACCTAGCGGTGCTTCCAGACGTCTTCCGCGTAGCCACCGTTGCTCCGTCGAATCTAACAAGCTGAGGGTAAGTGTGGCCGACGATACAGCATCCTGGTCATCTATTTTGGAGAGACGGGACATCAAGCGTATGCTCCCCGTAACATGAAGGTATCTAGACCTTTTGTGGTCAGACCCCATGGGTCGCCGTCGGGTCAATGCTGCATAGAGTTTGTAGATACTGGGATGCTATCAATAGGTCAGAGCAATGAAGTTGGGGGCGCAAGCCATCTTGATCATAATGTGAACCTGAAGCAGGGCTAATGCAGGTACGCAACACGTTCGAAACAGGAAACAGATTCAGGAGCGGGATCTGTGCATCAGCATCAGATAGCTCGTGCCATGTTTGAAGCACTAGATTGTTCTTGTCCAATGTCAGACGCCTAATGATGGGGAATGGAAGATGCCCAAATGGAAAAAGCGGGAAGAAAGTCGGATAATATTTCGGTCGAAGGTTTCTCCATCTCCGTCACATTTCGCCGATTGGAGCTGCAATAGGAAACGACATGTTGGCCCCCAACATGCGACCACCTTCACACACCACCTCGAAACATCCAGGGAAGATCACGCCAAATCGACAAATCTCATCCGCCTCTCCCCACATCTGTGATGTTCTAGTCGTATCTTCCTGCCGTCCATGCGATCTCGGCACACACTTGCTATCGAAGTGGCGTTTGATGTGACCTCCCCCAAGTCGCTTCAGCACTAATATCCTGCTGTCCAACACGGCCGAACCAGTGTTACACATCGCTATCCACGAGAATTCGTGCCGCTCATGCATCCAAACAGTGTGGCTGCCTGTCTCCTTCGAACAACCCGTGAAGATTGCGTGAAGCAAATGAAAGCGTTCATATGTTCCATGAAGTCTCCCACCCTGACTGAAATCTCAATTCTTAAATTCACAATTAACATTCATTCGTGCTTGTCTCTGCCCAACTTCCATTCTGCGACGTCTGATCTCCTTGTTGCTTCACAGTAGCATCGTGCTTCATAGTCGCATCCTGCTTCACAGTAGCATCTACACCCCTTGCTCTCCAAGACTTCACAAAGAGTCCAATTGCGAGACAATAATTGTCTCATCTGTCCCAATGGCAACGCCCACAACAGCCATCACCACTTCCATACCGTGGTGGGAATTGGGCAACTATCCAGCATCCACCCCACCTCCTGGCTCGGGCATCCAATCCAACCTCATCAACCCCCCATCCCAACACCACTATGGAGTCATCACCCAATCCCTCTGCCTCACCATCGCCACTCTCGCCGTCCTTATGCGCATCTACACCAAAACACTCGTACTCCGTAACCCAGGCTGGGACGACTACACCTCCCTGCTTGCCTGGCTGGGGCTCATCGCCAACGCCACCCTCAGCCTCCTACAGGACCACTACGGCTACGGCCGGCACATCTGGGACATGACCGGTAATTCATTCACCTCGATGTCGAAACTCGTCTGGGCGCAACAAATCCTCTACAATCCCGTCATCTTCGTCACCAAGCTATCCATCCTTCTCCTCTATCTCCGTGTCTTCAAACCTTCAAAGGCCACTTTCATCGCGCTCCACGTTGTCTTGTGGGCGAATCTCGCCTTCTACGTCACCGCCACGTTCGTCGAGATCTTCCAGTGCAAACCCATGCGCAAAACCTATCTGCCGCTCCTCTCGGGCTCCTGCATAAATCAGCGCAACTCGCAAATCTCCTCGGGAGCCATCAACGTCATCTCCGATATCGCCATCCTGCTGCTGCCCATCGCATCTGTATGGAAGTTGCAGGTCTACAGGAAGGGTAAGATCGGGCTGTTTGTGATCTTCGGGTTCGGCCTGTTCGCCTGCGTGGCGTCCACTTTTCGCTTGGCGCTATTCATACGGTTTACGAACAAGACTGATGGGACGTGGACAATGTATCCGGTGAATCTGTGGTCGGCCGCTGAACTGGCTTGTGGGATTGTCTGCGGGTGTATACCTGCCTTGCCAGCGTTCATTCGGCATGTGTCGACTTGGCGCGTCAAGGTCATTGTCACGCGGATCACGCACACTGGGTCCTCCTATGCGAGTAGCGGGCAGCGTAGCGCAGCGACAGGAAGGGGCGTGGTGGGTGAAAGCCTACGCAGTCCAAATGTCGAGAAGCCCCGCGTGAGAGAACGGTGGGAGGAATTGGATGACTTCGAGTATCAACCTGGAGACGCTGAGAGGGAGGGAGCAGGGGCTGAGCTCAAGCAGGTGTGGCCGCAGAGTAAGTTGGCCAGAATGGAGCAAGAACAAGCGGCACAGGGAATGAAGCGTGGGTATGGTGATGTTATCTCATTTCAGCGGTGAAGCCGCATTTCTAACCTCATTCACAACGCCGATGAATGTCTGGTCAACTATCATGAATCTTATTTATGACGCCAATGAAGTTCTGGTTAATGACCATGGCCCTCATTCATAACATCAATGAATGTCGAGCCAACCACCATGTGCTGTAGGTGGGATATATAAAGACTTTCGAAGCCCGATTTCTTTCCTCCTTCTTTTACATTTCAACCCTACCTGAATCCAAAGGATATCATGCTTCCTATAACAGACATTTTGAATACATATACATGCACCTTGAATGCTGTCCAACGGCCGACGCCCTTTCCTTCCTGGTCGTTCCTCACATTAAAGTCTTCGAGTCATGGCACTGATTCCAAAGCCTCACATCAAAGGCTGAGATGCTTGCACACTGACAGCCAGGCTCTCGGAATCATACATGCAACCTTAAGCCAGACGAGATGAAGCGCATCCAGAGAAATATGGCGAAGGGATAGCCGATGATTTGACACCACACAGAGCGGTGAAATGCGGCCAGAAAGCACGAGGAGCATGCAACCTGGCTGCCTCTTGTGTGCAATGCTTCTAAATACATACGCATCAATCACGGCTGTCGTGCTGCCCCCCGCCTTGGGCCAATCCGCGATATTTGACCAACCACTTGCGTAAAGATCATGGCTTGCGGAGCGCTTCGGAGAAGAAGCATTTGAACGCCTGCCTAGCTATGTAGTTTGGGCGCCGAGGCACAGCAAGGAAAGTTCTCGAGGCAAGGACCACTGGCCCCCCAAACCTACCTCAACCTTCGCAACGGCTAGGAATTTCACGTCTGCGACAAGATTCGAGATAAGGACTTGACAGTTCTAAAGCATGCGGAGGACGAGCATCCTGGCGCCGGAGCAGCGCATCGACTGGGAAGGTTTTTGACGAAAAATTCTCCCAGATCAGAGTTGCCTGGTCAAAATTGGCTAGAGCGGAAAGCTGAGCTCATCGCGAGGCTTTTTCAAACCCGTTTCCTCCTCTCTCTCTCTTTCTCTCTCGCCACAAGTCTCACTTCTCTCCCTCGTCAGAAATCTCACTCTTCTCTCTCCTCAATCGCGGCGATGGCGCCCAAGTCTTCAAGTGGGTAAGAAGTCCCCGTGAGCATCATGAAATGCAATGCCTGCCGCCTGGAATTCGCGTATGACAAATCCTGTTCCTGGCGTAGGCTGAAGCACAAGAAGGCGGACAAACGAAAGGGTTCCTGCTGGCCGACGACACAAGATTTGGGAAGACCGTCTCCACATGATGCGATCTTCTCAAGGGTTCCAGATGGCACTTGGGATGACGGTACGTTATTGGACTTGTAGAATTTGTCATGAACGATCGCAGCACTATGAAGGTGGTCTCTCCCCCGAAGAGAACCGGAAATGAACGTGAGACTTGCTCGGAACTTGCAGGGCTTTTATATGTCCGAGTACCTGCCCTTTCGAGATCGGCCGCCGTCGTCTCATCAAGCGACTCCAAGGGTGGCCGTGTAATCGCGTAATTTATATTCCCGCTTCCCGCACCTCCCTTCGCTCCTGTTCAGTCACAGGCACGAAATGTTACACCAGTGCCTGCGCTACAAACGATACCTCTGCCCACGTGGCATTGTTTTTGATCGGATTAAAGCTGAGATGCCGATGTCGAGTACCAAAGTCCAATAAGCCAATTGCTAGATTCAGAGTAGAGAGCATACTACCTTCAAGCTCTTCTTTAAAGAAGCTGGCGTTGCAGATGATACGGCCTGCAGACTATCGTCCTTTGACAGCGGGATTTGAACTGCGGCTGCAAAATAGAGTATCTCATTCAGCGCCGGCTAAGTACGAAGTGCGATAGCCAGCAAAATTGGTCCCCAGGACGATAGCGACATCGATGACGAGGATGACTGACAGAGATGATGAGGACCAAACGGGCCATATCTCTGACTCAGGAGAAGATGAGCTAATAGACTAACGCTTTACATAAAGCCAGGAAGCACTGAATGTAGCTGTGGACAAGGTAATCGCTCGCGACAAGCATGGGGATATTGCGATCACCCTGAAACGGGTTTTTACATGGGACATGTCCGATGTACTGACTGTTCTCATTGGTGAGTACTGACCCCAAAGCTAAAATCTTGACGATGGTACTGGCAATATAATGCGTGAGTGCGCGAGTATACTCGGATCCCGTAAGAACAAGAATGAATATTGGTTCTGGTGGCGCCCAACTCAGCTCAAAAAGACGGCAGCATTGACCAGCACGACGCAAGATTTGGGACCAGCTTGCTACGGATAGTATGGATGAGGAAAAAGTAAGAGGGATCAGAAAATGCATTGCGCCCGCAAAGTCAAACGAGCGTCTTCTATATTGGACCCACAAGATGCTGCCTGGTAACACAACACGAGGCAGTTTGAGATAGCCACAGCGGAGAAACGAAATTTGACGGGTCAGCTTTTGAGTTTGCAAATGACCGCCGACTGGACTAAATCGTTTGCCACCAAGCTGGACACCTCCTTGGGGACGCTACGAAGGTATATCCAGAGTCAACTCACCAGCCTCGGAGCCTCTGCGGATGACAAGTTTATCGACTGTGTCGCAGGGGCGTGGATCGTCCTCATCAACGCCACAACATCAATGCCAGCCGGTGTCGAGGCGCTTCTCAAACAATACAATCTGACCTTTGTGCTGCCTGCTGTGGGGATGGTCACTGGTGAAGTACCAGACGCCGTTGTGGCCCAGATTTGGCTTCTGATTAAGTTCACTGAAGACGAGTTCAAGAGGTCTTGTATCGCAAGCTCCTCAGCTGGCTGCATGAATTCGTGGAGATTCATCTTTGGCTTTGCGCGAAACCGCAAAATACTGGTGGGGGACTCATTAACAAAGAACTCGAAGTGTACAGCCACCACCTACAAACTACGGCTGGTTAGGGACCATGTATTATTTGTTAACCCAGCAAACCATCCGGCAAGACTTGGGCTTCTAGGCCCTTTACATGTCCCTCCGGCCTGATGGGAACCCCCGGCTAGTTGCCTACTTATCTAAAGCATTTTCCGCCGCGAGCTGCGAGATGGGGTCAAAGAAGACACCAGCGGGCAACCGCTCGAAATGTAGGTCACACCAAGAACACCGCGGGGACCGAGAATTAAGGAATTTCTCGCCAGGAACAAAGCACCACTTTCTGACCCTTTGCTGCCCATCTCATGACCGCTTCCTGGCCTCTCATTGCACACCCTCATTCAATGGCGGCGAATAACAGCGAGTTCGAGAAAATGGAAAAACTGAATGGCGCTGCAACAATGTTGGCAACCCAGGATAAAGCATTGTCCACACAATTATTCGCCGCTTGTTGCTTGATCAAGAACGTTGAAAGCCTCTTCTGATGGATGTTAGAAGACACTTCAGTGTCACTCGAAAATGAAGAAGCATTACCATGCGAAATTTCAGCTCTTAAAGGCAGAAGTCGAACCATGTCGGAGCCGACACAGAGCGCACATGCGTAAGTCTTGCCTGAAACCTCCCTCTCTTCTCAAAACGAACATACGTAGCAAGTCAGGGAGGAAGCAGCCCTACGAGCATGCTTATGGACTTCGCTGAGGCGAGCAAGCCAAAGGCAGCAAAAGTCTCCCCCAAGAGAACACTGCAAAAAGTAATACCCTTAATAGCTCGTCCCCAAGGTGTCAGGTGGATGAGCTACGGAGGGAATTGCACGCACTTGAATGGAGTCAGGTCATTTCACAAGTCTATCAGAAGCTTGCTTTGCAGTCACTCCGGCCTGCGACCGAGTTAAGAACGATATGGCGGGTTTGGATCGTCAATGACGAGACCCAAGAGATCCTTGGCGAAACAAAATCGCTCGGCTATCCTAGAAATGAGTCCCCCGGGGTCCATCAAATTCAAAGTCGAGGAGCCAGGAGCCCGCGTCGATGAAGACCGAGCTACCATCCCGAATAACGAGTAGGACAAACGAAGAGCAGCACGAATCACAACGAACACAAAGCACGGTGGGCATCGACCACGAACCCGTAAGCAAGCAGCGTCATTTCCGCTCCTGTGAATACATTCCCTTGTGAGTAGATGCCGCCAAGTTCATCAAGGTGGATCCGAATGACATCAGCTCCGCCACGGTCATCGCCTTCCCTGGCTGCCGCATCAGATTGTACCATTAACAATGGCTAGCCGGGTATATGGCACTGAGGCAGGAAGCGATTGGGGTCAATGGGATGATATTGGCAGACGCTCCTGGACTTGGTAAGGTAAATCTAGCCACCTCTGGTCTTGTTATTGGATCATGCAGTGCTGACGTCTTCTGGCAGACGTTTACCGTCTTTTCCATCTTTCTCTCACAACACCTCATCAATAAATATCACCAGCCGACGAGACGACCACTCTCGGTCCTACTTATCGTCGTGCCGACAGCACCGGGACTTGTCCGAGGTAAGGGGAGTGGGCATTTGTATGCCTATGCAACCCGAGAATGCTTAATAAGGTGAGACCTAAGCCCAAGTACGGTTTTAACATGGCCATCGTCCCCTTAGGGTCTGTTTTACACTTGGCAAAGGCTGTAAGAGAACTTTTACCAAATATACCCCGAGGTCAAGACTAAATTGTTTCTAGCCTACGGGTCCTATCTTAACTTTGCCTTGGCTTAGAATAGAGACAAACTCCTGGGAGTTCCCAATCCCGAGCCCTGGAAAGGCATCGACGAGAGACCGAGCAACCAACGCTGTTGACTACTTACCGGTCGTATAAAGCCTACGTGCATGATCCTTTGAGGTTGCACTATACCATGAAGAAATTCGATACGATAACATCAACTATACAGGATAAATGGTTTCAGATGGGCATACCCGCAATGGCAGCCTTCGACAAAAGCCACGGGTATAAGAACTCCAACACGGGGATCTTTAGCAATATGCTTAACGAGTTTTACCCCCTGTGCATCGACGAAAGCGCGCGGCCCTTCAAGATTTCATGACTGGCACGCCAGTGTCTACATATCCTGGTGACTTACACCTTCCATTCCAGGCTATTTGGACCGCCGACGCGTGCAGTATCGCGCCGCTTGACTATCGGAGCACTCTGGTTACTATATGTATACTATCGGACCCAATCCTTGCTCGATATTGCCAAGCGACAAGCCTTGAAAGAGCTAAATATAGATTCTGAGACCGGGGATTCGAGATTGATTATTATCAAGGCGCTACCAAGCAATTTGGCGCACGATCCGACTTCGTTACATTCGTTTAGCAAGAATATAGTCCAAAGTGTTGTGCTGAACTCGAACACAACAGAGAATCGAGAAAGACCGTATAACACCAAGATCGATACAGCTTATCGCTTTAGAGCACAAGCTAAAGTATAGGACTGTTGCTTTGAAATTTCTAGAAAAAGTGGGTGACATTATGGATCCGAACATGAGTTGGGAATCTTCGAGTAAAGAAGGGTGCGGAGAACGGTTGTTAGGGCATCGCATATACGCAGTTTCCGCGAGGCACCCCCGCCAATACACCTTCCTGCAACTGTTTCTGGGTACAAGTGCTTCTGGGGTCACTGTGGTCATGGAATTGAGCATTGACATTCGCACATCAAGTGATACGCTGGGTGGCTCTGTGCTCTAAGACACCAGAGGCAAAATGCAACGGATACCTCACATGGGTGAAGGTCGAGAGCGAAAATGTCGTTCGTCGACTATGCAACAGCGGCGAAAAAAGGACATACTTCGACGAAGCTGATACTAAACAACCCGGAAAACCATAGCCGTATATTGCAAGGGGACTGATTCCAGGCTACGAGCCGCCAAAGAATCTACTGCTCTAGATAAAGCGTCGGGACGGCGAAGGTCGCGAGATACCAGCTCAGAATATGCCGGAACACGACATGGACAGTCTGCAAACTTTTCTGGTTCCCACAATGACCGACCTTTCGCAGTGTCGGCTCATCAACGAAGCGAATAGATGGCGTCAACAAAATCCAGATATAGCAAACATACAGCGATTCATTCAAGCCCGCTGTCAAGGGAAATCCGAGAAAATATTTACGCCCAAGTACTACTCGATCAGTCTTTTCAAAGCCGTAGTAGCCACGGTCTAGGACTGGCCATTTTCAAATTGACCTAAACCCAAAAACTACTTAACATTCCAGAACGGCGAGCAGCCGAAGAGGTACATACAGATGGCAGCAGTAAACGTCCATGATTTAGATTTCTCGGACCACAGGAGACATACCCTTTATTATAGTCCTACTAACTATCACAACCGCGTTTATATTCACTGGTGATGATGCAAAATGGCCAATCAAACTCCCCACCCCACGCGTCTCACAAATCCCAACTCTCTTTCCTTTCGCATCGTTTACACCCAACAACCCATCATCATGGCGTCCAACTGGACGAAAGGCAACCTTCCACAGATGACCTTACCACCACATTCAGACTCTACCGCAGGGATCAGCGACATGCTGTTATCAGTAACTAAGCTACATGGCACCAATCTCACCATAGAGCGAGTGGAACACATCACTTTCGAGCGCTTCGTCAGTCCGGAAGATACGGGCCACGCCATATCCGAAAAGAATTTAACCATAGCATCGCTCATGAAAGCCTTCGTCCAACACCAATTGGCGGACACAGAGCAGGATTGGCTACTTAAAGCGGACAGCCAGCAGACTGCAGTCCCCATAATTTCTCCTTTCCCCACCCAAAACATCCTTCCAAGACGTGTGGTTAGGGAAGAGCTGCAACATCCATGTCAAAGAATACTATCCATTCGAGTTACAGATCGCCAACCTTTGAGATGAAGCTGTCACAGGTATCTTTTCGGTATTATGCGCTGACAATCGAGCCATGCGCAATCGGCAAAGGAAGTCAGATTTATGGGTCATCGTCTTGCCATAATGGCAAACGATACCGGCTGCTCATTCGCTATCAGCTGAAAGCGTTTTTCCGCTTACAACCCGTTCGCCATAATCTCGAATGAATGGAGACTTGCGGGTCGACACAACTATTTCGAACAAAGATGTCCTTGTCAGCTTTCGATACACCCAAATTCGGAAAAGACTACGATCTCAATAGTGCCCAGGACCTTTGCCATATCCAAGTGACCACCAGCGAGTTTATGACATTGGTAAAAGAAAGGGCTTTGTTTGTGGGTCGCGACGAAGGTCTGGCGGAAAGCTTCAGCGTAGGTTCGGATACATTGAACCAGATTTACCTCGAACAGACTTCGATACATCCATCCAAGCCTGTGATCAGACGCGTCTCTCGTCTTGTCTTCACAACTTTCGATTACCATATTCCGATGTCGATCGTACAGAGCGATCTTAAGTAGTTGCGCCTCTTCGTCGCACCACTAGATCAGCTACCAGCTATGCGTAAGGAGACTCTAATTTAGACTGGGCTCAGGGTTTGGATAACTCCTAGTCATGGCATGCATGCGCCCTTCTACTATGCTCTAAAGCTCTTACGGGAAATCAGTGAGATGATCTCCGCCCTGGTCTTCCCGCGCCAAATTATTTACCCTTTCTCTCGCCATGGTCGATGACTGGCATTTTCAAGTCAACGTGGCTAAGTACAACCCTTCACGGTATACCGACAACTTCGGTCAGCCCAATCATGCATCACCTACCAAGAGAACGGGTGAAGTCGTGGATCGTGGCCCCAAACATCCCGCTATCCATGATGCGGAGGCCTGGCTCCAGCATGATATGACCGGACCGGCCAGTCTTCGAGTGGCCTGTAGGCAGACTTGGCGGGAATTTGGAGCTATCTTTGATCAGAACACGACATACGATGCTCGGTACCGCCAAGTACTGCGATTAGCCTACTTCAGGCTCCACGCGATAGACGAGCGGACCATTAACGAGTATTTTATCCCAGCCCGTAGGGAGATCAATTCGGCCCTCGTAAACATTGACCGCCGTAACGCCACGGCCATACGGAGCGAGTTCCAATCTAAGTGTATAAACATATACCCGGAGGGAGTTGAAGGGACAACGCGCTATCTGGGAGGTGCGGACATTATAAATAAAATCCCAAGAGAACAACAAGGCAAAATATGGGGAGATCTGTTCAAATTGAGCCAGGTACGAATGGCGCATTGTATCTTGGCGCCTTTGGCAACCGCGCTCCCCATCAACGACATCTTCGGGGGCTCCAATATGGATTTGGACTGCTATGCGAAATGTCCACTCGGAAACGCGACATTACCCTCTCGCTAGAGTCGTTCTTTGAAGTCAGCAAAACAACCCAGCAATGCGACTTCGAAAAGCTAGGAAATCGACTGTAATCCGATCTGAACGACATACCCGTCGTATCTGGACCACATGACTGACGATGATGGAAAAGGTGCTGAAGAAAATCCGAGATCGGTCTTTTTGCGAAGTCAAGATGCAAGACTCAGCACTCTGTGATTACGCAATAGAGTTGAATGTGCAGCAGGGGAAAGCTAAATCATCAAGAGGCACAAACATCCAGGATGCAAGTTATGCAACAGAACTTGCTCGTACACCTGACAGAGCGTCCAAGATGGGCCACAAGATTGGTGCAACCCAGATTGGATTCACTTGCCAACAATCCTGTCGGGATACGTCTGATTGGCGCCAAAAACGTCTGGCAAAGTGAAACTCGCTTAAGCGGTTACCTAGGGCTGGCGGATACTAAGGAACTGCGGCAATACATGGACCAGTCGTCAAAGGTAGGGGCATATTGACATATATGGAGAGTAGCACGAGGCAAGAACTTCGGGAAAGTGCTCCCTCCTGGGTATGGGGACAACAGTACCTCGACCAAACGGACCGCATCCAATCTGGAGCGGCTCAGTTTCATGGACTGGAAAACCCTGTTACAGCTCTTCAAAGACCCAGTGTCCGAATGGACTACCCTCGAACTGCCCTTACCAGCGGAGATTACTTTCGACGACCGGGTGTATTTCAGTTGGATGTCCACAATGTGGAGAATCCTCCACACCGACAAGCAACGATTCGCTGACCAAATCGGAGAGCGTGCTCACCAAGACTGAGCTCGGACGTGCTCCCTCAGCTAGGGACGAGCATTGAAAAACTTCTGTTCATTTCTTCGCTCAACGACAAACTGCACAAGACATGTTACATCATTAGTGTCCGTTTTTCCTCATTGACCCCATCCTCCAACCTCGCACTCCCGATCTGCCTCGGTGGTAGATCGTTACTGCAAGGAAGACTTCCACGCAAGCTGCAGCTTCGTGCCGGACAGAAGCCCAACATTCAAGTGCCTACAATGTATTATCAACATGGTTGATACCCCAGAAGAGTCAGCGGCCCGGATGGCTATAGGAGCCGAGGAATCGGAAAGAGCTTATGAAGCCAGTGGGGGTCCATGGATGAGATGGGAGGCCGTGAGCCTATATCAATATATATCGCAAGACAAAGCTCTTTTGATGCCTCTGCGTAAGCACCAACACGAAGTGGTGCCCGATTTTCCACAGAGTCTGGCAGCAATCGTTGCTTTCATGCGTGAGACTTTTGAAAAGTATGAAGAGTATTGACGTACATCAAAGGCTGAACTTGGTAGACTTACGCTTTTCCCTTTCCAGAGCGAGCCACCTGTACCTGGTCCCGCCCAGTGCCGATGGTGCTGCAAGGGCCCACTCGACGATCACAGACGAATTCGTGGAGTACGCAATCAACTATGCCAGCAATCGCCTTGACTTTCGACGGGTGACTCCCCGAACTGCAACAATCTTGCGGCGATACTTGGGGCAAATGGGGAAAACATAGACATAAGCGATTACGGCAACACGGTTCAGAGATGGGAAGCAGAGAGAGAGCTTGCCTTCAGACTCAAATGTAAAGTTGGTGCGGAGGCGGAACTTACAAGCCAGTGACTAACCGAGAACCATGGGCTTCTCTCCTTAAGGTTGGGACGCTCGTCAAATCACATTGTTGCTTCCAATGCTGTATTTTCAATAGCATAGCGTAAGATCGTGAAGATATTTGACCAGACTGTCTTGCATCTCAAATTCGACTTCTACCAATGCAAGGTCGTATCAGACGCTGCCTGTCCTGCAACGAAGTCCGAGAGGACAATCGAGTCGCTTTGCATAGGCTTGACAAGCCTGCAGATACGGATACAATCAATTAGTATCGAAGCTGAAGTTCTCATTGGTCAAACCTGATATGCTGAATCCGACGGTACTGCCGCCCCCGAGGGGTTTTTACCAGTAGCATTAAGTGCCAGGACTTCTGGCTGTGGGATTTGCACATCCGTACACTAATGCTCATCTGCAACAGCAGATCTGGTGATGTCGATGCCGATCTTTTTCATCACAGCCTCCGGAGCCACCCGCCGGCGATGATGTGAAGTCTTCCGGATTGCGAAAGCGCCAGTGTCTTCCACCCAATACAAAACCGATCTCCATTTCGTCAGGCCAGATCAAAACACATTCTTCCAAAACCATAACTCGGCAGATCTTACTCGCAGCCACCGTCCCCTCACTGACAACATTTTGGCTGAACCAAGGAATATATCGGTATCGATGACCAACGCTTTCTCGCTGCCACTTTCTCTTTGGATGAGGAAGGATACATTAGAGAGTCGTGCCCGCTACTAAGATGCAATAGACCTTTCGCGACCCTGCCGTTACCTGACCATCCGGTATCGCGGAGATGGCACTCGTTTACGTTCTATTAGGTATGATAGCTCCACAGTGAAGGCAACTTCCGAGTCTGTCTCCCTGGTTTCAGTATACCGAAATTCAGCGGGAACATGTCGAAGAAGCATGCCAAACACTCCGAATTCCCCAAAAACCGGGGCGCTGAGATGGACATCTTCGCGGTCCTTGGCGTCGATCCGAGTGGCCCGGATTTGAACCCTGGCGCTCTTCGCAGGAACGTCCGAATGTGCCCAGGTGATGATGATATCGCTCTCAGGATACATGCGATACGATTGGCTTTGAAACCCTGCGCAGGATTAATGGGAGCAGAATGCTTGCTGCGAGTGTCGTTGAGCCATCTCTATTGTGAATGCCCCATTTCCTCAAGTACACTAAAGTACACTTCCTGAGCGTATACGATAACCTGCACAAATTGGACTGGATAAAAATCAGCAACTTGTACTCCAAATTCTTGGAATCGGTAGTTACGATGAAGAGCTTCTCATCCGCATAAGTGTGCTGCAGTCACCCGAGCATGCACTGACAGCTTCGACCGCAGGTTGTACAAAAGCGTGGCAGATCAAGCGGCTCCCCCCAACTTGATGGGGTATCTCTTTTCACGTACCAGAAAGGCTGCCAACGGCCCCTTTACTGCGCGGCTGGCGGTCCCGGATGACCCCACCCTCACCGTCGCCAAGCGCATCCTCTTTGAAGACACCAAGCAGAAGACTAGTATGCACAGGGACGTGGAGGAATCTAAATAGAGCGTAATGCTGGAGAGAATGAGAGAAGTGCTATTGCAGGAAGAGCAGAGACCGGGCTCGCGGAAATATCTTAACGAGCAGATGCAGGTGGAATGATCAATTTATGTAGACTCAATAATCTAGAATAGCAATGCATGTAAGACTTCAGGTTCAAAAGGAGTATTGAGCCAAGTCACCGGTTTGATTTGATTGATTGCCAATGGTTAGAACATTGTAGTCAGCTAAAAATTGCGAATTGACAACCTTCCAAGAGATGCTAGCTACGATTCGTCTGGCCCATCATCGCTGAACGGAGAGTCATCCTGTTGCCGCAGTACATAAGCCGTAGCGGAAACCATGGGATCCGGTCGATTTGCAGACCATGCAGGGACGGTCAGGTCGAATTGCCGTAGGTGAGGGAAGTCCGCCGCTCTGAGCGAAAGGAACACAGTATTCCAGTCCCTGCGGCATCTTTCGCTTGACATCCCCTGGCCCGCATCGACCTTGACAAAGTAAACCCTCTGCAGTGTGGCTCTATGTCTGATCAGGAGGTCGGCCACGTAGGACGGGTCCGGAGAGAACCAGTATTGCAGGCCTAGGTGCCTGAGCTTGGGGAAGCGGGTGGAGCCAAAAACTTTTTGCAATTTTTCGACCCGCATCTCTGTCCCTTCGCAGCCGATGGCGAGGCGTTCGATGTTTGCTGTTACGGACGGCATGAGCAAGACGCGGCGCAATGCATCGCAGAATCTTGTATAGCTGGCAGCAGAGGTTGTCCGACTGTAAATCTCCAAAGTCTTCAGCTGGAGAGGGAAAGGGTAGGTCGACAGCCATATCGATGCCGTTATTGGGTCGAACCCATGGCCTTCATGGTAGCGTTCGTCCAGATGTTCAAACCCAGCTGCGATCGCGTTCATATCGAGATGCTGATCGCGTAGAGTGCGGCCTGGTCCCCACCGTGACGTCCTGACAGAGGGACCGCGGGTAAACCACTGTGGATCATCTTGATCGAATATCCGGATTGTGTCCAGCCGTCGGATCCAGGAACCCACAGCCTTCATGAATCCGGGAAGCGTCTGTAAGCCTGTATGGGTGAACTGCAGGGCCGTATAAATGGGGAACGCATCAATAGCATTTTTGGACCCAATCTGATCGGTCGAAATGATCTCGACTTCTCGCAGATTAGGCAGCTGTTTCAGGATTCGGTCGAATATCTTCCATCCCGTGATGTTAGGCTCCTGAGTCAAGAGGTCGAATTCATGTCTGTAAGCTCTTCGCCGGATTAGAAACTCGCTCTTATCAAGCAGACTTCCATTCATAGTCAGGCTGCGATCTTCAGTCATTTTTTCGGTCAGCTGGATATTGATTTCGTCGGGCAGGATCATCATCGGTGAGAACATGATGCATTCCACGAGCTTTGACCTTTTGTGTTTTTGGGTCAGCACTATTACATCTTTCCAATCATCTTGGGCGTCACCTACAACTCTGGATTCTCAGCAATAGCGTTGAGGCTTCGCAAGCTCGTGAGGCTCAGCCAGAGAGGAACCGCCCTGAAGACTGCCGGTGTCGCAACAGCCGCCATGGCTTTGCTGGTTCGGCGAAGAGCAGCAAGGTCTGCCCATGCATCAAAATCGATTGTCTGAGGAGCGATCTTACCCACTACTAGCAACAAGATTTCTCGGGGAAGGCGGTCCATATCTGTGATACTCGAGACAGAGTGGGTAAGGCTTGATTTGATTGTATCAATCAAATGGGATGGTCCAAGATTATCAGGGAAGGATTGATGTTGTGCGAATTGCCAGTCTCCGTTGCCAAAGAAGACTGGACTGTAGGAGTAAATGCTGACACAAGGCGTACAGCGAGGAACTAACAAGCCTTGTGACACAAGACAATCCACGACACAAGTTCCAGTCCACATTTCCTGTACGACACGATCTCACCCGTTCCCCCAACCCGCGAATATCACGATCTTCGTTTCATCCCTAACGCCATTCAATCTCCTCCAGCGCACTGCCGCAAGCTCTTCACAGTCGCCTTCTTGCATTGAAATCGAACGAACAGATGCTCCCGCAATTATTGACCAGCATTTCTCAGAAGCCACTAACGCCAGCATTGTGATTAGCTTGCAGTAGGGTATCGACATCCAAAATCCACGGCTTACAGTCTTCATTCCTCAGCTGTTGACCCGCTGTTGCCAACTTGGTCCCTGTCAATGCGAGCTCTAAACTGCTCAAAGTCACGCCTGAGTTGGGCCAATTCCCGTCTCGCTTGCTGGACTTCGCGCGTGAGATCCTGCCTCTCGAGCTTCTGCCTCAGGGCTGCTCTTCGACGCCTGTTATGAGCCCGTCTTTGCCGACGCGACATTCGCACAGGTGGAGGTGCTACGACAAGTAGCATCAGGTGTTTGGCTTCTTCCGCCTCTCTGTGTTCTGCCATATCACGCAAATTTTGGCTGTTGCGGTGAATCAGCTGCCGCTGGAGTGTTACCACCGTTGAGCCACCTGATACTTGATTTGCTTGGCTCGTCGTGTCGTGTTTGGTAGCTGTTGTAGTGAGCGTTCGTGGGCAGTACTCCTGGTCGTGTGGTTTGTGAGAGGGATGGATTTCAAAGGCAGAGTCCTTCCGCGGAGTGGCTGCGCAGGGCAGCAGTTTTTTAAATTACGCTGGCAAATGCCATCATGGTGTGATGATGGTTTCTTCTGTTCTGCAGATGCTGTGACACTTGGCAAATTGCATCTCGCGAATTTCCGATCCATCATTCACAGTCCGACTTACTTGCTGCAGTGGTAAGGTGAAGCATCGTTGGACCGATATAGACACGACTCATATTAGTATCGTTATCACAAGAAACCCCCTGGATCTTTTTATCCGTAGTACCAGACCAGCTTTTTTCAGCGTGAGATCACGCTGGACACATAATGCAATGTGCACGCGCTTTGAATCCTGCGTAACATGTTTGCACTTCCCTCATACGTTCGCACAATCAGTTAGCGCCAAAGTGTGACTGTCATATGCGACCGTTTGTTGTGCTGCTCTTTGAGCCAGGTTTTACGATTCAACAAGAGCAATGCCATAATGGCTCTCGTTTGCATCTTGCTATTGCAAATACAAGGAAAAAGAGTCTTCCAATACCTATGGCTTCGGGGTCTTCTCTCGTGAATCAACGCCCCTACAAACCATATGTACGAGCAGATATCCAACTCTTCAGAATAAGTCTCTTTACCAAAATTGTATGGCAGCCCGGTGTTGAACAAGCCAGCTTGGTGGATACGCCCGGCTTTGGGACGTTAAGCAAGTCTGTTCCCGAATATGACTCAGTATTTGAAGCACTCTGCCGGTTGCTTTCCGTAATGCGGAACGAAGCCTGAGAATGGGACTCGTCCTTGTCCGAGGATTTGTTAAACTGCTCGCCCTGGCCATTAGCAAGAATTCGAACGTTAACTCTCGTTCGACGCTTTGCAACACGGGTAATGACAAGATCGGGATTCTTTTTAGTACCATCCCCATCGGGATCCCGGTTGGAGCTGAGGCCTTTGAGCAACAGAGTATCGTCAGGGTCTCTTAAGCCGGATGCTGTTGGACGAATAGCGTTGGTAAGCTGTCTGTTCTCCTTCCTTTTGCCCTTGTCCGCCTTCTTGATCTCTTCGGCGTCCACATCGCTGTGATCATCTTCGATGTATTGATCAACAGGCTCCTTCTGCTTCTGTTTCTGCTTCTTGTTCTCGCTGAGCACATCATCAGGGTCTATTGACCCAGATGACTGTCGGAGTGTAGCAGAACTAGACTGGTCATGCTTTGCACTTGCACTCTCCGCCTGGGTCTTCTTCTTCTTCTTCTCATTCTTCTTGATCTTCTGATAGTTCTCACGACTGATCTCCTCCACATCTTGTTCCTCGTTCTGCTGCCTCTGCCTCTTCTTGTGCTTTCTCTTCTTCTTCTTTGTGGTCTCGCTCTGCGGAACATCGGACTCTGCAGCCCCAAGGATTCGCTCTTCGCTGGAACTGGAAGAGTCGTGTCGCTTTCTCTTCTGTCCACTCTCCCGTCGTTGAATGGTAGCGGCAATGGGTTGCAGGTTCTCATGTTTGCTCGCCTTCTTCTTGATCTTTTGACCTTCCGTAGGAGAGCTATCCTCGTCAGACTCCTTGTTGAACAGCTTGCTTTGCTTCTGGTTCTTCTTCTCTCTCTGCGCATCATCGGGGTCTCTCAACCCGGATAGTAGCAGATGGGGAGCAGCGCTAGAGTGTCTCCTTTCACTCCCGTGTGAGCTTTTCTTCTTCCTCTGGATCTCTTCGTCTTCCGCCCAAGAGCTTCTCTCACCAGTCTCTGAGTTGGGCTGCTTGCTTGGTCTCTGCTCTCTCTTCTTTGTCTTCGTCTTCTCAATCTGCACATGATCAGGGTAGCGGAAAGGTAGCGGCACCAGGCTTTCGCTTGTCACTCTTGTGTGAATGACTTTTCCTCTTCTGGATCTTTCGGTCTTCCGAGTGGGAATCTGTTTCATTGGACTCGTCGGTGTCCTGGTGTTGCTTCTTCTATTTGCTCTCATTCTTCTTCTTACTTCTGTGCTGGGAATGTGTGGCATGAGAGGAGGAAATGCTACCGGTCCCGGGACCAGAAGCCTGCTTGGGCTTCTTCTTTCCTCGAATCCGTTGAGCACGTTCACCTGGAGAAACAGGAGAAGAAACGATCCTAGGGTCTATTGACCAGAGGAAAGAAGTTCTAGATCTCGGTCAGAAAAGCTCTAAACTTTGCCGGTGGATGGCAGTACCTTGACTGCTCAAGCTGTTCAGCGGAATAGAAGCCAAGATGGTTGGCAAGCCGCGTGAGTAAGGCAGGTTTTGGCTTGCTACCCGACTGTGAGGAAGCAGCGGGATCCATGACTTTTGAACGAAGAGTAATGCAAGGACGATTGTTGGTGGAGGGTGAGGAGTGATGCACATGTGGGAGCTTGACAAGAAGAAAGAGGAAGTCAAAACAAGGACGACAAGGGCGTTTGTTTTTGTCGATTTTGATCAGGAAGTGGCAGTCTCTCCTGCTCTTACCATACGATATCACGCTGGTATCGTTGGCGTGTGACGCAGACCTGCAAGCTGTGATAGGCAGGAGCGTCCCCTTGCCCGCCACCTGCTGAGACCATGATGCACCTCTCCAGCAATGAGATTGATATGCTGCTGCTGGAAATGCATTCTTCCAAACGAGCAGGACAGACCGAAGATGAGCTAACGCAATCTGGGAGTCAGGTATTTTGCCAAGCTCGACTTGTTGTTGTCATCAACGGGAGGTGATGGCATTCACCACGAGCCGTTCTTAGCCCGAGTACGGACATGACTAATAGTTTGTTTGCCTCGTCCCCGACCCAACTTGTCATTCAATATGACGTGACCCGGATAGCGTCTAGCCGATGTTTTCTCTCACCGTCTTCTGACTTTCTCCAGCTCTGTACCATCTTCTCATCAACGTCCACTCATCATCATCTTCTCATCAACATCCGCTCATCGTCATCTTCTCATCACCAACTTCTTATCAACGTCCACTCATCATCATCTTCTCATCAACATCCGCTCATCGTCATCTTCTCATCACCAACTTCTTATCAACGTCCACTCATCATCATCTTCTCATCAACATCCGCTCATCGTTATCTTCTCATTACCAACTTCTCATCAACGTCCACTCATCATCATCTTCTCATCAACATCCGCTCATCGTCATCTTCTCATCACCAACTTCTCATCATCATCCTCTCATCACCATCTTCTCATCAACGTCTGCTCATCGTCATCCGCTCATCGTCATCTTCTCATCAACGTTCGCTCATCATCATCCTCTTATCATCATCAGCTCATCGTCATCTTCTCATTATCATCTTCTCATCAACGTCCGCTCATCATCATCCACTCTTCATCATCCCCACTAGGGCATGTCTCAGTGGCCTCGTCATCCGCAACCCTCGGCCGACGGGTTAATCGACCCTTTGGCTGAGGCGTCGGCCGACGGGTTAAGAGACCCTTCGGACACGTTGGTCGACCAGTCCACAGACTCCTATGATCGTCAACCAACCATGAACAAGGCCCCAGCAACAGGGTCTGACACATTCTTCCAAACTCCAGATGTCGCTCAAAACGATTATCTACACGTCTTGGTCCACTGTTGTGCGGATAATCTCATCGGGAAGGCATGCGTGGACTCCGAACTTCCTCATGGGGGGATACATGAATACAAATTGTGCCGTGAATACGGTCGTGGAGTGGGTTTTTTCACCTCTCCTTTGAACTTTCGATGAAATTGACTGTGTTCAGAAATGTCCAATGCCCCCCAATACTTTTATCCACGATGGACTCTATCATGTCAAAAGGACCTGCCGATCGATCCAACTTGGCCAGGCCTGCATAAATAACAATTGCGAATTCGGGCACGATTTTGCAGAAATCCGAAAATCACGCCATGAGATGAGACTTGCGGTGCGAGCACACAATCGTCAAGTACATGAACAACAAAACGGTCCTGGCCTCCACCGGAAAAGCAAAAAGCAGCAATTGGACCGCGCCCAAAGAATCAAGCGCCGGGCAGATCAGGCAGAGAGAGGGCAGGTCATTGCCGCAGCGTCGTCGAAAAAGCAGCCCACCACCGCAGGGGCAGAGCAGAAGCAGCCCACCACCCTTGAAGAGCATATCGCTGCCCAGTTGAAAAGGCTGAGGGCTCCCCCGGGTTAATAGACCCCGGAGATTGACCCCCGGTCTTGCTTGGTCGGTAGGGAAAATTGTCATGTCGCGGGCGAGGAATTAGACGACACTGACATTGACACGCTTGCGTTGAAACGATTGCACAGGACATGGGTGGGAAAGAGTACTTATGAAGGTGATACAATTCAAAGCTTTTGCCTTACTGCCATAGCATAATTATCGATTATCTTGCACTGTACCTTACTGCGTTGGTTGTTTCAATGTCTCCCATGCCGCTAAACCCGAAGAAGCTTAGTAGCTCGTGTATACACCTGAATCTGGTAAACGCGGCTCGGTACCCGTCTCTTTCTCGCTTCGATCGCTCAGACCCTGCGTAGAGCAATGCCTGAACAATCTCACCACCCTCGTAAAAGAAGGAGGAAGCAGACGCAGCAATACGAGGAGCAATTTGCTGATACGAGCAGCCATGAGGAGCACATAAGCATCGATAAGAGGGTTGCGGGAAGAGCGGGAGTACACAGCCTATCGGTGGTCTCCAGCAATTGCCATCCAGGTTAAGAGAATTTATTGAAGTCACTATGTTGGAAGACCTTGAATCCTACATCGGCCCCCATCGTGATGGCAGTGAGCATGAACCTGATTTGGTTATAACTAGTGTTTTCACACGTTCTCATGAATCGCTACGCAAGTATCAAGCTGACCCCGATATCGACCACCGTCCTTTATCTCCGGTCGAATGCGGCTTCTGTCCTTCGCCTCCATTCTGCAGGCTCGGCTGCAATAGTAAGAGGCAATCAAGGCCCGTCCGAAGTCATTCAAGTTCGACGATGACGGTCTATGAACATCCCGAAAATCAGCTCCTTTGTCGAAGCTGGACATCCCCATTAGGAAACACGACTCCCAAACAGGGCTTATACCAGCTCTGATCACATTTGACGCCTCCAAGAGCCCATGTTGTCCTGAGCACCTGTGATTCGGGGCTTTA
Organism: Ramalina intermedia; assembly: GCA_003073195.1. Taxonomy (NCBI): domain Eukaryota; kingdom Fungi; phylum Ascomycota; class Lecanoromycetes; order Lecanorales; family Ramalinaceae; genus Ramalina; species Ramalina intermedia. The sequence continues at coordinate 98,930 of PEKF01000041.1, read as the reverse complement.
CAAGCCTTTGCCTGGGTACCCCATCGTCTTGGGTCAGGGTCTCAACCTGCATGGTGACAAGTTGCCTTCTCGTTGGTGTTGAGCCCATCGGTCTGCTTTTGCAATCCTACCCCAGTCAGCTTCTCCCCGGCGATGCTCTGAAGCCTGGATTTCTCGGACATACCCTTCTAGACTTGCAGATCTGCGGTATCGATCAGCATTATCGCTCGAAACGGATGATAAGTACGCAAAGACTTGCGCTGGGTCTTTCAACATTGGAGATCAGGATGATGGTGGTCTGCAAGAGAGAAGTTTCTGTATAATTAGCAATGCTCAGGATCAGAGACTCTTCCCACATGCCAGCCACCTGCCTTTCGAGCGTGTCTTCTTTTTCTATCGCTGTGCTTGCCAGAGTCTAAACTCATGATGCTGACACGGGTGATGTAATATATCTGAATAATTATTATTAGCTTCTGTTAGGACCTCAGTACCATGTATGGCTTAGGGGTGGACAAAAAAAAGACATCGGAGTATCCGACCATGAAGAACCAATCAATTCAGACCGGTAGCTTGGCTCGATGACTCCCTTTGACTTTCAAATCTAACGTGCATGCTTATCCTTAACTGTTGAATCTACACACATTCTTCCTTCCGCCTAACTCTATCTGGCCAACTGGCTTCGCCCGAGCCCGGTCCCTTCCTGTCTCCACGAACAGCACCTTCCTTCATTAGCTGGTCTCGCCAAGCTAGTCCTCACGATCAAGCCAAAGCACTTCGCTTCTGATTGCCATGATGGCACCGCTTTGCTTTATCTAGGCAAGGATAACTGGGCACGAAGCGCGCCCCGGAAAAAAGTCCATCAATGACCCCCGGCATCAACTACTGACCATCCCGGATTTGTGGAAAGCTCGCAAGAAGCCGCGGTCGGGATGCAATGCGGGGGGGGGGTTTCGTAAGAGTTCGTTGTCCAGATGAAAGCTGCTGTGCATTGTTGACGCTGGGCGCGGATTGGTGCAAGGGTACAAGGGGGATCGAAGGGCTGGCACAGGCTTGCTCTTTTTTTGTGGTTGAATGGAGGTGGGAGAATAGGAGAGGAATTTTGTTTGGAATGGATTTACGAGAGCAAAGGCGGTTTTGGCATGGGTTTTTCGAATTGTTCATGAGAGAGCTATATGTACGAGGGTAACACATGGCAGTCTGATTTGGGCTTCTGATTTCCACTCAATCTCCTTTTTTTTCTCTTTTTTTCTTAAAGATCAAACTCGAGACGTGAGGCTAAAGCTTGCGTATGAAAGGCGTGCCACCGTGAGCATTCCCCTTGGCGTAACCTGTTCTAACCTAGAAGCCACGGCTCAGTGACCGTTCGCATGGCCGTTTATGCCGCCATTTACCCTTGGACCTTCAGTGCCAGGATGCGACCGGCTCTCCTTCTTGTGCGTGCCGTTCATGGGCGCGCCATTGTTACCGAAGCTGACAGAACCGACCTTGTTGCTCATTCCATTGGCGTTTCTGAGCTTGGATTCTTTGGTCATGCCGTTGTGGGACCCATTGAAGCGGAGCTAGGGCGAATGTTAGTCTGAATAGAGATCAATGGACAATGAAAAGTTACATACCTCTGAGATACCGTCATACCCCTTGATGCCAGTCGCCTTCTCGAGACGGGTGGCAAAGTCATCGGAGACCTCACGGAAGATGGCGATTTGACGCTTGATCGCCTCTTCGAGCTTGCAGTTGGCCATGTGACCCGACATGTTCTTGACCAGGCGTTCTCTGGCACCCTCGTCGAACACTTTCTCCCACAAAGCGCGTGGAGCGTTGAAGTCCTCGGGCATGACGGTGGAGAGGAAGGTCACAGCCTCGCTGATGAATTGGCCGTGGACCCGGTCCAAATCGACGGAGCGATCCTTGAATTGGATTGGTTCGATCGAGGACAGATAGTTGGGGCGGGAGCCTTGATTGTAGAAGGCCATGTTGCCATCGCGCTGGAAGTTGGCCATCTTGTATGACGTCCTGCTGGAGTTGACCGGCAGCTGCTGGTAGTTGACGCCAACACGATGGCGGTGGGCATCAGGGTAGGAGAAGAGGCGGGATTGGAGGACGGGATCGGCCGAGGGCTCGATCCCAGGCACGAGATGGGCAGGGTTGAAAGCAACCTGCTCGATCTCGGCGAAGTAGTTGACGGCATTCTCATTCAAGACGAATTCACCGACCTCCCGGCGAGGGAATTGACCTTGGGGCCAGACATGAGTCAAGTCGAAGACGTTGATTCTTTGCTTTTCCCACAATTCTTCAGCCTCCTTGGCCGTCATCGTCTGCACTTCAACAGTCCACTTGGGATAGTCACCATTCTCGATGGCAGTGTATAGATCTTTCTGGGCGTAGTCGGGACCGTAGTTGAACGACTCCTCTTGTGTGATGAACTTGGTGCCCTGCTTGGACTTCATGTGGATCTGGGCATAAACCCAATCGCCGGCCTTGTTGACCAGCTTGACGGTGTGTCCAGTGTAGCCGTGCATGAAGCGCCATCCATCTGGGATCCCTCGGTCTCCCATGAGAATCATGAATTGATGGGCCGATTCGGGGTTTTGCGAGGCATAGTCCCAGAACATAGTGCTGTCATCTGCGTGGGTCAGGTGAGTGGAAGGGTCACGCTTCTGGGTGTGGATGAAGTGAGGGAACTTGGCAGGATCCCGGAGGAAGAAGACGGGTGTGTTGTTGGCCACATTGTCCCAGTTGCCTTCTTCAGTCCTGAATTTGACGGAAAAGCCGCGAGGATCACGAGCACAATCGTGGGAGCCGGATTCGCCACCCACGGTGGAGAATCGGACGGTGACGGGGCATTGCTTTCCCTGAGTGCTGAACATGTCTGCCATACAGAGATCGTCTAGGGGCTTGGTGCAGGTGAAGACACCATGAGCCCCGCCACCTTTGGCATGGACAACACGCTCGGGAATTCGCTCCCGATCGAAGTGGGAGATGAGGTCGATCAGGTGGAAATCTTGAAGGAGGAGAGGACCGTTGGGACCAGCCCTCTGCGTCTCATATGGATGGGGCATCGGCACGCCATTGCTGGTGGTGTAGATGGTCTGTTGAGACTTGGTGTCTCTGTCATCGGTGTATGACTTGAAGGTGTCTGTCCGGTTCATGGCAGAGCCGGAGGAGGAGCTGTTGTTGTTGGTGGCGGAGGGAGCCATGATGATGAATGGAGAGAGTGTGAGTAGATGGGTGGTCGATAATTACGAGTGGTTGTCAAGAGGGATGGATGGAGTAGGAGATGGAGGATTTATATAGTTGAAAATGGTAGAAAGACGGTGGCAAATGGAAATCCCGAAATGCTTTGAATCGGTGCGGGGCAGAATAGTGGGTCTTGGCGGGAAATTCATGATTATGTCATGGTTTTATCCTATCAGATGCAACATATTCGTCATGCCAACAGAAGCCGACGGTAATTCCCGAATGCGTTTACGATTTCATGGGATTTGACTTCTACATCCAGAATTAGAGTATTATTTTCGCTCCGTAGAAACGCCGGAACAGTCAAGCCTGCAAGGCCTGTTAACCACAACGCGCTCACTGGGGCCTTGAAACCCCCTTTTCCAATACTCAGATCCCAGTCCGAACATCGAGGGCAGTGCAACCCGCTTTATCACATCAGCCAGCTTCTCAGTCGCCAAATTTTAGATGACGAGTCCACCAACTCTCTTAATTCAAGGCTCAAGAGTGATTGCGGCTACATGGCTTTTCCTTTCCTGCGTTTGCACCGACAGAACAGCTTCACTTTTATCTATGGACGCCCAAACGAGTATATTACTTATTCAGAGCTTACAGTGTTGCGGAAGAGGAGGAAACTCGATGTTCCCGACCAAGGCCATCGACATTAGTGGACTCGAGAGTGTAAAGAATTTTTATCCAGACTCTCGGCAGACATGGAGGTAGAACCGCTGTGGCATATGTATAATCGCAGGTCTGGGTTCACGAGGAAGTCGATGAGGATTGGATTGGGACCAGGCGAGTTCCTGTCCTGGGGGTATTTCACCAATTTGCTGGGTATCACGGATGATAACGGAACCTCCATTATTCTCGCATATGGCATTGATACGCTCACTTCCAGCTACTTAAGTTTGGAAGCTGCTGATAGTTTCTTATGCGAGCATAAACCAGGGGGAACGGTATTTTTCATTTTGAGGGACTATTCCGATAAATTGATTTGTCGGCAGAACAAATGGATACCAGAGAAGTAGCAGCGCTCAAAATCACAGTATAGAAATCCGAGTTGAAATAGATATCACGACGCGCTGACTGGTGCCTTAGAAACCTCCTTCTCCTGCCCACCAAACATCCCCTTGTCAACCAGATTGGACTCTCGAGCAATGGTAGATGCTAGAGCCTCAATACTTGGACTCGACAGCAATGCCAGCAACGGCACCTTTGCCCCCATCTCCTTGGAGATCCAGTTCCGGATCTCAACGGCCACCAAAGAGTCAAGGCCATAGGAGGCTACCGATCTCTTGGGACTCATCTCGTCCGCTGGTATCATCAACACGGATGACATCTTGGCCAGCAGGCTGTCGGCGACACACTGCAAAGCCTCTTCAGCGGTTTGCGCCTGCTTCAGCGCCTGCCCGACCGAGATCTTGGACGCGTCGTCCGCCTTGTCGCCGATGGGTGTGTACACTCCACGCCGGAGGTGCGTGAACTTGGGGTCTAGGGTCCAGAAGAACTCGGGATCATTTGGACGGATCCGCATCCCAATGACCACGCTCAGGCCAGGTTCGATCTGCTTGTTGATCGCTGCCTGGATAACGGCATGCAGCTCCTTCTCTTTGACGTATTCCGAGTACAAAGACTGAAGCCACGCCTTGAGCTGCCACTGTTCAGCAGCATATCCGACATCTTCTACCAACCCGATGTCAATGCAGGTAGCTGCGAGGCCTTGGGCTGCTCGATACTGGGCAAATGCGTTCAGGAATGCGCATGTCGCTGCGTACGCCGCCTGGCCTCGATTGCCGATGATGCCCGACGCAGATCCCAACATGATGAAGAAATCCACCGGGTCGGCCAACGTGGCGTGATGCAGGTTCCATGCTCCAGGTATCTTGGGCGTACAGATCGAAGACCACTGCTCGAAATCCGATTTCTCGAAAAGCATGTCCTGTCACCGTTCGTCAATGTCCGGTCACCATAATGAGTGGCCAGGCCCTTACCTTGAGCACCATGGCACCGTGGATCACCCCTCGAATTGGTGGCATGAAACCTTTGCAATCCGCTACGAGATTTTCTACCTCCTTTCTGTCGCTCACGTCGCATTGTCGGACTTCGAGCTTTGCCCCGAGTTTCGCAATTTCTGCCACCAACGCTTTCGCTTTTTCGTTCTTCAGCCCACTGCGAGAAGCCAGAATGATGTTCTTCGCGCCATGAGCCACCAGCCATTTGGACAAGCTTCGTCCTAGTCCTCCGGATCCACCGCTAAGCAAGTAGGATGCATCAGACCGAAGACCAGTGGTACCTGTCTTTTGCGGCATTGCCTGTTCGAGAAGTCTATTAGCCAATGATCCCGATCTCCAAATGGGTGGAATCTTGCGAGGCACTACAACCAAAGTTTGGCGAGGTGCATATATGCGACTCACCATTACTTCATCGTCTTCTCGCACCTGCAGTACGATTTTGCCGGTGTGTTTCCCACTTTGCATCAATCTGAAGGCTGACTCTAACTCCGAAAAGCTATACAAGTTGAGCGGTGCTGGAGCCTGGATTTTTCCTTCCTGGCTCAAATTCATCACTTTGTGGAAGATTCTGTTGAACATCACAGGTCGGTCTGCACGAATAGCTCCCAAATCCACCGCTGTAAAGGTACAATTTCTCGCGAAACCCTGCATAGCGAGCTGTGCGTTATTCTGCAGATCTTTCTTACCAATCTCTACGAACCTGCCATAGGCTGCCAAGCAATTCCAGCTGGCATGCAATGCTTCACCTGATAGCGAATTGAGAATGACATCCACGCCCTTGCCTGCAGTGCACCGCATCACCTCTTCCGCGAACGAGGTATCCCGACTGTAGAATATGTTCGATGCGGGCAACCCGTACTCAGAGATCAGATGATTCTTCTTCTCGTCTGAGCCTACCGTGGCAAAAATAGTTGCACCGGCTATCTGAGCAACCTGAATCGCAGCCTGACCAACACCACCTGCAGCTGCGTGGATCAGTACCGACTCATCCTTGGACAGTTTTGCCACGTCCATCAGGGAGTAGTAGGCGGTGACAAATGCGATCGGGAGGGAAGCAGCGTCCGCATCTGAGACTGATCCTGGAACTCTTGCCACAGAAGCTGCAGGGCATCGTGCGTGCGTAGCGAATGAACCTGAAGGAGCAGCGCAGACTCGGTCACCAACCTCCAATCCAGACACTTTGGATCCTTTCGCCGAGATCTTTCCACTCAGCTCTCCACCCAGTGGCTCCCATGCCACTTGACCAAGAGCGATCAGAATGTCCTTGAAATTCAAACCAACAGCGGAAACCTCAATCTCAACGTCCTCGTCATTTAAGGAATCCGTCATTACTTGGTTGTCTTCGAAATAAAGCGAGTCTAATTGGCCAGGAGTCTCAACAGTCAACCTCAGCGGACGACCTTTCTGCTTGAGAGGCTGTCTCTCCACGGAGCCACCGAACATTTCACGATCGATGGCACGATTCAATTGCTTTGCCAAAACGAGGCGGGGAATCTGGACCAGACCATCCTTTCCAGCAAACTCCATTTCCGTTCGAAGCGAGGACGAGATCGTGTGGACGACTGTCGATTTGAAGACTTTGAGAATTGCTTCAGTGGCATTCGTCTGGTCTTTTCCGACCATCTTGCCCAGGTCGAGTGTGACAATTCGCATACCGGTTTCCGAGCGGACTGTTCGCGCCAGGCCAATAGCCATACTTGTGTCTGGGTCTCCACACGCAAGATTGGCATCTTTGACAACCCAAAGGACGCTGTGAGCTGTTGAGAAAATGCTTTGCATTCGACCGAATGTCTCTGGCCCCAGACGACGCAAGACGGGTCCATTGAGTTCTTCCAGGAAGATGCAAGTCTTGTTCTGCAAATCTGCCTCTGCGACACTCGCGACGACTGGCTTCTTTCTCGTAAGAATTTGAACTTCTTTCTTCAAGCCGTCCATGTCAACCTCGAGAGGTATGCTGTCACACACAATCATCACTTCTTTCACGTCGTCTGGGACATCCGAAACGGCTGTCGAGTACATCATACTGCCGTTTTGCTCCTTCTCGCCAGGAAAGTCTTGCAAGCTACAATCAATGCCCGAAAACCCCGCTCTCAATAATCTAGTGCTCCATTCCTCCTCGTCCATGACAGGCCCTTTTTCGCGACCTGGGCCTTCAGCAAGCCACCACCCAGGCAATGTAGCAAAGATCAAATGCTGGAGCTGAGTCATCGTGACCTCCAACAGCGCCAGCTTACCGCCTGGCTTGAGGAGCTTCCGCACATGCTTGAGCGTGCGATCCATATTGGACGTCGCATGCAAAACATTGGCGGCGATGACGAGATCGTACGTCTCTGGTTTGAAGCCTTGATCCTCTGGGTCTTTCTCAATGTCAAGCTTGGCATAACTCACAAGACCGCCCCAAGGCTCAAGCTTCTTCCTGGCGTTCTCAAAGAAGCCAGTGGAAATGTCAGTGAAGGTGTAGTTGACGAATCGAGCCATGTTCCCATTACATCCACCAAGCATCTCGAGAGTGGGAACGGTCGTACCAGCTGTACCGCCACCAATCTCGATAATGTTCAGGTAGGGATTTTGGTGACCGAGGAGATCCAAAAAGCGTTGATTCCTCGCATAACCGCAATTCAGTGAGGCGTTACTGCGGTACCACCTGCTCAGTAACTCGTTCTCAAACATGATCGAAAGAGGATCTATCTCTTGGCGACAGATGGCCGGCAGCGCTTCGCCCATTTTGCAAAGGAGCTCTCCCGCAGGTCCCAGCTGCCGCACTTCCAGCAGGAATCTCTCCTTGGCAGCTTCATCCAGAGACGTCCACTCTGGGGTCTGCATGCGAAGACCATCACCTTGAAGGGCAGTCTCATGCTCAGACTTCAGCCAGCGATACATCTTTTGGTGGCAAGTCTGGAAGGTCTCGACTTCCTCCTGCTTGATTTCTGCAATGGCTCGTTCGGTAAAGTAGAACGCAGCCTGCTCGAGAACGTCAAAGTTCAACTTTTCCTCCTCGGTGATCTTGTCCTGTCCAAGAAGGTCCACGAATTGTTTGGTACTCAGAAGGTCAATGCTAGGCCTCCATATCACGTTCGCGCACAAGTCATCCTGCCTTGTTTCCTTCAACTCTGCTTCATTATTGGAGAGCAACACCAATTTGAGCTCATCGATCTGCATGGCTGGCTTCTCCCGGCTTGCACGTGTGACAAAGCCTGATGCGCAGATCTCGTTCGTTGCTGGAGTCGTCCGGAAATAGCTCGTGAAGTCAATCCCAGCCTCACCACCAAAGCCATGCGAAACCGCTAAGCGCTTAATGGACGTGGGTACAAATGCCTGCTCTAGATCCTCCTTGCCATCGGTAAAAGCCGGAAACGAGGCTTGACAGCAGGCATCCAGTACGACGGGGTGGATGATGTACTCGCTCTCGTACCCATTTGGCATCGTCTTCTCAGTATCGGGTGCGCGGACGGTACTGATTGCCGACTTGACGCCGGCGTCGACCCCAATGAGACCTCGAAAGGTGGGGCCATATTCGATCCCACCTTTGGAAAATGTCTGGAGGAAGTTGTCCCAGTTGACCTTTGTCTGGCATGCAGCCCTCAGAGTTGCAGCCTCCTCCGGAAAGCGTTGCTCTGGAGTCCTCTCAGACTCGTTGCGATTGAGGGGGTTGACCTGATCATTCTTCTGTAACGAGATCTGTCCTCTGCAATGCTCCGTCCAGCCTTTGTCAGCTTCCCAAGAGGCCACGCGAAACTCGTCCCACACGTCTGACGTCTCCTTCGAGCTTTGTCTGTATGGCTTGAACGTCGTCATCATCTCTACCTCGGCATCCTCGCCAATCACCAATGCTCTGGCGGCGATAACGTCTCTCAGGACATACTCGGCATTTGCATACGTCTTGAAATCAAAATCCTTCAAGATGGCCTTCTGATGGGCAGCCTCGATGGCCATTACCAGATACCCGGCGAGAGGGAAGACGCTGTTGGACTGGACCCGATGATCACGCAACCAGGGAGTCTGCTCGATATCAAGGACGTTGCGCCACGTTGGTTCGAGGTCGCTGTAGTCGGTCGTCAGACTACCGAGAAGATCATGGCGGCGGAATTGGCGAAGGCGATGATTGCGGCTCACACGCGATTCATACCAGTACCTTTCTGTGTGCTTCCATGCGTACGAAGGGAGATCTGTCAGGACTCTCGGCTTCATTGCGCCTTTCGAAACTTGATTGACAGCTTCAAGTTCAATGCCATGGCCATGCATGAAGATACTGGAAGCGGTCTGCTGCAATTGAAGGACAGCATCTTTGTTGCGGATCAGAGTTGCAACGTATTCGGTACTTGCTGCCTGAGGCCCCAAACCCTTCAGCGTCTGTTTGACAGGCCCTTCAAGCGCTGAGTGGGGCCCTATCTCGATGAGCACAGTCTTTTGAGGCTCTGCGCTCTCTTCCACCGCCATTGCTTTCTGTAAGGCTTCTAGTGCTTGCTCGAATTGAACAGGTGCGGTGAGGTTGTTGGTCCAATACGCTGCATCCAGCATGTTCGTCTCGACCTCGTGGCCGGCAAGAGCAGAGAAGAAGCGCACTTTACCCTGCGACTCCAATTGGAGATGGGAAATTGTGGCATGATACTTCTCAGCCACCATCTCCATATGACGGGAATGGTATGCCATGTCAACTTTCAAAGCTCGGTTGAACAAGCCCTTGTCGGCAGCACGAGCGGCAATCTCAGTGATGGCTGCACTATCTCCTGAGATTGTCACGCTGGACGGACTGTTTACGCAAGCAACAACGGCTTCGACCTCGTCATCAAGATCGTCATCAACCTCCTGCACCAACGTCTGAGCCTCTTTTTGGGAAGCGCCGACCGCCAACATGGACCCATGAAGTTCGGGGTGTTCTGTCCCGAGATTCATCGACGCCACTCCACGCTGGTAGGCCAACAACATTGCGTCTTCCAGACTCACAGCCCCAGCTGCGAAGGCAGCTGCAATCTCGCCGCTCGAGTGGCCAACGACTGCTTGCGGTTCGACACCCCATGACTTGAGTAAGATGGCGAGCGCGACTTGAATCGCTGAGCATGCCGGCTGGCTGATGACTGCCTCCCCCAACCGTGATCTCGAAGGCTCTGTAGAGACTTCCTCCAGGAGAGACCACGAAGCGCCCAAACTCTTCAAGCAGGCATCAGCTTGACGCATTGCGTTGCCAAAGACTGGATAGGCCTTCATTAGTTCTTTGCCCATGCCAAGCCATTGAGCACCTTGACCGGTGAAGACAAAGCAGATCTTTGGCTCTCTGATGGCTCTTATGGCTTTGGGCTGCTCGTCACGAAGTGTTTTGGACAATGCCTCTACAGTCTGAGCGGGTGTAGCAATCCGCCAGGGGTAGTGCGTCCGCCGTGAAGCCAGGGTGTACGCCAAAGACTCGACAAAGTCCGGGTTCTCTTGGGCATTTTTGTTGGAGAGGTACTTGACCAATCGGTCCACTTGGGCATTGAGGGATCCTTCATCTTTCGCTGAGAGGACGACGATTTGGCTCGATAAATCGCCAAACTCAGCCAGATCACCGTTGCTATGGCCATTGGACAAGCCGTTGACATGAACGTCGGTCAAAGTCTTGACTTCGGGGACCTGCTCAAGGATGACATGCGCGTTTGTTCCACCAAAGCCGAAATTGTTGACGCTTGCTCTCCTCGCCTTGTCCTTCGTCCTCCAAGGATGGCTCTCCTTCGCAACCCGCATCCCCCATTTGTCGAAGGGCAATTTCGTATTCAGCTTATCGAAATTACCCTGCGGCGGAATAGTACATCGTTCCAGCATCTCTACGGTCTTGATCACACTGGCGACGCCACACGCTCCCTCCAGATGCCCGGCCTGGCTCTTCAAGCTCCCCACGAACAGTGCCTCCTCTTCTCTTGGACCAAACACCTGGCTAATCGCTTCGGTCTCGATCGGGTCACCCACCGCCGTGCCTGTGCCATGCGCCTCCACATAGCTGGTCCTTTTCGGATCCAATCCTGCCCTCTTATACACGTCCCTCATCAGCTCCTCTTGCGCTTTCCCATTTGGATAGGTGATACCCTTGGTCCTTCCGTCCTGATTGATGCCACTACCTCTGACCACAGCCCTGATCGGGTCACCGTCTCTCCTCGCCAACCCCAATGGCTTCAACACAATCGCCACGCTTCCCTCACCCCTCCCGTAGCCACTTGTTGCTCTCTCATCAAACGCATAACTCCTTCCCTCGGGACTCAGCAACTGGCTCTTACTCAAACTCACAAACGTATCTGGCACGACATTCAAATGACACGCCCCAACGATCGCACCCTCGGGACAATCGCCTGCTTTGATACTCGTAATGGCGGTGTGCATCGCGCTCAACGCACTACTGCAAGCCGTCTCGATGGTCATGCTCGGTCCCCTCAGATCCAGGAAATAGCTGATGCGATTACTCAGTAACGCCTCCGCGGTTCCGGTTCCGTGGTACATTGGACAGGTCTCCGTATCTCGCAGCAGATGGACCGAATAATCCGGATAGGATGCTCCCGCGAAGACGCCCCATTTCTTGTTCCTCAGTTGCTCCACCGTCAGGCCAGCAGATTCTATGGCTTCGTATGCCACTTCCAACAAGAGGCGATGTTGCGGATCCATGGCAGCGGCCTCATTGGCCGTGATATTGAAGAAGCCTGCGTCGAATAATGAAATGTCTTCAGTCAAGAAGTGAGCACCTTTGGCGTTGAAAGCGCCACGTTTGGAGGGGTTGGGATGGTAGAATCCATCAGTAGAGAAGCGATCGATCTCGGACATGGGAGTGTAGCCATCCAACTTGGAGAGGAGCATGGTCCAGAGGTCAGAAGGGCTGTGGACGGAGCCAGGCAGGCGGCATGCTGTGCCAATAATGGCGATGTCGTTGTCGGAGAGGGGAGGCTCTTCGAGCGGTGGGGAGGAGGGTGGCTGATCGGATGTAGAGTTGGGCTCCGTTGCGTCTCCCATCTTGGAGGTGAGTAGACAGTGAGTCTCAAGTGTTTCGTTGCTGCGTCCTTCTTGCGGTTCTGGGTACTTTCGCGAGCTTTTGCAAAATGCTGCTGTTGCTCCGGTCTTGGTGATGGTTATGTGCACTCTGGCTGTCTTGCTCTGGAATGGAGCTTTTGAGGGTCACTCAACCCATCAGAACAAACGGCAAAGCTTCAATCTCATGTTGGAAATTCTTTCAGAAGCCGATTACGTCCAAGACCCTCTACAGAATCACAGGCAAGGTAATGATCGCCTTGGAGGATCTTCCGCGAGGCCTAAGACTTTCACTACAGAGCTCATCGCAGGTCTTGGTAAGCTTCGCTTCATGCTAGCTCAACAGCTATCGATTCTTCAGCTCCGTGTCTTACGTTACATGTCAATCCCCCATTGACCCACAAACACCGACCCCAGGATGGCACACCGGCTGCTGGCCTAACGTTCCTGCATAATCTTCACACTAAAGGAAACCCCGCCTCGTCAGCATCCTATGATGATGCTCTCGACATGCTCACGTTGGCGGCCTGAAACGTTTCACCCGCATGAATGTGACTAGGACAGCTATATCCCTCATACCCAAGTCCAGTCCATGAATATCACATCTACGCCCAGCTGCCAATGACTCTCTCTTGCTTCACCAAGCAACGCAAGCATTGCCTCATTCCACCTAGCTTCCTCCAACTCACGCGTGCTGGTTTCCACGTGTCACACATGCGTCAAAGACAAATGCAATTCGAATTGGCTGGGTACAATTACGCGACAGCGGCTATATCAAGATGCGTTCGCCGAACCCAACGGGCCGGCTAAGCGGGAACCTGATGAGCCAATCGCGCTCTTCTGCAGATCTGGACCGAAAATTTCGTGTGGGATTGATGCTATCATGGCGTTGGACGCCTGTTGCAACTTGCAGAGCTTCGTCACGCTGTGTGGAAAGGATATGCATTCACACGGCTTGGACGATGACCAGTCACCCTCTGCTTGCGTGGTGTTCCAACAAAGAAGTCTCCAAGCGGGATCATATGGCTGGGCCGCTTGGAGGTAGCTGCGTCGTGCCACACTTATGCCTCAAGACCTACGCTTGACCGCTGTTCTAAAATGACAGGGAAATGCCAGCCTTACGGAGTACAGGTGACGCTCTCAAACTGACACGTTCACCATCAGGCGGATGCCCCCTTCCCTCTCTTCACCGACCATCTGCTGGGCCATTCTTCACTAGCCCCCAAATATCCTTCTCCTCATAGCCCTCAGGCCCCGAAGACCACGACCCCCCATCCCAACTGCTCACCCTCCTCCCTAAATTCCCGACCCATCTCCCAACCCTGCCGCGAAGTTCTCACCTAACGTCCACCACACCCTCGACTTTCATGCCCTAAATCTTCACCTTACCTCCCCCGAGCTGAAGCCTCCCCAAGCTCTCTCCCCACACTCCTAAGACCATCCCACCCGCCCAACCCAAACAAAGCCCCCCCCCCCTTCCCTCCATTGCCTCCCTCAGTGACCCTCATCGGTACCGGCTATCGCAATGTCCTTCGATACCCTGACATCCCGTCTCACCTCCTCATTATCATCGTTGCTGCCCCCTTTTTCACGGGGGCCCGCTGAGGAGAAGCGGAAGCGGAAGGAGGAGGAGGAGAAGGAGAAGGGGGAAAGGGCGATCGAGGAATTGTTCGTAAGATGCAGAGATGAGATGCCGGAGAGGTGGCGGGGGAGTTGGTATATCGTTGTTGTGAGTTTTTATGTTTTTTCTGGAGTTCATTCTTTCTGTTCTTTCCCAATCTCTTTTTTGGTAGGACGGGGGTCAGATTAGGGAAAAAGAAAATGGTCATCAGAGAGGAGGACTTGGAATAATCGTTCGATGAGGGTTTCCCTATTAAAACCCGCGCGAGAAGTCGGGGATTTATGTATTGGCGTATGCGTGGGAGATGAAGCGGCTCCAGAAAGGGGATGTTGCATGCCATTTCGTTTTCTCCCGCGTAAAAGAAAAACACCCCTTTCTTACCACTCTCCTCTATCAAGCCAGTTTCTATCGCATCATCAAGCTATCACTCTTCAAATTCATCATCCATCAATCATCTATCCCGCCTCCTCAGTGTTCCCCGTCCCCCCCCCCCTTTCCCTCATCCCCTTACAGCTCACCAACCCCCCAGGCAACGACCCTCCTAGCAACGAACCAACCCCAACACCTCCGCAGCCTATACATCCACCTCACCCGCCCCTTCTCCCCTCCTCCACCCCCTCCTTCTTCTGGCCAGGAACCCCTCGCCCCTTCTCCTCCCCCTTCTTCGACCGACATCGCGGAACGCGACAGGATAACGCTTCGCCTCCGCGACACCTGCCAGAAAGCCTGGATCCTCACGGGCATCGCCCCTGTGCTCGTGGGGATCGCGGCGTTGGCGCAGGGCGAGAAGGATATGGGGTTGTTTTACAATCAAGATGGGGTGGAGGAGGGAGGGGTTGCGGGGTTGTCTGAGCGGTGGTGCGTCGTCCTCCTTCCCCCCCCCCTCTTTCTTCCCTTTCTCTCTTTTCGTTGGCCTCTTTGCGCGCTACATCAGCCTGCCCCCCGTCCCCTTCCTCCTCTCGTTGCAAGATTTCCTTGATATCCCTTCCCTTCCCATTTCCCTCTCCTCTCCCCACACCCCCAAATGAATTAGGTCACCCACAAGTCACTCCCCGGATAGACAAGCAGACACAAAGTCCATCTCCTGCGAAACTGACACGCTCCCCTCCCCCCCCCAACAGGAAAACCGCCCAGCTCAACGACGCCACCCTAGCCCGCGGCCAGCGCTTCGTGAACTCCCTCTACGCCCACAACCTCGCCCCCACGTTCGCGAACGCATGGTATGTATCAGCGCCTCTCCTTTCCCCCCAAAGAATTCCCCCTCGCCCCCACCCCATCCCCCATCCCCATCCACTCACTCACCCCCCCCCCTTCACAAACAGGGGCTCCCACCTCCCCGACCTCCGCCACCAACAAGAAGCCATAATCTACGGGCTCTTCCTCTCCGAGCACACTCACCTTTCGGGCGCGGAAACCGAGATGGTGACGCTGTGCGCGCTCCTGTGCGGGCGCGTGGACGCGCCCAAGAAGTGGCATTTGCGGGGGCTGAGGCGGGTGGGCGTGAGTCGGGCGGAGGTGGAGGGGGTGGTCGGGGTGGTGGGGAGGGTTGCGGGGGTGGGAGAGGGGGATGGGGATGTAGTGGGGCGCTGGCGGGAGTGGGTGGGGGAGGTGGAGGGGGAGGTATAGTGTAGGAGGTGGAGGGGGGGGTGATTCTGTAGTGGTAGAGGAGGCCCGAAGAAGGGGGTTCCGCGAAAAAGGGTGTCTTTGGCCGGGATTCGGCGGGTCCGGTTTCATTTCGTCATGCGGACACGCTCGAACGGGGTCTCAATCGTGCGTTCGCGGTTTTGCCAGCCGAGTCATCAACGTTGACGCAGGCCCTGTAGTTCTATTTGTTTCCATCGGGGGCCTTTTTGGAGGCTGGGATGTGAGTGGGAATCCAGGCTGGATGACATGATCAACGTCTGCAATGAATTTTGGGCGAGGTATACTGGAGAAGGGAGGCGTTTTGGGGGAAGAAGTGGGAAAGGAAAAGCAAGGGGAGGATGATCACGTGAGGTTGGAAGTCGGTGTCTGCATGCATGTGCGTTACGAACAGATATGGTAGCGATATGGCAGCGATATTTTGGGGATTCCAACCATATGTGAAACCAGACAGATGATATATGCAGACTTGCGAAAGTAGAAGATTGTGGAGACATTTGCACTTTCCAAGGGATATATATTGCGCGCGATAGGTCCCAGAAACATCTAATTCTAGGGGATAATGCCATGCAGATATAGCCATCATCATATCCGATCAGAAGATCTTGCATCCAACACGACGGTTTACCCCAATGCTTTATCGCAGTACCTCAACAATCCGACAAAACAAGGGAGAGGTATATCTGAAATGAACTTCCACACAACAACACTCGAACAACCGAGATGATGCGCTCCACGTTGAGACGGGTCACATCATTCGGACGTGGTTTGGCTTACAAATGCTTCGAGGTAGCCTTTTCCTCCTCGCTGCTCGCATCGTGCGTGCCCTTCTCATACGCCTTGGTGTCGAGGCTCATGTTCCTGGGAATGGCACTGCCGCGCCTCTCACCAGTCTCCGGGTCGATGACGCTGGCGCCGCGACCGGCCGCCTGGACCAATTCGGGGTTCTGCTCCTTGAGGATGGCGAAGTTGCGCTCGGCCTCCCAGTTCCAGATGCTGTCGGAGGCAAACACCAGATTCATCTCCTCGAGCGTGCGCTGGTTGGTCTCAGGGTACAGGGCCCAGACGATGACGATGGTGGCCGCGTTAACGGCACCGAAAACGTATAAGGCCTTTTCGTTGAGCGCGGCGAACATGGTGGGTAAGAGAAGAGTGGTCCAGCCGTTGCCGACGGACCAGCCGACCACACCCCAGGCATTACCGCGGGCACGGACTTCCAGGGGGAAGATCTCGGCCGGGTAGAGCCAGGGCACGGTAAGCCAGGTGGCACCGAAGATGGCGGTGAAGAGGAACACGAAAAAGACGGCTGCGCCACCGACGCCAGATTTGTTGCCGTCTGAAGCGTTTATTGTTGCGCGGGCAAGACCACCGGCAACGAACATGCAAATACCTTGACCAACGGAGCCCCAGTAGAGGGTCCAGCGGCGACCAATGCGGTCGAGGGTGAAGACACAGACGAGGGTGGAGAACTGAATGGAGCTGTTAGCGTTTACTATGATGATTTGGGGGTGATATCCATACCATGTAGGTGATATCATTCAACCCAGAAATCCACAGTTGATCCTTAGCGGCCACACCGGCAATGGAGAAGATGGTGGGACCGTAGATGGTGATACCAGCAATGCCGATCCACTCTTGCAGAATCTGGAGCCAGACGACCAAGTGGACACGGCGACCGGTATGCAGCTTGCCGGATTTCCAGCCGAAAAACATGGCGAGGTATGAGTTTTGCTTGGAAGTCTTTCGCTCGAGCTCAACAATGTTGCGGACGTCCTGAAACTCGGCTTCGGCAAGGCCATCACCTTCACCACGGAGTCTGCCCAAGATGAAACGACCCTCCTCTTCGCGGCCAACCTTGATGAGCCAGCGGGGGGATTCCGGCATGGCGAAGACGATAATGGCAAGGAAGATCAGGGGCACAATCTGAAAGGCGATGGGGAAACGCCAGATGAAGTCGGAGTCTGCGACGGAGTAGAAAGATGTGCCACTGGACAAAACATCCATTAGCATCACGGTTGCCAGAGCACTCGAGTACCGGGACGACTCACTATTCGATCCAGTATGCTGCCACCACACCAAAGATGTTCAAGGTGAATTCAATAGCGACGAATTGACCTCGTGATGTGTGACTGGCAGTCTCGGTGGCCCAGACAGGTGTGATTGCGTTCAGGATACCTGTGCCGATACCGTTCAAGGTACGGGCGCAGAACATCCAGTTGGCATTTTGAGCAGAGCATTGTAGTGTTGCACCAACGACAGCCCACACGGATGCCAGCGCGATGGTCTTGATTCGTCCATATCTATCACCGAACCAGCCGCCGAGGAATGCACCGAAGAGAGTACCAGGGAGATAGTAGACAGCGACCTAATTTGTCAGCACATGTCATTTGAGACAGGAAGGAATGACTTCGACATACAATGCCACCTTTCAGGAGGGAGTTGGTCTCCTTGACCGCGGGAGGGTTCTTAGTCGTGTCCCAATAGCCGAATCCCATGGTCTCGGCATAGTTACGGTTGGTGTTGACACCGCCCATAACACCCTGATCATAACCGAAGAAGAAGATGGAAAGACCGGCCACAGCATTGACGGCAATCAGCAGCGAGCGCTTCTCCAACCTCCGGGCCACATTGAACTTGGAAATGCGGTCCATGATGGGCGACGATGGCGAGATCAGTCGCGATGGCTTGGCTGGTCGTTGTGGCGTTCAATGGCAGTCCCGACTCTGTCACTTCCTCATGTATTGATAGGAAGGGAAGAGGAGGATGTAAAGAGAGTGAAGGAAGGTTGGGGGGAGTGATCGGTAAAGAAGAGGAAAGAAGCGGAGTGGAAGGTTTAAAACGGGCGTCAAGGCAGGATGTGTCGCAGTGTGGGGAGTGGGGAAGCAAGTGAGTGTGGTGCGCGTGTAGTGTCAAGGGATGATCCAGTTGATTGTCGGCGGATATATTCGAAGGAGGATTTGAACGGCTATAACCAGCCTAGTGGGTTCGATGGTGTGTCATATAACGGTAGGGGTGTTGCAAAGCTGTGAGCAGTCACGCACTCGGATGGCGAGCTGCTGGCTGCAGGAGACGCCGGACGCTGCAGTCGGATTGTCGGAGGCGAGTGGATCGGTAAAGGTAAGATGCGTCGATCTGGAGTCTAAGATTTGATAACGGGAAAAAGCGGTCGATCCAATCACGGCCGGTAAACTAAGAGAAAGGGATTTGCGATCAATAATAATGATTCGGATGTTAACTGGATCACTGGAACCTGGAGAGCGAGCCCCTTGTACTAGACGCGAAGAGCGCGAGTAGAGAAAGAGAGAGGAGCAAACCGCTAGTATAGTCCTAAGTGCATGCGACAGGATGGAGGGATTGCTGATCGAACCACTTATTCTCTCTCGTTTGCCACGCAGCAAGCAGAACGAAGACCAAAGGTTGTTGGATCTCGGCTAGCTGAAGAGAAAGAAGATGAGGGTGTGAAGAGAGCAAGCTGAGTGGAGGAACCATGTGGCTGTCGTCTGCCTCGCTCCGGGGAATGCGCTGACCTGGCTAAAAGCAAGTGACGTCGGTGTATCAATAGGCTTCATGCTAAAAGATGGTGCTGGGCGCGTCCCCACAGTGACAAAGCTTCAAAAGCTTCTGGTGCTTTTCTAGAGCAAGCTTTAGAAGCTTTTCCAAGCATTTGAGTCGCCCGGCAGAGGTCCCTAGCATATGCACGCTGCATCCTTGACCTACGGGATCGGGAAAGTGGGTGAGAAAGCTGTGGGATGACGACCCTGAAAGACGGTATGTGCGCAGGCTGTCGATTGGGCCGCTTATATCGATGTCGGATATTGAGACAGGGGTGGCCCGAATCAAAGTTTCATTCTTCGCACGCGTCTCGTGATCGAACCAGTCTTTGGCTTCTCCTTTGCTTACTCTTCCATCCTTCAGCAGTCCAGCAATCCAGCTGCTGGCGGTTGGCGGTTGAGCTTTTCCGTCTGTGCCATACGGGAGTGATACAGTCTCGAACACCTGATGCTTCGCCTCATCTTTGTCTGCACTCGCAACTTTGCAAGACGTGTCGCATGAGCTTGGGCGCCCGAGATCCGTGATAGACTGTTTGATAGTTGGAGTTGAGGAAGCCCCAATTATTGGCAGCCCTGCCGAACCAGCCGGGGCTTTTCCAAGAAATCCCAAGTCCCAGGTTGTCCTGACTCCTCGAAGCTTAAACCATTCAAGTCTTGAACCGCCGAATCCCTCCGCGCAGGCCCTATCAAGCACACGGAAAGGCACATGGTTTGGGGCGCACTATCATTCTGTGTCGCTGTCTCACCAAATTTGGAAACATCGCAAGATTTCTTTGGATTGTTTCAACTGCGACTCAAACAGAGCATAGTGATACACAACAACACATGCAATGGTTAAATTCATATCGATAGTATGTTCGCGTGTTAGCTGTACGTAGTGTCAGCATCAACCCGATTGTGCGGATTCCACGTACTGGACCGAAACGAGCTTAGCTTAGGGTTATCATTAGCCCAGAATAGGCAGTCTTGGCAGCTTGCTATCCTCATCCAGAAGAACATCATCATCGTCATGCAAGTCTCGATCCTTCCATCAGCTGACAGGCGTCTAGTAGAATTGAATGGAGACTGTGTCTTCTCTCAGGCTGACCCATGACAAATGCATGTCCAAGGGTTGTATGTCCATCGATCGATGGAGCCATGGAGGGGAGATTGCTATCTGAGACATTTTCGTTGACCGTTAGTCCTGCGCGTGCTCTTTCGTTGCATAATATAACGCACCTTGGCTCCTTCTTTCTAAATTTTCCGTTTGGCTTGATTCTCCCACGCCCATCCCAACTGCTGGGCTGGCCTTGCATCGATCACGGCCCCACCTGTTGATTGGCCCCAATCCCGGGGAACTGGATTGGTGTTGTCTAGACCAAGGTTGCTTCTGTGCCATGCCTAGCACACGCGCTGAAGGCCAGGAGATGTTGTTATGGTACGAGTATCGGTGACCATTTCCTCTTGATCGCTTCCGGCCATCTACACTGCAGGCTGCTGCAGCTCATCGTGCTCGTTACCAAAGTCAGAGTTCTGCTACGAAATTGCTTGGACCGCGTAAGAGATCAAACCTGCGTTATAACATTCACAACGTGCTGTGCCGTCTGCATCTTCCCAGTCTTGTTCACTTTCCTGTTACCTGGTCTATCTGACATCTTGCGAGTTCTACGGTGAAATGGATCAATCACGCCATTGGTGTTGTCCCGCAACCTTTCCAATCTCGCAAGAATCTATCAAGAGCGCTCCCTGCGCGCGATATTATGATTCCCAATCTCCTGGGCTCTTCGAACGCCCAAGATCTCATCACTATCTACAGAGCAGGCCGTGATCTTCCGACGGGAGTATCCAATCTGACGATAGGTAACAGAGAAAAGCGCCAATGAGCAGCACGATCTGTATCTCTGCTGCTTACTGTCATCATGCAAGTCACGCTTCACGAGTTCGTTGGCTCCTTGGCATTTGAATTGCCGTCTAGCATCTTTGAGCTAGATCGCCCCCGCTGATCTTTTTGGATTCTGGACGCATCGGAAAGAAGCTGTGTCGTTGTCGTCTCCGTTTGTACTGGTACTGCATCAAACGCAGATATTACCCGTTCGATGCATTCGGATGGAAAACCTATGGCCAAGTAATCACGCGGATAATATCAGCCGTAGGCATGTTACGATTGCACAATATGATGCAATGACCAGGAGATTTGAAGGTTTTAGATCAATCATCACCTCCGTCTCCTCAGCAGCACCTTCTGCGTCGGATCCGGCATGATAGCAGTCTCAAAGAAGATATTCCGTGGCCTCTCTTTGACCGTGTCCGGGAACTTGATATCGTAGTTTATCAAAAGATGGCACAAGATCGCCTTGATCTCCGCCTCCGCAAAGTACCGCCCTGGACATGCGTGCCGACCGTGACCAAAAGCCATGGATTCCACCGATGTAGTGTGGAATGCCAGCTTGCTCGACTCTTCCACCCCTTCGTCTGCTCGTTTCGCAAACCTGAACCCGTCGAATGTGTCCAGCTCACCCCACACCCTCGCATTCGAGCTCGGTTGCTGTTCGTTGCAGGTGAGGTGTGTCCCGGCAGGAACGTGGAAGCCGTCGTGAAGGGTGATGGGGACGGAGGTCTTTCGGGTGAAGAAAGCTACAAAACTTGTGTGTCAGACAGCATCCCGTGATAGATCCCACAGCGGATCCCTCAAGAGGAAAAAAAAAGGAAAGAGGGAAAGAAAAAGAACAATCTGAACGAAGAATCAAGGCAGACCCACTCAACGCAATCGGACTCAACCGCTGGCTCTCCTTCATGAAACTGTCCATCAGCCTCAACCTGCCCAACCCTTGCTTCGTCAATTTCCCTCCCTCCAGTCCCAACACCTTCTCCACCTCCTGCCGGAGCGGCTCCACATACTCCTGCCTCGCCGCAAGATCATAGAGCATATGCGTAGTCGCCATACCCGTGGTATGAATCGCCGCCAGGCCAATGATCAACTGCACATGGGCCTGCTCTTTGAAATCGAAGGTCGGAATATGGCTTGACCGCTGCTGCATCCAGTGAATCGTATCCCTATACTCCGCCTTTTCCCCAGTCTTGCTTTTTTTCTCCCTCGCCTCCAGGATAGGAAAAAGCAGCCTCCTCGCCGTGGCCTTCATGGTCTCCAACCTCCTCATGGGCGCCAGCAGACGGAACATCAGCGGGCGGAGCCAGGGATGCCACTTCTTCAACTCCTGGCCCCCCGCGAAGACATCGGCGGTATATTGGATGCTGGCGGCGATCCACTCGTCGTCGCGACTCACTTTCTTGGTGACGAAGATGCGGGAGGAGACCATACTCACGATCCGGAGGACCTTGCCATGCAACTCCACTTCCTTCCACCCATCATCCCCCTCCCCATCCCCTTCTTCTTCCGCTCCCTTCGCAAGCTCGCCATCATCCACTTCCCGCCCAAAGGAAAACGCAACTTCCTCCTGCATTTCCTCCAACAAGTTCGGGATATTCCGCGTCAGATCCTTGGCCACGACATCGATGCTCTGCTCATTCACCTCATCGATCCCCGTGAACTTGCCCAGCAGGATGTCGCTGTTCGCTTTCGTGAAACTCAGGTCGCCGCGCGGGCGGTTCTTCAATTCATCCACGTATTTGTGGGGCAGCAGGATCCGGTCGCCGTCCGGGGTGGGCATGCGGTACCATGTCTCTGGCAAGGCGGAACGGAGGAGGGAGAGGCAGGAGGTGCGGAAGGTGGGGGGGTCGCCTAGTATAGGAAGGGAATGGAGGGATTTTGGGGTTGGGGGGGAAGAGGGGGGGGCGGTTGAAGATGGGGCGGGTGTGATGGCGGATTGGGGAGAAGATGATGTGGCGGCGGCGGGGCGATTGTCGGAAGTGAGGAGGGCGACGGTGGCGATGATGCCGAGGGTGAGGATGATCCATGATGCGGTGGTTGGAGGGAGGGAGGCGAGGAGGTCCCGGAGGGGGGAGGGGAGGTATTGGAGGAGGCCCATTGTTCCGGCCCTCTGTATGGTATTGCGGGCTTGAGGATAAATTGGGAGAGTGAATAGCTTCTCACTGGACTTCCATCGCAAGAAATCTCTGAAATAGGAAATATTGGACTTGGTAGACAATAATCAGAAAGATGTGAAAAATTCTTTTTTTCAACACGAAAAGCACACAAACAAACACAAGCAACAAGCCTCGCCAAACACACACAAAACGCGTAAAAGACCACCATACCCACCTATGACCACACCCTTCCAAGAGTTCAAACACCAAACCGAACGATCTACAAGATCAGCACCCGCCCAATCCGTCCCTTCCCATATGCGCAAACCACGCGCGAATCTCCACAAGCGAAGTTGATTTTATCTAATCATGCCGATCTTTCAACTCTTAGAAAATGACGGCAACACAAAAGTTAGCCCTCCGTCGCGTGCACATGCCTCTGGGGTCCCCCCCACACCCACTGCCTTGGTCTCGGTATAGGCGCGGCACGGTGAGTGGACGAGAATATCCCTCAAGATGTGGGTGCGTTGATCGAAGGGGGGAAGCGGTGTGTGGTGGATCCCATGTAAGGGGTGATTTGAGAACTTTTGGGAAGGGCTGTGGGGTTTTCAGCTGCGATGATGATGTGTGAGGTCTGGAACGGTGAGAGTTGATGGATGGGAAGGGGTTGCTGGGAGCGAATCTCGAGGTTGATGGAAGCACGTGACTCGGGACAGCCATGGATTTGTGCATTGCACAAGTTGCTGAGCAAAGATCAAAGTATTTCGGAGCGTTTTTGGTTGCAGCATTTTTGAAATTGAGAGCACCACCTCGCCTTTTGTCCCAACCCTCTGTTTGATTGCTGCGTTGCTCAACTTTTATTGATCCCCCTTCTCCTCGCACGTCTTCCATCACAGGGCGCAAGACTGCAAAGGAACCTTCCAATCCCATCCCATTTTCGTGGCCTTCCATCCCCATTCCCAGCGTTCAACCAGTATTCGAAAGATGTCCTTCTCCCCCCCAAACTCCATCCTCATCGTTGGCGGTTCCCTAACCTCGCTCCTCTACGCCATCGCCCTCGCCACCCTGCCCCCTCCATCCCGTCCCCAATCTATCCGGATCTTCGAGCGGCTGCCCCGTGCCCGATTACACGCCCAAGCCGGTGCCGGACTAGGCGTCCCACCGGATTTGGAAGCGTTTTTCGCTGCGTATGCGCACCTCGACGCTCAGGATGGAGAGAAGCCGTATTTTTTGAGGAACAGGAAGGCGGATGTGGTGGACGGGGAGGGGAGAGTGGTGACGACGCTGGAGCCGGGGGTGAGGGCGACGAGTTGGGATAGTTTGTATGGGAAATTGAGGCGGATGGTTGAGGGGTTGGAGAGGGTGGAGTACTTTTATGGGAGGGAGGTTGTCGGGATGAGAGATTTGGGAGAGGGGAAGGGTGTGGAAGTGAGGTATCTGGAACGGGGGGATGATGGGGATGATGTTGGCGAGGAGGGAGGCGAGGAGCGGTCTGGGTCTGGGAGCACGGAGATGAAGACGACGGCAGATCTAGTGATTGCGGCTGATGGCTCAGGGTCGACGATACGGAGGCTTTTGGTGCCGGAAGTAGAGAGAAAGTATGTCGGACATGTGGCCTGGCGGGGGACTGTGCATGAGAACTTGATGAGCGAGGAGATGAGCGAGGTTTTCCTGGGGGATGAGGACCGGCACTGTCAGATTGAGAAGAGCTTCTTCATCTCGTTAGTCATGGATCTCCCTCTACTTAAAACTACGCTCCCTATCCGTTATGCTTTGCGATCTGGCATTGACCAGTCTCGATCCCCCAAATCTCGTGAACAATTCAATGAGCATGATCTTGGAAGCCAGGCGTCTTATTTCGTAAGGCTTGTCATGAGAAGCTCGTGCTGATGTTTCGTTTCAACCAGATACACAATGCCGGGTTCTAATACTACTATCGAATATCCCAATCGTCTCAGAAATTGGGTGTGGTACTTGCCATATCCACCAGAGTCTGAAGACTTCAAGCACATCATGACCGACATTCACAATGTCACCCACAAGTACACGCTCCCAGCCGGCTTGATCCGCCCAGAGATCTGGACTGCGCAGAAAGGCATGGCCAGGAAACGTTTGGACGCCAATTCAGCCGATCTGATAGGTCTTACCGAGCAGCCTTTCATCCAGGCCATTACAGAAGTGGTCTGCGATCGCTCAGTGTTTCTGCATGGAAAAGCCTTGCTGGTGGGAGATGCTTTCAGCACCTTCCGCCCGTTGAGCGGGCAGGGAACAAATCAAGGTGCCAAAGGTGCTGTGGCGCTGAAAGAAGTATTCGGGAACAAACTACCTTTGAAGAGTTGGGAGACCATGATGAGAGAATATGCCGAGAAGACGCAGGCGTTTGGAGTTGCGAGAGAGACGCAGGCACAGCTCCACCAGGTTTGAGGCGTCCAGCATGACGTCTGCACAGTGGCTGATCAAAATATGTTATATGCGGGCAATTCCTGGTCGACGATTCCCAGAATGCTGTTGAAGGGTTTTGAGACTCGCCTCTCAAACGTCCTAGTGAAGGATCAGTATGAGATAGCTCATGCCCAGCTATAGTATCGTGTCAATCGAGTGAAAGTGGTTCATCTGCTTCTGTCATTGGATCACAGGCTTTGAGTCCCCGCAAATAGGGTCCAGCATCGTATTCTCCATAGGAATCAAGATCATACAGATCGAAGCGTTTCAAGCTAGGAAACTGGTACTTTTTGATTTGCTGCAGGATGTCACACCATGAATCGTATTCAGAGAAATTGTCCTCGACATAAACTACCGTGAGGACGTCCGCGCAGATCCGAAAGAGACTGAGCACATCGCAAGTCATTCTCGGCTCACATTGCCGAAGTTCGATGTGCTTCAATCGTGTAGGGTATGCATTTCCAAATGCTGCACCGACATCAAGTCCGTTCGTATGTGGGATCCCAAGAAAATGCCTGTAGGAATTGCAGTTGAGGCCGAACTCGAGTCTTTCCAAATTCCTCGCATGTTGGAAAAAACGGCCTTGAGTCCAGGGTATAAGTTATCCCTCACTCCAAGTCCGAACCTATCGCCGCCGCCCGTCAAGTAACGATAATAGGAGTCAAGATGCAGCGTAAATTCACGTAAGTTGCATAGCAAGCTACTCGGAAGCCACTTGGATAAGGTTGCCGGTAAGTGCGTTACGATCGAATGGCTCCACCAAAGATCCTCGTTGAGTAACCCGAAATTAGCTCTGTATCTCTGTATGTACGTCAACGAGGAATGGGTCAGATCGCAGTCGCCTCCATTGTAATTGCTTGGGCAGAGCATCGTGTCCGTGATGAATGCCAGTCTATGAACCCTTACAGAAGCTTTGTCGAGGGCCGTGAAAAGGCTCATGAGGGTGTCTCTTCCCGAATTATTGAGCTCTTGCGCGGTGAAACGCTCAAAGCATTTTGTCAATTTGTTTCCGCCAATGTATGAACGTCCAGTGAAGATGTCAATATCATGCATGCTTGGCAGATCTTTGAATATGCGAGCCAGGAACGTGACAATAGTATCATCCGCGAATAGCAATTTTTGGGCTTCCAGGGCATGGGCATAGTTTCCAAGGTATCGTATAAGGCGGAGCTCGTTCTCGTTGTGGGTATACCAGTGTCGATCGAGCCTATCTTTCAGAGACTTTCGATATTCGTCCTGGTGAGCTCCATCGGATATCTGGGCAGCAGAGAAAACTATCTTCTGAACGTAATTGCGCCTGTCATGAACGATCAATATCCTGCCTCTGAAGGTTCTCTCGGGCAATACGTCACAGTAACGGGTGTTCTGATATTGCATTGAGATTGGCCAGGCTGTCTGGCTCTATCCAGAAGGTGAAGGTTCTGAAGACTCTCGGCGCGAGCGTCTCAGCAAGATTCTTGTTCGCCAAACGCAATTGGCAAAGATCACGGATGGCAGTGTATTCGTCGCAGGGTGCAAGGTAATCAAAAATCATCCTCTTGATCTCGATCGGCATGCTATCCAGAGAGGCGGAGCTTGCTGATAGTGCATGTTCGAGCGAGTTCTGACCACTTTCAGGAGGTCCGGCTGCCATTCCGGACTGATCTGTCACTCAGGGCCCCAGTCGTTCAACGGGCTCTCTTGAGCCTGGAACTCGTTTTCACACGCTGTCGAGCCGAGAGCGAACAGAGAGTAAGCCACTTTCGTCCTACATATAGCCTGATCTGTATAGTGCCCGCGACAGCGTCCTGGGACTCAGTACCCAAGGTTCGCAGCTGAATTAAGAGGAAAGAGCGACTGCGACGCACTGCTTGTCATTCCTTGGCAATGGGTTTCCCGCTCCTGCACGAATCGGTCCCGCTCAATTTCTGTTATGGAAGGCTCTCCAGAGGCCTTGAGAATGGCAAACGATCAGTCAAGACTACTCGGTTCAAGACCCACTCGAGGAAGTAATCCTACAGACTTAATCAATAAACATGTATAAATTCTCGAAGAGGGGAGAGGAAGAAGTAATGCCCGTTAAACTCGTTTCGCCATGCACAAACAACTTGCTTCAAATTTCTCTTCAGTCCAGCCACCAGCCATCGGATCGCCACACTTGAGCTGTGAGAATAGGACTATCAGACGGGCACAGTGTACAACAGCTCGAAAACTTCGAGATGTGTGGTGCAGCAACGTTGACACTTATTCGGCTGAATATGAGGGCTTGGGCTGGACTCTTTTCGAAGGATCATGTCATCATAGCCACAAGTCCGCTTGCCAGGATCGGGGCCTCTGTATGGATTCTACATTGCATGGGAAATAAGCTCGGGATCGTTTCTAGTGGAGATATCCTTCAGGCCGAACGAGTCTTTCAGGCTTTGTAGAACACGTTGGAATCGTTTGTGCAATGGACCAGCAGAGTGGTTTGTTTGTTCATTTTGTTGTCCACCTGAAGTAAACCTTCATCTCAAACGGATGATGTCTGGAGGCAAAATCTTGTTGATCACTGCGAAACTTCCGGCTTCCTGAATTACCGTTTCATGACAGATCCACTTCCTTACCTGATCGTTGCCGTATATATCCCAGCGCTCTCAAATGCCTTTATCACATCTTTCAAATCGTAGTAAGCTCATTGCTTCGTCTACAATTCCCTTCACCAAAATTTTCAACGACCCTTCAAAAGTTCATGAGATCGAGACAAAAAAGGCCGGATCAAATGATGTCGTAACGCTGTTACGATCAGATTCAGACGGTCCAGCTGCTTGATCCGCACAACCGATCAAGCAGATCCTCTACTTCTTCCTCGCTCCACGAGAGCCGCTGGTGTGAAGTATTCCATCTATCATCCCGGCCAATATATGCAAGATCCAGGGCCGTCAGCGCCAACTCTCCATCGGCTTTGAGATCCGTCCTTGCACCCTTGTCGAGCAAGAGCTTCACATTGTCCCACTGGCACTTCTCCGCTGCCCAGTGCAAAGGCGTCCTGCCATCGTGATTGGTTGCGTTCACGTCTATGCCGACTGTCAGAAACATCTCTATTGACTGTGGGTTCCCGCGCGCGGCAGCGGTGTGGATTGGCATGCTGCCGTTAGCGAGGCGGACGGTCGGATCTGCGCGATACTCCTCATTCAGCATCTGAATGAATTCGTGCTGGCTGTGACCTGCAGCGCCATGCAATGCACTGAAGCCATCATCGTCCTGCTCGTCAACCGAAGCACCATGCTTGAGTAGGAGTTGGCCGATGTCCACGTAGCCTTTTTCAGCTGCCAGGAGTAGGGGAAACATGGGCTGATCTTGATTGATCATGCCGTGCTGATTCGGGTCTGCTTGCCTCTCCATCAAGAGCTTCACCATACTGACCATTCCGAGGTTTGTCGCTTCCAGTAATGACGTTGCGCCAGTCCTGCTCTTCTGTAGATTGACGTCCGCCCCACGATCGAGTAGCTGAGCTGCGAGAAGGGCATCCTCCGAACGTATTGCTGCGCTGAGAGGGGTCGCGGACCTGGCGATGCAATTTACATTCATTCCACCGTCCAACAAGGCAAGGACGGTTTCTGGACGTTTCTGCCATACAGCCCGGACTACAGAATCATTTTCTTCGTAATCGTCGTCTTCAACGTCCTTCTTTGGATTCACTCCTTGCTCGAAGAAGAACTTGACAATGCGCGCGGAGCCTCCGTATGCGACGGCACTCATCAGCCTTGTGGAGTCGGGGTGGCATAGGGGTAATTCGGCACCAAGTCCAATGAGTTCCTCAATTACATCAAGCCGGCCTTCATCAGTTGCCGCAAAAATAGCCTGATAGTAACCTGCATTCACATCGGCGCCGTGCCCAACCAAGACACGAATAGCGTCCACTTCACCGTGCCTAGCGGCAGCGGTCAGCGGAAGATTGTAACAATTGTCACCAGGATTAACGTTTGCTCCAGCTGCGACCAGCATGTGAATAATTTCCACATTGCCAGCTTCCGCGGCCGCCGAGAGGGGGTGAAAATAAGATGAATCCACATTCGGGTTGACGCCACGGGAGAGAATCTCACGGACGATGGCTTTATGGCCACCGCGAGCTGCAGAATCCAAGGCCTTTTGCTCTTCCCACTCTTTCATGGACGGTTCGGTATTCGAGTTCTTGCCGAGCAAACTCTGAAATGTTTCTTGGTCCCCGGTCCTTGCAGCGTACTGCAGCGCAGCATAAGAAGGGACCCCGTAGGCCAGCAATTTCCGACAAAGGTCCAGATCTCCAAGATCCCCGGCAGCCTCTTCAGCCATTCTGAATGCGCTGCCCACCCTCCTGCTTCTTGTTTGCTTATCTTTTGACAGCATGAGCCGGACGATGTCCTTGTGTCCCATCAATATAGCAAGGTGCAGGGCGCTGCTCGGCTCTTGTTTCGGAGACCAGTAATCTCTAGCTCCATGGTCTAGCAGCAATTTACAGGATTCTATGCTACCTTCTTTGACGGCGACGTATAATGGATCGCCTCTGCGATCGCTCAGCCGTCCTTTTTTCTGAGGATCAGCGCCGTTGTCGAGAAGTACTGCTACGACGTTGTTATGGCCTTGCGAGGCAGCCGCTGCTAATGGCCCCCTCGTGTAGCCCACTTGAGCGTTGGGCTGGGCACCAGCCCGCAACAAGGTTTGCACAATTTCCGCATGGCCCTTGAAAGCTGAAGCCGCAAGCGCGGTACCCAGGAGACCACCCGAGGCATTCACATCGACTGCACTTTCGATCAAAGCTCTACAGACCATGTCGAAACCAAGAAAAGCGGCAGTATAGAGAGGTGGAATGGTTGGTTGGTTGCCTGAAAGATCTGGCGTCCGCCACGGTTTCTCCAAACTGTTGAATTGGATCCAATTCCTATAATGGATCCGTTCGGGGTCAAACATGCTCCAAATAAGATCTTGAGATGTCTGGGACTCTATAAATGCATTTGAACGTTTCGCATGTGGCACCCAACTCGTTGCTGCATATTCCACAAGGGGGAATTGCTCGAAGTTGGCGGCACATACGAGAACTTCAACGTGCCTGAGATAGGCCATGCAAGCTCTAGCCAAATCTGCATTTGCCGCGCCCTCGGTCACGGAGAATCGGTAGCAGGCAGTCGACAGGATTGACGGTGATGTAAGAAAATCTTTGACGGAGGAATGAGCAAGCCTGACAAAAACATCGGCATTGAAGCTGAAACCGATTTTACGATCCAAAGATCCAGCAGTCGTGGCCACCAAGCTGGAGCATACGCCCAGAATGTCACGCTTGTCCAGGCACTCTTGGGCGGAATCACAGTAGGGTTGGTCTTGAGTATCCATGTCTATAGCCAAGGCTTCGTTCAATTCGCTCAACCGAAGCTTTCAAAAACATGGGTAAGTCAAAGGACCGGACATAAGGGGGCATACTTACAGGGCGCAATGAACCGACAAGCCATTGTAGCAACCTCTGGGCAAGCGAGATATCAGCTGAGTCTATGCTACTTAGAACTCTTGAGTACGTTTCATCGAGCGTTTTGGGTAGTGTTCTTAGTGTCTCCCTGATAGCGGACGGAGTCTTACACCTCCTGAGTACCTGGAGCTGACAATCGGCCCAACGAAACCTTTCAGCATTTTAGCACGTCCTGCTGTTCCGGCTCACGGTTGACACGTACATTCCTTGTGCTTTGGCCATTAATTCCGTCTCAACGTCTCGTTGCACAGGATTTGGCCATCGGCTCAACCTTTGATCATCCAAAAACATATTTCGAATGTACTGTTGTATGTCATGATTCACCTGGTCGATCTCGAAATCCATGCATGATGCATCCAGATCATCAAAGCAGTCCTCGATCTCGGGAAGGTATCTGCTGGTTGCAAGTAGGTGCACGTTACCAAGACTAGCCTTGGAAACCTTCTTGATAATTTGCAGCGCGCGATGAATTTGTCCAAAGTCTTCGCATTCGTCCATTGCATCAAAGACCAGGTACAAGTGCTGCAAAGAATCGAGCTGATGGTGAAGCACTTGTTCAAATTTTGCCAGAATTGGCTTGTTTACCCAGGGTCCGGCATTTTCACGTCGTCCAGGTGGCAGATGATCATTCCTCGTGTCGTACCCCTCGTACAGGTCGACGAGACTCGTAGGTAGACTACCTATTTGGTGTATAAGCTGCGAGATAATTGTCCGCAGGATCATAGCAGTATCATATTTGTGACCACCGTTAGCGTCGAAGTATATATAAGCTATTGCTGTAGAGGGAGAAGTAGCAGAGGTTCCGCTGACATCATCAATGATTGCGGCACTGGCGGAGTCAGTCTCGAGAATTATGTCAAACCTGAAGTCTGATAGAGTAGTAGAATGATTTGACACACCAAAGCACAGTTTTACCACATCCAGCTGTGTGTACGATAAGCTCAAGTCAAGATGAGATTGCAGAGCACCATACTGAAACCCTTAAGCCAAATGGTAGCTTCTGAGCCTTGTTTCCACTCCTTGTAGACTTCATGCTGTAGGAACCATTGTCCGGATCCTGGATTGTGCTTCTGCCGCTCGCTTTCGTGTTTGAGAGCAAGGTCTGGCGCAGAAAGCCAGTCAATGATTCTTCTGAATTTGGTGTCTTTGGCATTGAGAGATCAGCTTGGACTCCGCTAGTATGAGGATGGGCAGACCTTGACCCAGACAGTCGAGGTTCGAAGTGAGTCTGGATACCTCGTCCTTGATCATTGGCAGACTTCGCGTTGATGCAAGTATCTCGATCAGATTTGCCCTGGTGTGGACATGAGAGCTTGCCCAGTCTTCATGCGCGAACGCAAAGCGGAAAGAGCGAGACTTACGCATTATCAGCGGACATGGCGAGCTGTAGCGTCCCCTTGACACGACCTATGATTTGGAGATGCTCGTGAACCTCGAGCTGCTTCAGCGGCCAAAGCAGAGCTTTTCCTTTGGCCTTCCATCCCTTCTCTGGTTTCAGCTGTGTTTTGAGAGATTCAATCTCTGACAGGCATATTGATAGAGGCCCGTTGTCCTCCGTCATTGCACGCAGAGAGGGTAGCGATGTGGGTTCTTCATCTGTCTCTGCGATATTGGCCAGCTTTTCTACAATGTTCCGTAGGCTGGTGACTTCTTCCAAGATTTGTGAAATCTCTCGAGGAGCGCTTTTGACGCTTCTGCGATACTCGTAGCATATCGAGACTACTTTGCTACTGATCTGCACAATTGCGAAGAGCGTGCCCACAAGACCAATGGGTTCGACCATATTCGCTCATGTCGTAATACATAAAATCATGCGATCAAAGAATAGGAGAGACAAGTTCATTGGGGGATTCAGCCTCGCCAGCTTACGCCATGCCCGATCGGTCAAAACTAGGCTCTATCGAGTTTAGCTGCCTTGAACTTAGCGATGTCAACAGAAAGAACATCGAGGAATTGACTCTATTATAGATTTGGATCACCGAAAACGTCTCTAACATGAATGTTGAGCCATTGAAGATGCATTTTAGGATTGTCTCCATTTATAAGACTGTGTTCGATCGCCTAAGATCATATTACAATACACCCCAAATCAACTTTCTCTCGTTCATCACATGTGTGACCATCTAGGTTCACAAAACTCAGTCATTTCATTGAACCTGACTCCGCTTCACCCTATCCTTGAAGACCAAATTTGGACCGTCATGAGCCACCACGAAGCAGTCCCGTGTCTCAAACTCCATGGGCGTAGCGGGAACAGGATCAGCAACCTCGCTCTCCAATTGCATGTCAAGTAGGGAAACCATCTTTGCCAGCGTCAAGGTCATTTCAGCGTAGGCGAGAGCTTTCCCTGGACAACCTCGAGGACCCAGACTGAACGGGTGGTACGCCTGATACGCTAAAGGGGTCGCCTCTCTCTCCATCAACCACCGCTGTGGCTCAAACGCGGCTGCATTGCGAAAATAGGATTCCCGGCGGTGTAAGGCATGCAGACTCGTCCCAACCTCAGTCCCTTCCGGGAAGAGGTGGCCGTCGATCAGAAGACCACCGTGGATGACCTTCCGAGGCAGAAGGCCCGGGATTGGGGGTGTCAAGCGCATGGACTCGTCGATGCAGGCTTTGAGGTATTTGCACGAGCTCAACTGTGGTCCCAGTCTGATCTCATCGACCGATTGAAAAGTCTCATCGATCTCTTTGCGGAGCTGTGCGAGGGTCGATGGGTGGTGCACCAGGTAGAACAAAGTCGCTGTCATCACTGTCGCCATAGTTTCCGATCCTGCAGCAAGATCAGCTCATCTGCGCAGAGTGGGCTTGGGAACATCAAGGGGATCACACCAGCTACGATCAAGCTAATGGCCTCGGCATTGAGCTCGAGTGCCGACATGCTCTGTTTGGTCTCCGGGTCTCTGGTTGCCAGTAACCCCTCAAAGATGTCATCGCGCTTGACTCCATCCTGATGCGAAAGTGCTATCCGCTTCTCGGTCTGCTGTCTTCCCATATCCTCGAACTTCCGTGTGTTGCTAGTCAACTGGTGGAAAAAGATTCGATCGACCTTAAGCGTCAATAGCGCCGGCATGTAACCGACCTGCGTCGGTCTTGTAAGCGACAAATAAGGAGACCGAGCATCACACCGTGAACGATTGATGCTTACAAGGAGAAGACCCGCCGTTCCTTTCGAAATCATTTCCAAATATGGCCGGTTTTCAACGCTCTTGAGAGTGTTCCAATTGCTGCCAAAGCAAAGGTCGCCAAAGATATCGAATGCCAAGCGCGATATCCATTCACTGACGTTCCTCGCGGCACTCCATCCTCGAACGCCCTTCCTGGTGGCGACGGCTTCGTTACCATTGACAAGCTCCCGGCAGAACTCGCCAATATTGTCTAGCATAACGCGCTCCATGCCCCTGACGGCCGACATTGCAAAGGCCTGATTCGTGATCCGACGCCGGATGGCATGGTGTGCTCTATCGATGATGGTCACCGAAGCCGGCACTCCGAAGAACTTGCTGAAGGTGCTGTAGAAATCGGACTTCTCCACATTGGCCTTGGTACCGTAAATGGCCTGCAAGCCGCTGATGGAGTTGATCGAAATCCGGTTTGGGCCGTACCGGACAATGTCGCCTGTGTACCTCGTCAGCTGTACGCGTGCTCTCTCACCTTCTTTCCCCATTGCGGGAACTCTGCTGGATCCAACATACCGTACTTCTCATGGAGCTTGCAGGCATTGATGTGCCTGTCGCCCCGCAGCACGTGGTATACAGAGTACCAGTCCGTGATTCTGCCAAGCAGCGGGCCAGGATATCGTGCGAGTGGATGAAGAGTCGTGCGATAGACGATCACAGAGAGGAGCTGTCCGCGCCTTGATCAGTTTCCGCCCTTGGCTATCCCAGCTGGGACATCCACTGACTGAGATTCCGGTGAAACATGCTAGCAAGGCTGCGGGGGAGATAGTGAATGCCATTGGGAGATTGAAGACTTCCATCGGTCCGGGTCGAAGGTACGTCTTTCGAAATTGCGTACTGATCAAAAACCTTCTACTGGGCAGCCCTCACTGCTTTCCAGATATGTTGAAGCAAAGGTTCGGTGGTGCTTCGAGATTCGACCAGGCCAGCCACCTTCCGTCCACAAAACCAGCTTGGATCCACAGACAGCTCCAGTCTTCCTGGGATCTTTCTGCGTCGCTCGAAACGATGTTAGGGCCATGATAACAACAGGTCTACTGCAGTCATGGTCAACTCGCCAAAATCCTACCGGCTTACAAACAGAAAAAGCGGTGAGTGCTGGAACAGACATAGACCCCGATCCTCCTCGCCAAAAGGCTTGGGGTCTACTTTATCTACTCCATCTAGCTGGAAAACTTATTCAAGATGCGATGCAGCACTCATCTCGGCACGGGGCTTGAGCCTAAAGCCCTGCATGGAAGGATTCAAGACGCTCAACATCAGCGCTAACCAAGACACTAGTAAGATAGCTTGCATAGAAGGATTCACTATGCACAACGTCAGCCCTTGCAACTCACGAGATCTTGCTGAAATGGCCTGCATAGAAGGATTTTGGATGCATGACGCCAGCCTCACAAGGTTAACATGAATCTGTACGAGGACCTCCAGAGCTCGACACCGTCTATATTTCCATACAGCACTCGTCTGGATAGTGATGACCAACACTTCGCTTACTGATCCAAGGCGTGTAGCATCAGCTGCAACAGAGTGGTGATGAAATGGCTTGCATAGCAGGATTCAGGATTCAGGATGCATGACACCAACCTCAGAAGGTCGATATCACCCACGACGAGGACTTCCGGGACGTGACGTGGTCAACATCCCCATGTGAGAACTCGTTGTATCGCCATGTCCGCCATTTCGCTTGCTGGTTCAGGAGGTATGATGCGAGCTCCGACAGGGTTCTGATGAAATGGCTTGCATAGCAGGATTCAGGATGCATGACACCAACGTCACCAGATGGGTATCACTCCCAACGAGGACTGTTAGAGTACGGGGCTATCAAGATCCATTCGCAGCTGTTGTCTCCGGAGCGGTGATTGATACTCTGCTCAGTGTAGTTTAAGTTCCAATCACGGCTATGCAGGAGGGCAAGGTCCGACGTATCGGCGTGGAACGCGATCACGGAAAGCCGATATATATCTCCATGGAACCCTTACCGTTTCGAAGTAGAAAAAGAGGTTCTCGAAAGCTGCTTTCGACTTTGGCCGTCGAACGAGGAAACGTAGCTGTTGAAGGTGCTTCCAATCAAGACGAAACTCCACCATGGAGAAAGAAGAGAATCACCAAGCTCTTGCTGACCTGGTGCAAGCCATGAGCATCGAGCAATCCTTGCACGTAAGCCTACCGCTGCCATTGATTGCTACCCTGATTCCTCATCCCCTCTCTCAACAAAACATGAACCAACAAACCCTTCCCCCACTCAGGCAAAACCCATCCTCCCGAACCCCTTCCACCATCTCCACACGCTATGGCTCTTCACCGTCAACGACATCAAATCGATCCTCATCCCACAATCCGCCTTCGGGATCATCACCGCCCTGTCCGGCCCCGTCCTCACCACCAACGCCTCCCCCTCCCTGACTGCCGTCCTCTCTACCCTCCCCCGCGTCCTCTGCTGGACCTACCTAAACCTCCTAACCTTCGACATCTCCAACCAACGGCTCCCGACCTCCCTGGTCGAAGATTCCGTCAACAAACCCTGGCGCGCGCTCCCCTCCAAACGGCTCTCCATGGCGCAAGCGCGGCGACTTCTTTGTTTCCTGATCCCCTTTGTCATCCTTATCACGAAACTCTGGGTGGGCGGGTATCCGGAGACGCTGGTGATGATGTCGTTGACGTGGATGTACAACGATCTCCACGGCGCGGACGAGCACTACGTCGTCCGCAATCTGATCAACGCGGCGGGGTTCATGACGTATAATTACGGGACCAGTCGTGTGGCCGTGGGCTCCCCGCATGTCCTCAATGCCGTCATGGAATACCAATGGGTGCCGATGGTCGGCGGCGTGGTGCTGACGACGCTGCAGATGCAGGACATGAGCGATCAGAAGGGCGACGCGGAGAGGAATCGGGGGACGCTGCCGCTGGTGTGGGGGGATGGGGCGGCGAGATGGTCGATTGCCGTGCCGGTGCTGGCGTGGTCGTTTATTTGTCCCGCGTTCTGGCAGCTGGGGATTTTTTCTTCGGGGTTTGCGCTGCCGGTGATCGTGGGGGGAGTGCTGGCGGGAAGGGTGCTCTTGCTCAGGGGCGTGGAGTGTGATAAGGTGACTTGGAAGGTGTGGTGCGCGTGGATGATGGTGCTGTATTCGCTGCCGTTGTTCAAGGACCATAGTGTTTTCGCGCGCGCTTTTGACGGCTTTGCACCTTTCCAGATGGGAGTGCCGGGTTGTTTGACAAACTCCGCACATCTTTCAGGGATCAATGTCTTGACAGTGTAGCTCTTGAAGCAATGTACATAGGTGGGAGCCACTTCCCCCGCATTGAGCCTGCTACGGAAGGTGAAAAGGATTCTTCTCAGCAGGCTTGTAACCTGTTTCGCGGGAGTGACCGAACCCTATTAAGGGGACCAGTAGTGGGCTACCCGAGGGTTCGTGCTTGTCAACAGCTTTTGGAATGAGTGGTGAGGTGGTTTGGCTTTGGAAATGTGTCAGATTGATGTTGTCGGATCCGTTTCTGAGATAATCGCGAGTGGCGCTGTTTCGATCTCGTACGTAATCCGAATGATTTATCGATAGGATAAGGTATCCTCATTCACTCGCCAAAGAATTGACGAAAGATTCTGGAGTCACTCCGTACTGCCAGTCCTTTGCACGACCCTTGGCCATTCAAAAAGGTAGAAGGATATCCGACATTACAGCTCACTTGCGAGAATCTACGATAATGTGTATAGGGCGTTGAGCAGAAACAGGAGAGTATATCTTGGTCTCCAGTATCTTCAAATTGCAGGACAGTATCATACTTTAACGATATTACGCTTTGAGGTCGGTCCCTGTTGTCTGTCAAGAACGTCAGGATATTCGAACACCCAAACGAGCTTCGTTAGTCTTGCATGACTGAAATCAGTCTAGATTCTGAAGAGACACGATTTGCGGTGTCTTCGGCAGTAGCTGGGAACATGAATCAGTCACCACCAAATTGATAAATGTCTGAGCACGGCTTCTGCTTCTCTTCCTCCGCCGTAATTGTTTTAACATACTTAAGGCCTAGTCACTGAGCTCTTGCCCTCGCAATGTTGCTGCATCGTTCAATTATGCAAAACACTTTACTCAAGCCTTTAATTCAGAAAATGCATGACACGATCAGGATCCAGTTCAAACTTGTACCACTGTGCCGGGCTGCTCTGTGTCGTCTGCTGAGGCCAATTTCTTCCTGAAGCAAGCATGATATCGTCTCGTGCCGTAAGAATCTACGACCATCGCTCCTGGGCAGCTTTCCAGCCTGCTCTGCATAATTGTGACTTCTCTTTGGGGTTGGATATGTGGAATGTGGCGTCCATCATCTCTGCCTTGAATGCCAAGCGACCACTGCAATCATGGCCTGGTCTACCCAGATGTATGACTGCTGTACATGCCAGCGCTTGAAGATGAATTACCGTACAGCAAGGGAAGAGCGCGGAGAGGGTGAAGTGCTTGATGGAAGTCAGCTTTCAGAAGCGGTTCCACCACCTCCCACGATGTCTGAAGAGTCCTTGTCAGAGATGATGCTGATTCCAGACTGCGTTTAAGATGATCGATAAGGTTCAGGAGGGGAAAGCCTCAAGGCCATTCTCAAAAAGGATCAAGCCGATGCTGAGCCAGCAAAGCAGATAGTGCTGCTACCAGACCCAAAATCTCCTCTCGCTTTCTGCGATGTTAATTATCCTACGTGTTGCTTCATATCCCTCATCTCATTAGACGGTTCAAGAACAGGTACAGCCTGAGAATCATGCTGTCAGATGCGAAATAAGCCTTGTATTTCAGATTCGACCTGATGGCGTGGGATAGCTTCCACAACGAAAATATCCTGTTCAGCCAATCTGGATGCATCACCCAGTTCGATCTGAACAAGTCCGCCTGCCATCTGAAATGGATCTGCTGTGCCCTCTGGATATGTTTCTGCTCAGCAATCACCTCAAGGATACCCATTTTCCCCTTTCTCCTTTGCATGTCTTGTCCCCATTTTCGGGCAAAACTGAAAAAGATGGCGTGACCCTCAATCTGCCGGAGATGGCCTTTGAACTGAAGGAGCTTATTGGCGTTGTCTTGGGTGGTTTGCTTGTAGCGGGGCAGTCGCTGGATGGTCTGGATTTTGTGCCTTAGGCTTTCGGCCTCGAGCTCAACGCGACTGAATTGCTGGGCCCATTTCATCGCGGCTTCCCCGCGCGCCTTGTTGGGCTTTCTCATTCTAAGTAGGAATTCGAACATTCTCGATCGAAGAGAGACAAGAAGGGAGCTGTGTGGTCAATCTCAGGTCATCCAAGCCCAACAGCTTCGGTAAGTTGAGGCTTGAGCTCGTCAATGGGAAGAAGGCTCTCAGAGTCCATCAATCAGAGATTTAATCCAGAGGTCCATGAAATGGAGTAGCTAGGCCATCTTGGCTTGACTACGACTGCGAACAGTCGTTTTGGTCTACGGATGAACTTGATGTGGAAAGGATGCACGATGATGGACTGAAGATGGAGTTTGTCTGCTCTGAGAAATGTGACAAGATATTCGCTTGAGGCAAGGCGCTACCCCACCCCACTCCGGGCCCTTACTCCGGAACCCGGCCCCTAGCCTCCGTCCTGTAACCCTAATGTCTAGGACCAGTCAAGCCAGTGAACAATTCACCAATCATCAGATCTTCCTTTCCAATCATTAGACATGACAGAAAACAGGGCACACGAACGTATTCATGATTTGACAGAGGAAAAAGCCGCACTTGCGCATCATTGGTGGCATCGCAATCTAATCTTGCGAGGTTTTGAGGCGATCGACAACGCCCGATGTGGATGATGTGGCTGTGCAAGGAAAACGTGACCTCTCACAGCATCAACTACAGGCCAACCTAGTGCCTCGTCCATCAGGCTGCTGCAGTAGCCCAAACGCGAAATGATTAAGCTGCTTACCCTTCTCGTAGCGATTGTCATTTCCACGTTACAAGTGTAACGGTGTGAGCCATTTTTCCTGATCCCAGCCCAGCTGCAGGAGGCAATATGCCATCGCCGGGCACTACAATATTACAGGCAATGGGCGATGGATTCGAGCGTGGACTCATAAGGCCAGTAGGTGGATTGCAGATACAATGTTTCGGACCCTTCCTTCATCGACTCAAATCCTGCTTCGCCTCACTGGCATGTTGAACCTGTTACGATATAAGAACCCTCGATCGACATCCATCTACCAACCCACTGATCAAATTGGAATTGATCACAGCTAGAGGTGCATCACTGCCTGATAAGGCTGGATGGCATTGAACAACCTCTCCAATCGTTGATCATGCCACCAAACGCAATGATCCCTGGGCCAACCTCCCAACCCAATAGTGCCCATCCAGGCACCTCACAATTGTCTCCTCACAACCCCAACAGTGCTTCGTCCAGCTCGATCGAGGACTTCACCCTCTCGCCACAATCTCCCTCCCTTTCCCCAGGTTCCACACCAGGCTCCTCATCTACTGCTCCACCATCGCCAGTCGACCCGATTAGCAACCTCGACCCATCTTCGAGCTCCTCTTCCATCCGAAAGGCAAAGCAAAAGATCAAGACCAAAAGGATCAAGAGGAAACAAAAAGGTCACCAACAAAACTCCTCACCAAGCTCCCTTGCCCCTTCGATCGAGCTCAGCGATTTCTCCACTCTTGATACCTCTGCATCTCCTGCTTCTCCGTCCGGTCAACCTCAGGCTGCATCCTCTCCCGATGGCTCTACTCTCTGTCCACCCTCCCCTGCTGCCTCCTCGCCGACTGCATCAGCCCCTTCGTCTACATCATCAGCCTCCACGATCAGCCAACGACTTTCGCGCTCATCGACTTGGCAGTCCATCCGTTCTGTGATCCCCAACCCCACTCGTCCCTCGGCCAATAATTCCCTGGCCCTCATCACGCTCGCGGTATCAGCATTCGGCCTTCTTTTCTTCGGTTACCGCGCATACAAAATGCAGATCATGGAGACTATGCTTGCGTATGTGCAGAATTGCTTTTCCTTGGAGCAGCAGCGCGGAGATGGCCATATGAGTAAGCGGTGTGAGGCAATGGTGAAAGAATTTGAGGGAGGGGGGATGGTACCACCGTACTCGCCACCAAAACGAGACCTGAGGCATCAGGTGGAATGGTATGCCTCCGGAGGACCTCTTCCTCAAGCACAAAACAGTGTCAGAATGACGGAGACGGACGGTCTATACAAATGGTTGCTAAGGCACAAGGCTACATTGGGACCAATCCTGGTGACGTCCGCCCTCCTAATTGGCACGACGCTGGTCATGCGCCAGATACAGCACAGGACGAGACGTGAGGCGCCACCCTTCCGTAGTCCAGCACGATCAGAACCACAGGATGTCTGGTTGACGAGAAGTTTCGATACCGGGTAAGCACATTTCCGAGGCGTTCTTCCTTTTCTCCGCAATGGGATTGATATTCAGGAAGCTCTACATGATTCATCACCCTCCTGATCTCACGTCCACCTGACATAATCAAACCCAAAAGCGTTCTTTCAATGTTGTTTACGCTTTAGGGTTCCTGTATGGTACAAGGCAATGCTGACCCCGCGTTTCATCTAGGGAACAAGAAGAGATAATGCGAGAGCGAGGCTGGCAGGTCATTCCTCACGACCCCAAGGAGCATTCATACCTCGGCAGGCTACGCAGATTGCTACGAGATACGGTTGAGGGGACCCCCTCAAACATCGACGACAATGACGAGAAAACGGGAACTGAAAGCGAAGGCCAGACGCGCATACTGGATGATGATGAAGGCGGAAGCCTGAAAAGCATGAGCGAGATGCTGCAAACCTGGTTTAGTAGTGACGATACCACAAAGACACTAGCTACAGGTGATGAGCGGCATGGAAGCACCAGCACTGGCCGCAGCAGTGGA
Organism: Ramalina intermedia; assembly: GCA_003073195.1. Lineage (NCBI taxonomy): Eukaryota > Fungi > Ascomycota > Lecanoromycetes > Lecanorales > Ramalinaceae > Ramalina > Ramalina intermedia. The sequence continues at coordinate 57,018 of PEKF01000041.1, read as the reverse complement.
AGCCAGATGGAAAACGGCTTTCCCTCCAAAGTACATCTTCACCATCGTCGGAGTGTGAGCGGCCCCGCCAATGGGGACGAGAAAGTCCGCGAAAATCTCATCGAGCTCCCTGCGAGGGGTATGACCAAGAACTTTTTCGATCCAAACACTGGCGAGTTTATCCATCTAATCCAGTGGAGCAGCCACAATCATACTGGGTTCCGCGTGGAGGATGGTGACAGTTCCGACGATGAGGAGGACATGGGAAAAGGGGAGGCCAAGCAAAAGTTGGTGCAGATGACAACGGGTGGAGCGGCGTTGGCAGGGGGGAAGCAGATCGATGCCCTGTTCCTGAAAGAGATGGAGAGACTGGGAGCGGCAGCTGTTGCCTCGGGGGAGGAGACGAGGGATAGTGTGATGTCGATGCTGGTAGGGGACTGCTTTGGGGGGCTCATGACGAGATGGAAGGGAAGAGCGATGCCACAGATGAGCTAGTTATACCCTGACGACTACACTATGAGTTCATGTCTTGTAATATCGTCCTATCCGCGATGTAGCTCCAGCGCCAACGGGCGGATGCATCGGTTTCTGTTGTAGCGCCAAATCCAGGCAATCATCACATACCCAATCGCTACTTCTCCACTTCACAATTCATTCACAACACTTTCATCATGCATTCGTCACCTCTTTTCCCTTTCTACGACCTTTTTCCACTCACAGTCCAACACCTCAATCTCATCAACTACCATCCTCCATAACCATCCACCTTCAGTCCTGACCTCTACACAACTCCTCCAACAACCAAACACCTCGACCAATCAACTACCCAACCAAAGCACCTCATCTCCGACTCCCCACCCTACGAACCCCCCCCCCTCAAAATAACGATAAAATGGCAACAGTCGACGCCCTAATAACCTACACCTTCCCCCTCCTAGGCCACCCCCCCCTCTCCACCAAACCAAACTCCTCAACCACCACCACCACCACCAACCCCTCCCCCTCCCCCCCCACCCCTCCCGACCCTCTAACCTACACACACCCCCTTCCCCCCTCCCTCCTCTCCCCCCCCACCCCCTCATCCCCCTCATATGCGTCTTACACCGCCCAGCTCTCCACAATCCTCACAACGCTGAACCACCTGCACCACACCGCCGCGCTCTCGCACCTCCTCTCTGTGGCGCCCACGTGCGCCAACCCGACCTGCCCCGCCCGATCCACGGATTTGTTGAAGACGGCGACACCGCTGCTCGCGCTCGCGGAGCCGATGGTCGTGGTTGCGTGTGCGGGCGTGTGCGGGGGTGGGGGGTGCGGGGGTGTGGTGAGGGGGTTGTTGGATGTGAGGACGAGGTATAAGCTGGGACGGGGGGAGGATGGGAAGGAGGGGAAGGAGGGGAAGGAGGGGGAGGGGGAAGGAGGGTGTGCGGAGTGTGGGGGCGGGGGCGGGGTGAGGAAGTGTATGGGGTGTGGGGTGGTGCGGTATTGTGGGGAGAGGTGCCAGAAGCGGGGGTGGAGGGGGGGGCATCGGGAGGTTTGTGCGGGGATGAAGCGGAAGATTGAGGGGGGGGATGGGAAGGACGGGGGAGAGGGAAAAGGAGGGGAGGGGGAGGGGATGGAAGAGGTGGGGGATCCGGAGGATGAGCTGTGGGAGGAGTGATGGGAGAGAGGATGGAGGGGTTGGGCATTGCAAAAGCAGGGGCAAGGCAGGGGCAAGGGGGGGAAGAATTGTCGCGGACGGTGATGAAGCAGGCAGGGAGGATGGCATTTCGGGTGGGGTCAGGCAGGGCTGCGAGGGAAACATCCCTCATCAGGGGCTGCGAAAACGGGGGAGCTGGGTTTCACGAAAAGTTTTCACGAAAGGCATGGATATGGGAGTTGAGCAGAGGTTGATATCATCCAGATTCTTTGATTGCTGCGTAACCAGCACTCTTCAAACTTTGTATGTACCAGCCTTGCGTGCTTGTCGTCATCCCAGTATGAAGACACAAAGCACGAGTCCAGATCATCTCCGAAAATCCGCTCAATCCTCAAGCTAGGGGGAAGGATATCGAGGAGTGAAAGAAATCTTGAGGAAGAGGTGAGAGAAAGGCGGATTCGATTGGATATCACCAAGAGGCTAGAATGCTATACAACAGGCATTTCCATATCATATGTACCACCCAAACCGTGCTTTTGCATACTTATCGTAAATTCAAGTTGCAGAACACAAAGTGTCCGCCCAGATCATTCATCAGACCATTGCCATATTCAGTCATTCATTCATTCATATCACCAAGATAACCTCCTCCTCAACGCTTTTCCCACATTGCACCGGTTACATCTTCAACACCCCACCCCACCACCGTATGCCCCCAAGGTCGGCCCACACGCCGCTCCCTGCTTATACCCCACCCCCGCGCGATGAATATTGGACGCCCGCCGTCTCGCCCTCTCAATCACCGCGACGGCACTACACAGGATCTCCTCCTTGGCGCCCTCACTCCCGCGATCCCCGCCCCCGCAGTATTCCTCCACGATCTGCAACTCGCCGAACTCCACCCCTTTGCCCACGATTCTCTCCTTCCTCTTCTTGTTGTTGTTGTTCAAACTTGGCATGGCCGAGGCGGCGGGGGCAGACGCAACGAATCGCGCGACGATCTCCTCGTCCTCGGTGATCAGCTCGAGCACGGAGCGGTTCCCGGGGAAGGGGCGCCAGTAGCGCGGGTGGGAGGATATGGTGGTGGAGAGGGTTTGGTTCTGGGAGGAGTAGAGTTCGAGGCGTTGTTTGCGGTGGTGCGGGGGGGAGGGGGAGAAGGTGGAGGTGTAGTCGATTAGGGTGCCCGTGCCGTGGGTGTCGAAGCGGACTTCGGCGAAAGGGATGGTTGTGGGGGAGGAGGAGGAGGAGGAGGAGGAGGAGGAGGAGGAAGTTTGAAGGTTGTCTATGGATGGGGGCGATGGGGGGATGTCGGAGTTGCGGCGCGGGAGGAGGGAGAAGCGGCGGGGGGTGTATGAGCTGGCCTCACTTTGAATCGGGGGTTGAGGATTGGAGGCGAGGGAGGAGGTGGTTCTGTGGATGATGATGTGGGGTTTCTTGTTCATGAAGCCACCCGTCGCGAAGGTCTTGATCTGGTATGTGGAGGATGGGCTTGCAGAGGCGTCTTTAGGGGTGATGGTCTGGGTAGAGGGGGAATTTTGGCAGAAGGAGTAAGTCGAGACATGATTGTCAGAGTTCTGAGGGTTGTAGATGGGGAGGATGTCGGCGTTGGATTGGGGCGTGTAGGAGGGAGGAAGATCTGGTTCAGGCATGGGTGGTGGAGGTGGCAGGCTGAGGGTGGGCATCTTCCTTGGGTATGGAGTCCTTGGCGAGCTGGACAGCTAGATGATGTCTTGATCTCCAAAGGAGGGAAGTTCGTTGGAATAGGACGATGCCTTGGAGTAGGATGCTGCTATGGCTATATTGTAGGACGGAATTGTTGGGGGCAGAGTGTCATCGCGAACTATTTATGCACTCACGACACGTTGAACGAATCGATCAAGCAGCGCCAATCTCAGTCAGGCTCCGAATATAATCGACTCAATTTGATATTGGACTGATGGATTTAATACTCTACGTCACGCGCATTTTGCCAAAACCGGATCTAGTGTCTCGGCAGACCTACTCCTCCTAGCATTCTTGATTTCCCATTGCGGAAAAGTGAAAAGTGAAAAGTCAAGAGCCGGCGAGGCTCCGATATTCGATTCTGATCTGACCGGCCGTCGCAGCATTTCACTCTCTGCCGGTTTCTGCTCCCCTCTTGATGCTTGCTTCTTCCAAAAGACTCCCAATCACACCCGATACCGCCGCGACCTCTCCCGATCCAGGGTTATGCATTGGCCTACAAGCATGCAGGTGAAGGCATCCATCGGAGAGTCGCAGAATCCTCGTTGAACAAATCTTGCGAGGATTTCGGCTCTCTTATCTGATACGCGTATCTAAGATCGCCGAGACAAGTCACGCGAGCCGTCAGACCGTCCCACCCATCTTCTTCCCCCACATGGACTTGAGAAACCAAGCCTGCTGATAGGTTCCTGGGAGGTGTGCCCCGCCAAAGGGTAGTTCCGCCATCATTCCTTTCCAAGGCTTAGCCGACTCTATTTCCCACCACCCATCCACCATTCTCTCGCTACTGCCCACTAATGATCCACTACCCTCTCACCAGTATCGGCCTTTTTATCTCACCAAAATGCTTCTACCACCCTCTTAGCGGGCTCGACCAATGCTCCGGAAAATGTACAAACCAATCAAAATTCGCCTCCTCATTGACCTTCCGCCAGAAAACCAACCATGTCCCATGCGAACAGTCCACCGCGGCGACCTCCATATGAATCCACTACCCCCCCACCATCAGCCTTCTGACTTTCCTCCCTTTTTTCTTCCTTTCCCACACCGTGACATACTCCACAAAAGCAGGGCAAAGTCAATTGTACCCGTGTATTTACCTTCTGGCCATTCCTGTCACCATCTGTCGCCGTCTGTCGCCACAATCAACCCAATTCACCCAATTAAATGACGACCTGATTTGACCGTCCAGCAACAAGCTCATTCTGTCGTCATGGCTCCGGATCCAGAATCAGGAGTAGGCACCGGCCACATGGCGCCCATCAACACCGACCCCAGTCGGAGAAAGTCTTCTGGGCGTCGCAAGAGCTCCGCCGTCGTCGATATCCCCACAGAACATGTCGATACTGCAAACCTGAGTGATGCGGACAAGCGCCTTGCAGAAATGGGCTACGTTCAGGTATCTCCATCCCCATCTTTATTTCCATCTTATTGCTCCCAACCGAAATGTATGGAATATCAGGAATATCAACGGTCCGGCAAGGCTTACATTGCGCCTCGAGCACCTTTCCTAGGTCTACAAGCGGGAATTCTCCTGGCTGTCCTGCATCTCCTTCGCCCTCTCCATCTCCGGTCTTTTCGCCTCCGTCTCCACCACCTTTGTCTACCCTCTCGAAGCGGGTGGCGCCTCGTCCGCCGTCTGGTGCTGGCTGCTGTCCGGCTTCGGCTGCTACTGCATTGCCCTTTCCGTCGCTGAGCTCGTCTCCGCCTACCCAACCTCCGGAGGCCTCTATTTCACCTGCAAATATCTCGCGCCTGAAAAATGGGTCCCGGAGATATCATGGTTGACGGGCTGGTTGAACCTGCTGGGTCAGATCGCTGGAGCTGCCTCGACTGAATATGGGTGCGCACAGTTGCTTCTTGCTGCCGTATCCATGAACAACGACTTCAAGGGCTATGTCCCAACCGACCGACAGACCGTCGGCGTCATGGCTGCCAGCACCATGTTTCATGGCGTTCTGAACAGTCTCAATACGGCGGCATTGGAGAAAATCACCAAGACCTATGTCGTCTTCCACATTGCGGTCCTTCTCGCCTGCATGATCACCCTTCTGGCCTGTTGCAACAACAAGGTCGGACAGGGCCTCCACACTTCGAAATATGTCTGGACTGAGGTAGAGAATAATTCGGGCTGGAAGCCCAATGGCTGGTCCTGGCTGTTTGGTTTTCTTTCGGCATCATGGACCATGACCGGTGCGTGGCTTACCCTTCCATCACCGAAGTCATATCCACTGACGGATCTAGATTATGACGCGACTGCCCACATTGCCGAGGAGATCAAGAATCCAGAAATCAAGGCTCCGTGGTCCATCGCCTTGGCTTTGGGCTTCACCTGGATCGGCGGCTGGTTGTATACGATTGTGCTTGCCTACACCGTCGGGAATGTGGCCGACACGCTCGACAATGTGGTGGAGCAGCCGGTGGCTCAGATCTTCTATCAGGTGATTGGTCGGCAGGGCGGGGTCTTCTTCACCGTGTGCGCGTACATTGTGCTCAACTTCACCGCCATGACAGCCATCCAGGCCGGATCTCGGACCATCTGGGCTTACGCTCGGGACGAGATGCTGCCGCTCTCTCGGATTTGGTACAAGACCAACAAGAGGACGAATACTCCCTTGTGGAGTGTATGGCTGTTCACCATCTGCTGCATCTTGATCAATTTGATCGGGTTGGGATCCTACACCGCCATCGCTGCCATCTTCAACCTGACGGCCATTGCTTTGGACTGGAGTTATGTGATTCCCATCATCTGCAAGTTGGCATACGGTAAATTTGAGAGAGGGCCGTTCCACTTGGGCTGGGCGAGCGTATGGATCAATGTCTGGGCCATCGTGTGGACCTTTTTCGTCACCATCATTTACGTGCAGCCGACCATTCGACCGGTGACCAAGGAAAATGTCAGTCGAAGATTCCATCCCTTGGTGAGCGCATAAGCTGACGAGCATATCCAGATGAACTACGTTTGCGTCCTCATCGTCGCTGTGGGCCTCTTCGCCGTCATCTACTGGTACGCAGCCGGCCGCAAATATTACATCGGACCCCGTGTGCGCACCCAAATCGTCGTGGGTGTCGAAGGTGAGGATGACGGGAAGGGTCTCACTGGTGGCGTCTTGGGTGGGGACAGGGGCAGTCAGAACGGAAGCAGTAGTGATGGGAAGGACAAAATGTGAAGTCCAGGTAAAGGGGCCAACTGTAGGAAATGCCTGTCGATTGGATTGGGACACGGTGGGTCTAGGTTTGGAATTGTCGTTACCAAGTATAACCTCGTCGGCTCTTGATGTGGGTCGTCCGGACGGTTGTTGTGTTTCATATACCCAATCGAATCACATTTCGTTCGTGTCTTGACTCCTGAGAAATCCGAAATGACCATCTTTCTCTAGCTCGATCCCTTGATGGAGAAGCTGTTTTCTTCTTTTCTTGAGGAAATATACTCCTTGTAGACTCGGCTGCCATCTAGCGTCTCAGTACTGAAGAACACATAGCAGCACCAGGATGAACCTCTGTCTGTATCACCTCAGTCGAGATCGCATCCAACCCAAAAGCCACCTATGTGGCTATGCTTGACCAGAAACAAATATCACTTTGTGGAATTGAGAGGCAAGGGTTTCTCTCTCTCAATTGGCCGAAGGAAACGTCTCATGCTTCTCCAACGTGACAAAGGATCCCAAAGAAACGGCTGCAAAGCTTGCATCGAGGGCACACAAACACATGCTCCATTAGCAGGCCTCAGCAAACCTCAACCAAATCACATTGCAAAACCCTCTTTGAGACGAATTCAAAGCGTACAAGGCGCTTGCACATGGTCCATCACACAAAATCCACGAGACTGTGCTTCCAAACACCGTCCCTCCAAAGCCGCAAGACCATCCAATTCAAACCCAGAGATATCCTGTCGATCGCGACTTCGAGGTCATCCGGGCACCATCGCTGCAACACAAGCATTTCACATAGTATCCAGCAGCCGCCAAGATGCAGGAACATTCATCCAGAGCATCTAGCATCTAGGGGCAAAGCACCCAATGGCCCATCGCCAAGATCCCGCTCACTGCTGCACTTGGGCGAAGGCCGAGCCAGGACCCACTGTAGGTTGTTGTTTCAGGTATTTTCATATACCCGCTTTAAGACTCAAGCGTCGTGGTGTTGAAACGAGATGAGGCGGAATCGTGAAAGACTGCGTAATTGCAGATGTGAAGCAGGCCGCGACTTCAATGCCAAACAAGCATCGATATGCAATGTTCTATGACTTCTCAGATTGGGCCTGGTGTCTGTGCCTTTCAAATGATGCAACGAGGGGATTGACTCGTCCACCCGCTTACCTCTCGTATCAGAATCGAGTACCTGGCTCGCATTGGGGAACGCAGCAATGCTCACGACACACATCCCAGGTGGAACCCTCGACCAGCCCTCCAAGAGCAAATTCCCGACATCCATCGTGCGCCTCTCAATCCCCTAACCCCCCATGACGCCACCATCCCCCTTGCCCCAACCCAATCCTCCTCAGAACCTCCACCCCCAAACTTCACACACCCAGCCTCCTGCACATTCTTCCTCCCCCCTCCCCCCCATCCTCCTCATGACCTCGAAATCCAACTCCCCACCATCCGGCTTCCCCACCAGGCACCCCTGCAAGCCGTTCATCACTTGCGCGGCGTCGGGGTAGCTCACATCCAGCGGCACACTGCTGCTCCCAGCCCCGTACACGCTCGCGATGGGGTCTGGGGGCGGTTTGCTCGTGAAGCCGGCCATGGAATTGCTCTCCGTGGTGTTGACGGGGTCAGTGAGGGTATTTGTGCGTGGTGTTGGGAAGGATGGGGGCAGTGGAGAGAGCGGCGAGGGTGAACGCGCTGCTCCTGTCTTTGTTCAACCTCTTACTGTCATTCCCACTTGTCATACTCATCTGCGATTGAGATGTGGACGGTGGCCATTTCCTTCTCAGCAGCCTCATACGCGCGTATTCGCCAACACCGGCCGTCTGCCTGTTGGTGCTTCACGAACATCTGAGATCCCTGGGACGACGTTTTGAAGACGAAGCGATGGCACCGAAACCCGAATCTCATTGATTTCAACCATACCAGTGAGGTATTGTTCATCACAACCTGCCTTTCTAACGACACAGTCAGCCAGAAAAGAAGTTTCTCAAGCACTGAGGATGGGGACAAGAAGAATCATCGAGAAGCAGGTCTGTCGAAATAAAGAGATGGGAAACGTGCCAAAGCAATTTTCGCACCTCTGATCCGAGTTGACATAGCAAAGAGCAGGGCTTTCTTATCCATCGAACTCGTTGCGAAGAGGCTCAAACATCCGATATTCAATAGCCATCAGCACCACTTTCAATGCCTTTTTTCTGATTTCATATCCTGCACGCTGTTCCCAACTTACCTCGTCAAGCATGGTCCCGGCATCCACTTTGCTCTAATGTGCAACTCCCCGCGGTCCAGAATTTTTCCAGAGCTACTGCCATCATCAAACCCCTCACCAGCAGGAAATGCTGGACTTCCCGACCGATGAATCCAAGTATCAAGAGACCTACCGCCTCTCCGCCCACCACCCAGCTACACAATCCTTCTCTTGTTTCGACCATCCCATGAAAATGTTCTGGTAACAACAGCCGATAGCGAGCGTCCATTGCCAATTCGGTGTTCCGATACTCCATCAGCCCATCCCTTTCTTTTTTTTCGAATGGTTTCAACGGGTGGTGATCTATGAAAGGACATATCGAATGCAGCCCGACTTGCCGGAACCGCTGATCACCCCAAAAAGGAGTGCGGGAGCAACTGATGATGTGGACGAGCGATTGCAGCGGGCTCTAGATGATCGATAAGTCCCAAAATCCAACCCGTGGACACCTCGTGGCAAGTTGCATGGCCAACGCTGTAGTGTGGCCATTGAAAAGGCAGGGTCGTACGTGTAGGTAGGTCTTGCCGATGCACAGAGAGATTGTGTAATTTCTTTACAATCTCTGATGACGGATGGGACGGGTGTGTGCTTGCAGCCAAAAACCGCGATATTTGAATACATCCATCCTCACGCCCCATGAAAACGTCATTCGGCCAATTACGCCTCGCTCAACAACGCCAAACATCCCCCCGCCCCCCTCCTTTTCCACGTGATTGGACCCCTGCGAGCGATGACAGAACAGCTGCGTCGCCTGCTCAAGTCTTGTGATGATTATGGCGTTACTGTTGACCAGCGACGGCGCGTACCTGCTCTGAATGCAGGGGCGTGGAAGTCCGGAAATGCAGAGCGGCATGCTGGGACAAGAATGTGGGTTTGTTTTGTTGTGGTGTGGCCACGATATACTGCTCTTCTTGATTTCTTGCTTGCGTTCGGTCCTGGTACTCTTGAGTCGTGAAAAGAGGAGGAATGGTGGCAGGACGTGGGAAGGGGGGGTATCGACTCATGACGAGTACCTATCCCTACCTTTGCAGATGCAACTTTGGAGAAGGCGTGAACGCCGTGATATCTCCTGGCTTTTTTCGCAAGGAGCGGGTTTGGTGGTAGAGAAGAACCGCCATCCATAGCAGACTGCTTCCCCATTCGGAGACCTTCCTGATATACGAACATGCCATCATCATTGTTTTGAAAAACCCTCTTTCCCTCTCTCGGAGTATTCAACACCCCTTTCGGGCATATCATCTAATCATCGATGTTCTTTCATCAAAGAACCCCCGTTTCTCCTCAACTCGACGCAAACGAGGGGCGACGCAACTGTTGCTGCTTTTCAACCTCTTTGCCGTTGTTTTCTCATTCATCGCTGATGGGATCAGTTCTTGTTCACTCATGCTGACCAAGTTCCATCATTAGATGAGAACCCCTTCGAAGTCTGCAATGCGTTCATGCCCATCAGATGGTCAGGGCGCCGCCGTTGTGCTCAAAAAAAACCCCCCCCCCGGAACACCATGTTTTATACGATCAAAAGTCCAGATGCGACCGCATTCGGACTTGCGCATCCCCTGATTTTTGTAGTAGGACTAGGCATGATCTATGAGATTCCAAGCGTAACGAAGTTCGGTTGCAGCTACTTTACTGATCATGGAAGGGCGCGTTCGATGGGAACGGGGCTCTCGCGCTCTCGTCGCAGCTTGACTCTGTTTCGAGGGCGCATAGATGGGTAAGAGGGGGGGCGCAAAGTGATTAGCTGGGGCCTGAACTCGAACGCGCCCCGTCTTCGATCAAAAGACTTTCGGGGGATGGCGTGCTGTACAACAGTACAAGACCACCATTACCAGGAGTGCCGACTTTCCAAATCATCTTCTCGGTATTGGCAATCAGGAATAAGACCATTGCTCTCTCTATGTGCGCAAAGCCATCATAACGATTTCCCTCCCATCCTACCTCGTCCTCCCCACTCTAGCATTTCCCCTCCTGAGCGGAGACGCAAAATTGGAATTGCCACATCTAGACCCCGAGCCCGCTCCAGGTGGACTGGCCGAAGATCCAAGTGCGGGGCCTGAGTGAGACCCAAAAAACAATTTCTCCTATTTGACGCCCTGCTCACCCACGTTTTAGCAATGCCTTTCACCTCGGTGGAGACATATCCGCAACAGTCGGTCTCCCTACCAGCCCGCAAGCCGGGGGGCGTCCCAACTCTCCAGCGTGGCCGTCAATGCCACCCTCACCGCGCTCTACAAGACCTTGGTTGAGCCTTCGAACGCGAAACTGGACCCCCTGAGCGGACCATTGAACGTCACCCTCAGCAACCTGACGGCGGGGATCATCCCGACTGAAATCTCGAGTTGGGGAAGCGAGGCGCCGCGGCCGAGTTTCGCACGGCTGCCGTATGCGAGGTGGGCGACGATCGTTCAGGGGTTGCTGACTTTTTTGGGGTCGCATAAGCATGGCGAGGATGTTGATTTCAGTGTGACGAGGATCGTGCCCGGTGGGGGCAGCGAAGGGCTGCCGCAAGGTGCGGTGGTGGCGAAGGGGTTCGTGAGAAGAATTGCAGGGAAGTAAGGGGGGGCGACATTGAGTAGGTAAGAGGCTTTGAGAGTGAAGCTGCTTAGGTTTCGGGCTGCTGTGTTGAGAGAATCAGGGACAGCGAGGTAGATGAAGACGGCCACGATTCGATGACTTCAGCTCAAATGGACGGCCTGGTGTTCTAGGATGTTATTATTGGTCGCCAACGTTGCTGCCTTTCAGATCCCTGCTAGGTATTGAGCTGTTAATATACATTACCTTCAGTAAATGCACCAAGATGTGAGCTCCGAATTTCTGGCACATCCTTAGGCCGTAGATTATTCTGTTATTGACATCTTCCATCAGCGATACTGGATGTTCCCAACTGCGTTGCGTGAAACCTCTCTACGGCTGTCCAGGCAGCCAAACAGACTGGTCGCATTCTGTACACCTCACGTGCTTGCCCGAATTCAACGTTGACGGTAATGGCGGTAGTGGCTTCATCTTTGGATTCGTCACCCAGGGTCTGAATATCACAGGCACCACCTCGCCCTGTGCGCCCCCCTTCTCCTCCCAATAGTCATCATTTGAACGCCGAGTGTCCAGATCTCCGGGCTCGACGATCGTGCTGGAGAGATTGTGAGGCCAATCAACGTGGAACTTGGACATTGCACTCGAGTAGAACTTGTTATTGGTCGGGAGCTGCGATAGAAATCTGCGGACACGTGAGAGAAGGCGGAATCCACGACTACTTCCCGAGGACTCCCGGAGAAATTTGCTGTTGGGTATTCGTTCTTGAGGAGGTGCCACGCAGCAGCCAATCTCTTCGTCACCAGATGGTCGACGTATCGTGGCATAACAGCTCACCATCCGAGTCTTGAAGTGGCGAACGAATTGTGGCAGAACTGGCATGCAGCCGCAGACAATACCGGCAGCAATCTCGGCAACGCTGTCCGTTCGAAGGCAGGGCTCAGTTTAGATCAATTTGAGTTGAAGCGGTGCAGAACGGAATGATAGATAACGTGACTGGGAGAGACTTACGCCCACTCGTACATAGGAATGCGTGTCCAGGAAGTGTCTGGAGAATGCCAAGTCTTTAGACTGGCAGAGAGACGCATGCAGCTGCATATCACCGCGCTGTTGATGCCCTTGTGTAAGTTTCAAGGATTCCTTGTACAACTACGCACTAGAACAGAAGACTTACAATCCGGCAGCGGTGAACACGGCCGAAACGCCGATTTTCGTCCGGGGCGCCATATTCAAGTGCCAGATCTTCGCGAGGGGCAAGATGAGGACTAGGAAATCCGAAAGGCAATTGATGGCCGCAGTGACGATGTAATCCGCGCTGGAGTCGACGCAGTGGCCTTGCACCGTGGGATCCCAGATTTTGCGACGTGGGACGCAGTGCCATATCTGTATCAGTGTTGTTGACAGATAGATGGCTGCGTTCAGCCAGATGAGGAGCCAGGCGACGCGGTGGAAGCGACCAGTCTTCTGTGGGGAGAAGATTCGCACAAGTTGCAGGAGAATCGAGAGCTTGGCAAAGAAAAGGGAGGGGGAGTAGAGGACCTCCAGGGTATTTGCGGCCTATCCTCTCAGCAGCAGGGTGTCAATGAATACCTCCAAAAGGTACAAGCTGTGTATGAGGGGACCTGGACTGCAAGAAAGTACTGACGTGGGCAAATGGCTCCGCTTGAGTCAGATTCATATTCCACTGATGTATGCGACCGTATCGGGGTTGGGCTAATGCTATAGCCTGGAGTGGAATGAAAAGTGCCTTTGCCCGACCTTAGTGGTGCGACCCCATCTGAGCCTTCATTCCGAGATAGACGTACCCAAGCTATGGCCATAGCAGCTGTTCCATGGTCAGACCACGCTCTGCTTAGACCTTTGAGGGTCTGCCAGTGGGGTTACTCACAATCCTCCCAAGCGTGACAACGCATCACGCACAACTTGGTGTACATTCTCATCCATACGAACAGAGTGGCAATCACCAAGCAGAAGAGCTGGGTGAAGAGAAGAGTGGTAACACCCTCCGCGGGGCCAGTAAAATCAGGTAGAACGCCTGGCGGTGGACGCAAAGCAGGTGTACGCGCTGGGTCCAGGGTTGCCATCGCCTTTTGTATCCAGATTTCGGCTCAAGTGAGGCTATGTCGACTCGTGCCATTGCTGTTTAAACATTCGTCTTATTTGACTGAGTCATTTTGTGCACATTCTCTGTGCAGAAACGTTTTGACGAATAAAGAGAGCCTGCGACTGAGTTGTTTTGTGCACATTCTGGTGCAGAAATATTCTGGTGCAGAAACGTTTTGACGGATAAGAAGAGCCCCAGGAGTCAATCACACGATGTCTAAGATAAACTACTACCTTCCCGAAATGTGTTTCAAGGCCCCATTGACCAAAAGCCAACTGTTGAAGACCTGAAGTCAATAATGTTTAAAGCATTGATGGTGTATGACGGAATGACACATTGGTCAGGTTTCACATGGGCGGGAAAATGCAATGGACTATGGAGGCGGCCGAATGAAGCGTGCGATGTGCAAAGCTAGTGATGCAAAGCATCAATGTCTTTCCCACGCCTCCGCATTTCGTCGCAACCAAGTATGGAAATGATTTTGACCCCCACTTCTTCATCTGATACTTGCGGAGATACAAATACCTTGATGGTGTAATAGCAATGGTATTATGGTTTGATCGAGTGACTTCATTACTTTCAAGGCCTTTCGATGCTGGTGACAAGTCTTGCCCCCATGTCAGAATCTTGGGGGCTGGAACGTCTCTTCAAGAACGGCGCCCATCGTGATGCGGTCTTGCTTGCCTTGTAATGCTAAAGGGGATCCACTGTTAATTGTCCAACTGCCCTGGGATTGATCACAAGCCTGACACATGTTACTATCTTTTGGGAATCTCAGACATCCTGATTGATAAGGGCCCCACCCTCATTGAGGGTAACTACCATATCACTGTCATGTAAAGGACTTCTAGACCGATACGGCTTGTGCCATGAGACTGACATGGATTGTGCCGTACAGGTCCATCAATCTTGAGCAAACCTGGCTCCTTAGTGGGGACGATCAAGATCAGATCTGGCCTGAACCATTCCTAATCGCCCTCCTATCTCAAGTCGACTGTCGATGTTAAACTTGGAACGAATGCAATGAGTTGCAAGAAGAGGATCAGTCTTGGCGTCGATCCTTCCCCGGGGATGTGCCGAAGCTAAGCCATTCTAGGAGTAGCTTCAAAAATGGCGGGATTGCGTCATGCTCCGTTTTTTGGACGGGATCCACAGTAGAGCCCAATTAGCCTCGATTGATAACCATCTGAATCGCTCACCCTAAAGCCTCGGGCCTTCCAATGGGAGTTGGTACAAGTACTCGACCAGGACCTATCGTATATTGTCATGCTTTGCGGTCCACTTGAGGTCCCCCTTTAACACGACGCATTAGAGCCAAGGGGAGAGCAATCGCAGATTCGGGAAGCCCAATGTAAGCAGCCTCGGAAGTCGAAGTGATTCGGTACTAGAAGCTGCAGTCGACGGTCGATCACTTGCTTGGATTTCTAATCTGATTGATAATGCATGAAACCCCGGATATAAATGTAATTTGTCGACTTGGATCTGAGAACTGGACTCAATATACTTGAGATTATCCCTACTCTTCAATTGGCTTTGTAAGGTCATTGGTTGTACCTAAACTTTGGCCCAGGATCAACATGTCTCCCATTCGCGTTGGCATTATTGGGCTGTCTACCAGCGCCACCACCGATTGGGCTCCACGCGCCCATCTCCCCGCTCTTCTTGCTGCCAAGGATGACTATACTATCGCTGCCGTATGCAACACTTCGGTAGCATCCGCTGAGCGCGCCATCGCCACCTATAAACTTTCCCCATCTACCAAGGCGTATGGCAACGCCCAGGACTTGGCGGATGATCCAGACGTACGCAAGCTGCTCGCACAATACGTGATGCGTAATGCGTTCGACAGATTGAAATTTGCTTCGACAAAGCTGACACGATGGTGATCTAAGATTGATCTTGTGGTCTGCTCCACGCGCGTCGACACGCACTACGAGACCACAGCTCCCAGTATCCGTGCCGGAAAGCATGTATTTGTCGAATGGCCTCTCGCGGAGAACCTCCAACGAGCGAGCGAGCTCGCCGAAATGGCGCAGCACAAAGGTGTCAAGACGATGATTGGCCTGCAAGGGCAGAAGATGCCAATCACAACGATCGTCAAGTCCTTAATCGAGGAGAGCAAGATTGGCAGAGTAATTTCATCCACACTCTTCGCGAGTGGAGGCATTTATCGCCGCGATGCTTTCCCAGAAGGCTTAAAGTATTTCACTGAGAAACGTATTGGTGGCAATCCAGTGACTATTGGATACGCGCATAGTGAGTCTCTGGTATCCGTCGTTCGTGAGCAGGATTGCTCTAACATCATTTGATGCTCAGTGATTGACTATGTGCACGCTACACTTGGCGAATTCGTCTCCATGCAGGCAAACGCGCATTTCACCCGCCCAGACGTCAAAATCACCAATAAGGACGGCGCACTCCTAGAGACAGTCAAATCGGAACTTCCCGACCTCGTCATTGTACACGGCCCCCTTGCCACATCGGGCGCACCCTTGTCAGTCACCTTCCGGCGAGGGCCGCCTTTCCCTGGATCACCAGCCCTTGACTGGGCTATCCAGGGAGAAAAGGGAGAGATCCGCGTGACTGGTCCGGGACCCTCACTTCAAGCTTGGGATGACAAGAGCAAGATTGAAGTTCATGATTTTGCTACGGACAAAGTTGAAGTAGTAGATTGGGACCATGGCGATTTCCAATCATTGCCAGGACCCGCGAGAAGTGTTGCTAGATTGTACGATTTGTTTGCCAAGGGTGATGAGAAGTCGTATCCAACGTTCGAGAACGCCGTCGTGAGGCATAGGGAGCTGGAAGCTCTGTTGAATCGTTCTGATGATGGTCAAAAGGTCTCCTACACATAGCATGCATTGAGATAGCGAAGGTAAAGAGATTGAGAATGGATACTGAATTTATGTCTGACCATTCCCTGTTAGGATTGGAGGTTTGTTTTCTATGTACATTGTAAATTCAGATATACTCGGTTAATTGCAAATCAGAAAGCGACTAGAAGGCGAACTATATACATCAGTAAGGTTGGAGTTCTGAATATGAACAATCGCAAAGAAACGGTTTATGCGTACTTGTATCGAGCCTGTGACTGGCTCTGCTAACGTTCTGATAGAGACTGAGGGTTATTTGTAAGCAGGAGAAACGTAGGCATCTAAATCTGTCGGACTTTGTTGCGTCTTTAGTATAAAGCCAAGATTGAGGCATTTAAATCCTCCACGATCGAAGGCTTGATAGTCACGTAATAAATACTTGAGATATATCCGTGAAATGTCTGTGGAATCTTTTTGTGTTAAGGATATATGTGATGAAGAAAGGTGATCGTTCGATGAAATACGAGTATGAATGTTGCATTTTCGATTGTCTCTAATTCACGAGAGATCCCACAACGGCAATGAACGGATATGTAAAGCCGATCGCAAATGATGAGTACCTCTTTAGGTAGGCTCCGCATTGTTCAGTCTTACATAAGTTGACATTTGAAATTCGACCGCAACTGCCTTAGGATTTCCTCTAAGCCAAGAGGTGCCAAAATCTGAGAAACGGACTTTTCCGGCACAAACCACATGAAGAATCCCTCGTCGATTCTAGGGATTGCGTGTTGCCATCGTTAGAGGTCAGAACGTTTGAAGTGTTACGCCATTTGCACCGAGCAGGCAAGACAGGAACCTGCTGATTTGGGTTCCACGGCAATCGAGATCAGCCTGATGGTATAGCTGCCTGGTCGAGAATCCGACGTCCACCGAACATCTCGGCTGGTCCAGGTTTAGTGAGCTGGAGCCCCTCATACTCAGGTGCAGTCCCGAGGTTCGCGGATTTGGCCTCATCTTTGATCTCCGGCACTTCATGAAGTACACTATGGAACGGGAGATAGAGACAGAAGCGGCCTTCACTGTGAAAGAAGTCAGCATCGGCATTGCCAGATCTGCAGTTGTAGTTTTGATCAAGCCTGTGCCTGTCACAATCTTTGGAACCACCGGAAATACAGCACTCAATCCAAGGTTGAGACGAGTGAGGGTTATCAGAATCTTCGATAGGACCGAGGGATCATTTATTTGCAACCTGAATATCATCTGACGACGATAATCAAATAGCTATGCTCGATCACTCGCGTTACACAATTAATAAAGAATGAATAAGCTGGTTATGCGTCGAACAGGAGATGCGTGCGAGTAGTTATTAGACCTCGCTATGGAGCTACCACCAAAACCTTATGTACTCCGAAGCCAAGAGGAACTTCAACAGGGTGCTACAGCAGTTCAAGCCAAAAGAGGACCTCGTCTGATTTTGTTGGTCAAGTATTACCATGTGGACTAGGTCGGGAAGCTCGATGTTCCAAAGGCGTTTCGCGAGGACCTAACACTAGGGGATTTGTTCAAAAGGCTGATACCAAGCATTAATACATCTAGACTGCTTGATGCAAAGACCGGCAGTCAACGTGGCCATGGGATTAGACGAGGGTCTACCATATATAATGTGGTCAAAGCTGTTGGGTTTTGTGTTTGGGTGAAGTATATCTCAGATCATTATACAATAGATAAGGAAACCCTGGGTTGCAAAGAACGATCTGTTATTCTCTAATAGTCAAAATACTTGTTCCCTCATCTTCATCCCCAATTACAACCTGGTT
The DNA here is from genome assembly GCA_003073195.1 of Ramalina intermedia. Classification (NCBI taxonomy): domain Eukaryota; kingdom Fungi; phylum Ascomycota; class Lecanoromycetes; order Lecanorales; family Ramalinaceae; genus Ramalina; species Ramalina intermedia. The sequence continues at coordinate 39,021 of PEKF01000041.1, read as the reverse complement.
ATTCTATGCGCTTGAGGGCCTGTAATGCAGCCAAATGTTTACCAAGCCATTTTCCACTCTTCCACACGGTGTCACTCATTGGCTGGGTCTGGGGCTCCTTCATGGCATCTCCGAGCATTCCTCTATCTCATATGCTCGCTACCCATCCCTTACATCGCTGATTGTTCATCCGAGACATTGTAGCCCCAAGTGCAGAACAGGATCATTGATCAGCCCACCCGAGACGAATTGCGGTCAGCCATGCTACTTTTCCCGAGCCCCTTTCAGATCTGAGCGCGATTGCTGCTTGTGAATCAAGTCAGCTTGTCGACGTCATTGTCGAACTGCTTATGTCATCATACGCGATCATTCCGCTGATTGGTCAGAATCTTTGTTCTGTGACATGACTTGGCGATGTCCTCAACGTGTCCAACTCTCCACTTCCTTTACGCCATTAGCTGCTGGCCAATTCATAGGATATACAAGGCGATGAAAAGTGATGGCGATCTCTCTACTCCAAAGATCCTTGATATTATGTTACTCAATGATGTGGCGGGTTCCCCCTTGATTCTTGGAGTGGCAGCCTAAATGATCCTGCCAATCTGTCATCTTGAGTAATACTTTCCCCGAAGCCCACGCAGTGAACTCGATTCTTTCTGATTTTTGACATGTTCCCCTTCAATTCATCAGTCTCGTTCTATGTTAGCTTGTAATGCCGTTCGCGATGTGATGTTCATGTTTTCACGACATTCAAATTGTTCACAGGATGGCTAGACGTCTCAACAAAGTGCAGTCACGCCCCATTTGGGTCACGCTAGTGTTTCTGATCCTTCTCATCATTGCGCCTTTCCTCCTCATGGGATTTATCGGCAGATCTTCAAGTCATATAGAGTCGTTGGAAGAGACAGAAGGCTTGGCCAACATCATTGGCATCGATTTTGGATCCTCTTACTCTCGTGTGGGGATCATTCGTGATGGGACAGTGGTGCTGGTTCCCAACCAGCAAGGAGAGTCTAAAACGCCATCATACGTTGCCTTCAATGGCAAAGAGATTCTGGTTGGAGAGACTGCGAGACAGCAATCTATAAGGAAACCTGACAGCGCTATATCAGGTTTCAAGCACCTTCTTGGTGTGCCCTGGTCTGACAGAGCCATGGATCATTGCATGTCTAACCCTCCATTCGGGATAAAGGAACAGGATGGTTTGCCTATTTTCGAGATTGAAAATTACGGTGAGCGTAGAAGCTTCACCCCTGAAGAGGCCACAGTGCTGGTTTTCGGTAAGATGAAGGACATTGCAGAGGCGTTCTTGGAGGAGAAAGTTACGAATGCTGTCGTCACGGTACCGACTTCTTTCGACTACGCTCAACGGCAGGCTATCAAAGATGCGGGTAGCGCTATAGGTCTAAATATTGTCCGCGTGCTTAATGAGTCTACGTCGGCTGTCATCGCTCATGGTAGGAAGCTTATCAGGCATTGTTCGGTTGGAAAGGCTCACTGACCTGTTCAGGTCTTGACCGACAGAATGGCGAGCATCAGATTCTCGTGATTGACATAGGCGGCGGTACCCTTGACGTGTCTTTATTGTGTCTGGATGACGGAGCATTTGAAGTCTTAGCAACATCAAGCGACATGAGTCTTGGAGGACAAGTCTTGTAAGGAACCATGACCATTTACAACGTGACCACATGCTTACGGGGACTACAGTAACCAGCGCATCATGGACAATTTTAGCCAACGTTTCAATGGTGTTTACGGCATCGACATTACAAACAACGTCACCGCCATGGCGCAACTTGACTGGGAAGTCGAGAAGGCCAAGATCGCACTTTCCACACATGAAAACACAGAAATTCGGCTCAATGAATTATGGCCAGGTATTGAATTGGGGCAGATTTTTACGAGAGCGCAATTTGAAGAGATGACTGAAAGTCTGGTGCGTGCCTTCAGAACCTACGTATTTGCGCTTGCTCATCCATCGTCAGCGCCACCAAATGATGGCAACAATTACTAACGCCCTCGAGGATAACCATATCCGCAAGGATTCTATTGACGATGTGCTTTTGGTTGGCGGCTCAGCAAATTTCCTGTCGTTAAGGAGGAGGCTGGAAGCTGCCTTTCCTGGCAAGATCAGAGTCAATGAAGCCATCCAGCCAGACGAAGCCGTTGTTCATGGCGCGGCGATTCAGGTAAAGTAATCTCCATCGGTCTGCAATATAATCGGCTAAGTCTTCGCATAGGCTGGTCTCCTCTCTCAAATGGGGCAAGACTCTGGCTGCAGCCTCCCTGCTTACCTTGATTACACTAAGCTATCGTTGGGTGTCGAAACGCTTGGCGGCATCATGACACAGATATTTCCTCGCGAAACCGGCACGCCCACACGCAAGACTGCAAGTTTCACAATCGTAGGCAAAGACCATGACGTTGTGACCATCCGAGTCTTCGAGGGCGAGCGCCCCATGACGAAGGATAACACCTTTCTTGGCTCCCTTGATCTTAGACACTCACTTGCGACGTCGGAAGGCCCGCCACAGATCGAAATTGCTTTCGCGGTTGGCCCCGATGGTTTCGGTAAGGTCTCCGCCCTGGACATTGGTTCAGGGAGGTCAAACAGCACTCTGATAACAAGCGCGGCTGCGAGACTATCTGAACAAAAAGTCCGGGAGCATATCTCGATTGCAGCCCTACATGCAGACGCAGACAATGGATTAAGGGCAAGCTTGGTGACAAATGTCGATGACAAACGAGAAGGAGAGGGGCGAAGCGAACTGATGTACCTACCTGAGTTGCAGACGAATGATGACAACGTGGACATCTCAGACGAGCCACAATGGGGGTTGAAGACATGGCTGAGCTCTCCGATCTCCAGGGCCAACAAAGCTACCAGGAAATACCTAGACTGGCACAGAGATGACGAGAAAGTTTCACAACAAGGAATAGAGCAGGATGAGCTGTGAAGTCATCTGACCCCTGAGACACCCACTGATACTATCGTGCTATCTCTACAAGTCCCTCCCTGTCAACCTAGTCTCCGTCCAGCAGCAGAGCCAGTGAACGTTCTCCAAATCCGAACAACTTCCATGCAACTAATCTACGCCCTTCATTTGCCTCCATCACAACAAATCGGTCCCCCATCGAAGCCATCCTTTCAACGCCAATTGCCCACATCCAACATCCCAGCCATCCCTTCAACGCTACTTCTGCAAATCCGCATCATCTTTCACCCCAGACCACTCCCTCCGCTTCAGCACCCACCCCAGTGCCCTCCATTTCCCCAAATTTCCATCTCCATCCTTTGTCCTTTGTCCCAGCAATCCTTCTAAACCCATTTTACTATACTCGTCGTATCCACCCTTTTTCCCGCCACCGCTCCCTAGCCCTTACCGCCCAACCTTCACTCAGTCGCCCGCATCCCTTACAGCTCCCTTCCCCGACCCTCGCCCCTAGCCCATCACCCCTCAACGCCCTCATTCCCTTCATCCGGCAAATCTTGCCCAACCCACCTTCGATTCGCTAGATTATGGAACCCTGATCAAAGCCGGCACGAAGGCATCTCAGCTCCCTCCGGCCCTCCGTCATTGCCGGAAAGCAAAAGTCATAGAATGTGGCAAAGAGGGGAACATTCCCTCAACTAGCGCTGGAGGTGGAATCATAGCCATCAGAGCTGGGTCTTTGATTGTGAAATGGAATTCCGATAGCAGATTGGGAGTCATGAGGCATAGTGGCAATTATTTAGGGAGACAGGATACAAGATTCTTGTAGGGGCGCTTTTCATGATCGAGGAAAAAGAAGGGGGAAGAGAGAGATGGGTAGCGATTTGCAGTGAGCATTGAAGAGCGCTTCAAAAGCCAGTGTACATGCCGCAGTGGCTATCCAGTCACGTACAAAAGGGTTAGTGGAGTGATGAATATCGCTTTGCTCATTTGTATTCGTTAGTGATATTGTCATGGCAAGTGTAGGCATGCACGCACGCATGAGGAATTGCGGTTGGCGTCTCCAGGGAGTAACAGGATATGCAGATATAAGGGGCCAGCTCGAGGATTTACAATGCGTTGAGAGATAAAGAGAGGTCAGGCTCTGTGAAGTATGTTTAATGGTAGTTGATTCGCGAATAAAAGCATCAATTCATCATAAAAATTGAAGTTAGAGTAGTAGCGCTTCCGTTCATGGCTGCGTTGAGTCCGTCATCGTCTTGCTCTTGCCCATCGTTCTGTCTCTAGTGCGACGCCTGCAGAAGCCAATCATGTGTCTGAGTATATCCACCTGTCTTTGGTACTGGCGAACAAAGCTGTCGAATCTTGACCACTCTGTATGGACTGTTTCATCGCTTTGTGTTGAGTCTAACGTCGTTCTTCCGCAAGGGATTGGCCGTTCTTCATCGAGACTTTTGTCGTTTTGCAAGGCTTTGGTCACTTGCTATCTTATCTTAGCCAACAACCCTCCTCTTCAGCCATTGGTGATCAATGGCTCTCGATCGCAGGTGCACAGCTCTCTTCACCCAGCAAGCCGATAACAGGCTGGCGCAGCCCTCCTCATCCGCCTCCACCGCGATACGACCGGCTGTTCCAATCCAGCATCCACCATCTCCTGGGTGTACAGCTTCTCCGCGACATTGTCGCTCGCCAACCTTGCGAGATCCCAGAACTCGGGTGGCCACCCTTCCAAGGGATCTGCGGAGCTCGGTGGCCAAGCGACATCCCCAAAAACACGCCGTATAGATTCGCGGCCCTCGAAGTAGAAGGTTTCGTCCATGCCTTCGACCTCGATGATGATCTTTGTGATGCCGGGCAGCTCGGATACCCAGATCAGCTTGTCTAGCCAGATTGCACGGTAGCAGCATGCCGATTGCAGGCTCTCTGATGCCATGGCCCTTCTGCTGGTGCTGGGATAGTGTGGGCCCCACTCTGGAGGTCCCTGGTAATCGGCGGCACAGAAGCGGACAGTCACGGTGGAGACCAGATCCCGTTGGTAAATGGGGATCTTTTTGAAGTAGGCCTTGACGGGAAATGTTGGCCCTGGTGGAACACAGTACGACGTCTGTTTCTGGAAGACATCGGCAGCCTCTTCACCGATGGTACGGTTGACTAGAAGAAGGCTCATGACGGTGCTGGTTTGAGGCCTGGGTGAGCCCTTGAAACCAACCAAGGTAGCGAAGAGTCGGATCAGGAGACTACCGACGAAGTTGTGCTGTAGGCGACGGAAAGCCCATTTTATCACATTGATCAACGGGCGCTTGAGCCCCCGTTCACCACGCTCGATCTCGTCCTGCTTCTGTTGTTTCTGGATGAGGCATGAGTACAACCAGATTTCAGAACGGATCTCTGCGGGCAGGCCACGATAGGGCTGCAGGCATGTAGAGCTCTTGATGATCGACATGACAGAATAGGACAGGGTATGTCTGTGGGCAGAGGCTACAATAGAAACTTCAGTGGGTGGAAGGTTGATCACAGTAGCCAGTCTGAACGGAGGGAAGAGAGGACGTGTTGGTGTCAAGCCCTTTGCCACATCATCCCTCGGCACGGTAGTCCCATTACGTCGAGCAAACAAACTGGTGTCCACAACAACAGCCAAGCCTGAGCCTCTAGGCTAGCATGGCGTACTCCTGATACTCAAAGGAAGCATTAATCTGTCTCCGCAATGTGAAGTATATATTTACGATCTTAAGCGCCAGATCAAGGCATCGAAGTCGAGGGAAATGTGACCACGTCCATTTGCACATCACTTGTCTGTCCTTGCCAGAGCAGTCGTAAAGCATCGATTGCAGGTCTTTCTCACGGAGCAAATGGACAGTATTGCTGCGTGGAGTGGGACGTTTCATGTTATGTGCTGGTATGCCCCCCAGTAGTTCGATGAACAGCTCAGGGGCAAGGTCGTCTAACCACATTGTAGCTGCAACTTTTGGTCGCTTTGTTTACGAGCCTTGTCTGACGATTTCTTTGTTGCTTTAGCTTCAATCTGTAGTGGGAAACAAGCGTAGACTGCCAAATCTTGACGCGAACTCCCTTTGGCAGACATTGATAGGAGAGATCGTACTGTCATCGGAAGAGGATGGCCAACGTAAAGCAATCGGTAGCTCGTAGATGCTTGGTGGATTTCCTGACTGACCTTTTCCGCGAGCTTTGTCGATGCCTGTAAGAGGGGAGGCTCTGTCGAGGGTGTTGTGATGCCAAAGTGACCCTTTTTTCGGGGTATAAAACCTTGGCGTTTCCGTTCCTCTACGCCCAACAAATGAACTTTTCACAACACCCACCACGTCCGCACCTACCTGTGGGTCTTGTGTATTTGCGATGCTGCATCTGAAGCTCCTCCATACGGAGCAAAGTGATGGCCGAAGTTTCCGAGCCCTTGACCTGATGCTCATCCTGTAGCGGCAACGGCCTCTTTCACAACACTGTGCTCGCTCCGCAGGTCTGTCTTTGTTGACTCACAGCAGACATCCTGCGCCATCGACGATGAGCCATCGTTGACTTGCAATGATTCAGGTACCTCTTGGAGTAGCGAGATCCTTTCCAGGCTCGCTCAAGCACACAGTAGACTGACCACAGCGACACGCGATCTGAGGCGGAAGTCCTTGCTTCTGAGGCCTACTCTGAGACAAGGCGCGCTTGAACAAAGAAAGAGCAGCGACAACAATGGCCAGCTGGGCGGATGACCAGGAACAACAGCAATCTGTGGGCTGGTGGAACAACCTCCAGCGACTGGATAGCCTGACGACAAGACCCACGGGTAGCCAGTTCACGATCTCCTCGAAGCAACGCCTGCCATGCCTTGCCAAAGCCTAGGACCTCCAGAACCAGCCAGGCCGTTTCAGCCACGATGCTGCTACTGGAGCTCCTTTACAACAACTTCTCCCCCTTTGCCCTCCCCACATTCTCGCTCGCTAGACAAGAGCCGGTGAGAGAGGCTCACCACCTCCTCATTGCTCTCCACACCAAAGAGGACCACGGCTGGGCATATCTTGATCAGATCCGCAGAAGCCTCGATGATCTCACAAGCCAACATTGTGCGACTGCCAGAGGATGAGGAAGCGGTGCGAGCTTCGGTTCGCCTCAATGATGGATCATTCCACTTCGAGCCAGCAACGGGTCCCTATGATCCATTGTGAGGGAGACCAAAGACCACACAAAAAACTATATAAATATCAATCGGACGAATCGACGGTGACTGGTCTCGAGTTGCCAGCTACTGCAATCGCCAAAGCTGGAGCAAGATTGAAGGAGTGTCCGCGGTGTCCAGCAGGACACACAGTATGCCGCTGAAGGACACCTTCTTCTTCTCGATAGGAAAAGACAAAGAAGACTAAATATATATTCAGGAAGCCGTTGGGGGCTGTCCAAGGGGCCGAGCTGACCGGATGCGGCAAGAGAGAGACAAAGGAAACACCACACTTGATCTGTCCGGGGTCATCTGCCAATTGCTTGGGGAGTACAATATACCGCCTCGTCTCCGATGCTACCTGATCGAGGCGAAAAGAGACATTTCGACAACATATTGACTCTCATTAGGAGAGGAATTGGCCGGATACACGCTAAGTCAGAATACTTGGGGAGCCACAGAAGCTACTCTAGCTGCTGATGACTGAGAGAGTCGGACCCCCATAGACAAGTATTGACTGGTGGCTGGCAGGATATGAGCCTGCGCAAGAGATCGCTGGGAACAACAGAAACTCTCCCTGTTGACCGCTGAGGACACTTGGAAGGCCACAGAACCTACTGAAGCTACCAATGACTGGAACATTCGCGCTCTGGTATGCAAGGACCGGCTGATGGCTGGCAGAGTACGCGCTTACGCAAGAGCAGAGAGGAATACGTGGCCTGAGGAGTGTCCTTTCGGTTGCCACAGGGATTCAGCAAACAAGCGTTCCACTGTCCGCTTTAAAGCGATTGGCAAAGGTCTGATCTGTCTAATCTTCCGCCGTAGACATCAGCATTCCGGTCCCAGCTATAAAGCGCCATTCCAGATATTGCTGAGGACGTCTGTGGACATTCGTCAAGGCCTGGAGGGGACAGAGGCGACCGTAATTGCCGCAGGACCTGTCGGATCTCGTCAAGGCCTGATAAGAATGCCTACCGTACCGCAGATGCCATCCTTATCATCGCGAAGAGCAGTACATGAGGGGACGACTTAGATGGCCACTGTGCTTTCCGGGACCGTCAATCAGGATTGGGGAGTCGTGCAATTGTCGGTCCTCCGCATAAGCCGCTATGGTCAAAGCAAAGTGGGCGGATCGTGGTGTGGTACAATTGTCGGTCCTTCGCGTAAGCCACTGTGATCAAAGTAAAGTGGGCGGTAGATGCGGCACAGTGCAGATCTTGGCTTGATCTCTTGAGTAGGTCTTCTACTGTCTCGTTCCTTGTTGCTGTTCGCGCGACTGGCTTTGGAGACATATGCAGGAAGGTCGTTATACCGATGCGTCGTGAAGCTTTCCTTTCATTTTCCTTGATAAAGAACAAAAATGAAGGGGGAAGAAATGCCTTGGAGTCGAAATTGGCCAAAAGTCTACGAATAGGGGTCAGTGCCAAGACAGACAGCGTCAATGCTTCCCTGAGGAACATTGCTAGCGGTGCGCATCAACGCCGCAGCAGCCAGTCTCAAGAAGGATCATAAAATTCATCTTCACATGCCAGAGGTCAAGAGACGGCAACCATATCTCCCAGCTCGCGCCCATCTGAGACGACGTTCCCTTCTCAGACCTCCCAAATGAACTCGTCCAGACCGACTCCACTCTCCATCAATGAGTGAGGCAAGCAATCCTCATCAAGGCTGGGCCAAGCGCAAGGCGAATCTCGGTTGACGCTCTCGTGCATCTCATCGCCGAGAAGCCATGGCATACTTGCCTCCACGACACATTAATGAAGAAGTCATCGATCACTTTGATGGTATCGCCGACGCTAATGACGGCGGAGCTCGGCCTGAGTCGAAGCCTTTGGGTCGTGGATGTCAGTCGAGAGCCGGTGGGGATTGCGAAGCTTATGTCCTCCAGTGGTTCGGCCTTGGAGCAATGTGGATCCATTCCAGTCAAGCATGCTTGAGGATGTTGACAGTGACGCATGCCCGTAAATAGCAACCGAATAGAATACCTGGCATGGCATGACGAGCTGAAGTGAAAATGGCAACAGCGACTGTGATGCATGCCTGGGAATACGGAACGCGGCCACAGAACCCAAAAGCTCGCCCTGTCGATCGGCGAAGCTCCGTGGAACATCTGACAGCTGAGATCTCTAGATTCTGGTGGTGGAGGTAGCGCCATTGGTCAGGCATCTTTCTATTCCACATAAGCGTTCCAGGAAGGTAAATGCCAGCCCTCGTGAGGGGCAAGAATTGGAGAAGCCGTTTGCAACACGGCAAGCTTCGGGCATTCTGCGGGCCAAATTTGGTGAATCTGACGGTGATCGAAAAGAGCCTGTCGACATCGACGCAGACCGTCTGACTGAGGTCGATCAGATTAGAGCCGAACAGGTTCTGGCTGATCAGACTGAATCTGGTGAAACAGTCATTGGTGGCCCCTCTGCAGAAATTCTACAGCAGGGGAACGCCAGCCCAGACTGTGTGACGGACACAGTGCAGACGGTTGATCGAGAGTTCAAGCCAGAAAGGTGATCGCAAAGGAACCGGATACGCAGCTCCTGTGTTCGTGGACTGCTGGCAGCCCCCATCACTGATCGTTCGAGGGCCATCTTGCAGATAGCTACGCTTCCTCATCCCAGTCACTGTATCCCTGTATCTCTTGCATGGTGTGAGAGGATCACAGTGCCACTCGATCGAAGGCCGGAGAGGCTTTCATCTATGTTGTGTGACTGTGGGTTGGCTGCCGGCGCCTTGTGGGACGCTTCTTCCCCGCCTGCCTTGGGTACTGCAGGTTGTGATGGTCATTGTGGAGGCTTCCAGAGCTCTTCAAGGGAGTCTGGTTAGCGCTACCATCGCGTGCATTCGGAACGGGAAGGCGGAGGAGCTGATTGGAGCTGTGGGAGGGAGGAGGCCGATTCGAGCTTGCGGATTGACCATTCCATTCTCCAGGGTTGGAATGACGCTATCACCGACTGCGAGAACAGAGCAATTGAGCCCAGCAGCTTCTGTACACGGTGGTAGGGTGGCAATGATGCTTGGACGGTGATTGCAAGGGAGTGGGAATGGTTTGGGAAGGAAGCAACAAAGCGCTAGTCCGTTCTTGGACAACCTCTATAAATCCACAAATCATCATCATCTTCCTCTCACTCTACAACCGTACACAACCCCTCTGGATCGTACGGCCAACCGTTGAAACGCACCTGCTGGATCCCCATACGTAGTGGAAGAGCCGCTGGCTAAAGCTTTCCCACAAAGCTTCGTTATTTGGCCGTCCCCAAGTCGGTATTAACGCAATGGATCCCACTACTTCTGGTTCTAATTCGCGTCAAGCAGACGAAGCCCGCGAAGCCCGTGAAGCTCGCGAACGCCAACTCAGGGCCACTCGATGGGTCTATAGACACTTTGCCAACCCCGCATCATCCCCAATGGCCTCCCCCAATGAGGTCCAACGCCGTGATTCCGCTGCTACCCCCAAAGCTCCCATCACCCTCCTACTCTGCCTCGCACTGGCCTGTGCCATCTTCGGCCCCTTCCAATTTGGATACCACCTCGTAAAGCTCTGACCCGCGTTCCGAGAGCTCCTACTGACTTGGATTACAGGCCGAATTGAACGCTCCTCAAGCCGTCATCACCTGCGAGAAGAAGAGCATCTCCAGCTCCAAGATCCACGCCAATCTCCCACAATGCATCCCCATGACGCTCGACCAGTTCGCCCTCGTCTCATCCATCTTCACGCTCGGCGGCTTTCTCGGTGCCCTCGTCTCCGGCCCTTTCTGCAGCAATCATGGTCGCCGTCTGTCCATGCAGTTGATGACCATCTCTTTCCTCGCAGGTCCCATCTGTCAATCCCTAGCAGCTAATCTGGGAGTGCTTGTGCTAGGAAGATTCATCTCTGGTCTGGGGTCAGGAGCCGCAATGGTAGTGGTCCCCATCTACATCGCCGAAATCGCCCCACCAGAGTCCAAAGGTCTCTTCGGCGCACTCACCCAAATCACGGTCAACATTGGCATTCTCGTCGCCCAACTCCTCGGCTACTTCCTGAGTCACGACAGCATGTGGCGCATCGTCCTCGCAGTCCCTGGCATCCTCGGCATCGTCCAATTCATCGGTCTCTTCTTCACGCCCGAAAGCCCCAAATGGCTCGCCGAACATGGCCACTCCAAAACCGCCCGCGAGATCGTTAGAAAGCTTCGCCGCTCCAGAGTCAATCTTGATGACGAAGCAGACTCCTGGGAGGTCGCCGCCAGCAACAGTGACATCGGTAAGCCCATCCTCCCATGTCCGCCCTCCACCAGACTCTGAAATCACCACCTCCATCCCTCCCTCTCCGGCTCACCGCAGTGATCTCTGACCACAATCGCTAACCTCCCCCCCAGCCGAAGAAGAAGCCCTCCTCCGCGTCCCCAGCTCCTCCGAATACAGCACTCACCATCACGCCTCCGTAACGTCCGTCGGCATCCTGGCAGCAATCCGGCACCCGACCTACCGCCCCGCCATCATCGCCGTGATCGCCGTCATGGTAGCCCAGCAGCTCACGGGCATCAACTCCATAGTCATGTACAGCGTCAGCCTGTTGTCCTCGCTGCTCCCCACCAGCGCCGCGCTCCTCTCCGTGGCCGTCTCCGCCCTCAACCTGATCACGACGACCGCGTGCGCGCCCCTCTCGGACCGCCTCGGCCGCAAACCCTGCATCCTGCTCTCGACCGCCGGGATGGGCCTGTCCGCGATCCTCCTCGCCCTGGGAATCGGCTACAGCGTGAAGATCCTCGGCGCCGTCGCCACGCTCTGCTTCGTCGCCTCCTTCGCCGTCGGGCTGGGCCCGGTCCCCTTCATCCTGAGCTCCGAGCTCGTCAATCCGGAGGCTGTCGGCGCCGTGCAGAGCTGGGCCTTGGCAGCCAACTGGCTGGCCACGTTCATTGTGAGCCACTTCTTCCCAACGGTGAACGCGTTGCTGGGCGGCAAGGGACGGGTCTACTACATTTTCGCCGGGTTCGCGGCCCTGTTTGGTGCGTTTATCGCGTGGTGGGTCCCAGAGACCAGGGGCAAGAAGGGGGCAGATGAGGTGTGGGGGAGGGAGGAGGGGGGCGAGCACCAGGATTGAAGGTGCAGCATATTGGCCCCATCAGCGGGCATCATCAGCGCCAGGGAGGCAGTCTTGCGGCGTTCAGGAGGGAAACGTGATACCCCCTATTGTTTTGCGCGTTTCCGCTCGTGATTTGATATGCCTCCAAGCAGGAGAAGAGCCTGAAAGACGGCCACAATGATTATGAATTGTCCTTTATATTTCTTCAGCCCCGTTGCAACCCTCCATATTTACATATCCCGACGGTACACAACCAGCTCCAAGCCCAATTCACCTCCTCCTCCACCCCCTCAAGACCCACACCCCCTCCTCCACCTCCCCCCCCTTCTTCCCAATCCGCACATTCCCCAACCCCCCCGCCGCCACAACCGCAAGCCCAATCAGCGGCAACACAGCCACAAACGCCATCTCCACCGCATGGCGTGCCGAATCCCGAAACCGATCCTGTAGCTCCGCCGGCAGTGCCGCAACAGCATCCAGCGACGCCTGACTCGGCCCCGCCGCCCCCGCCACACCACCACCACCACCACCGCCTCCTCCCATTACAACAAGCAATTTATTATTGAACACCGCCCCCATCAGCGCCAACGCGATCGTGCCCCCGAACGGCACGCAGAAATCCACGACCGACAGCGCCCGCGCCAGGTGGGTGGGGTGGATGGCGCTGACATGCAAGGTCAGCGGCATGAGCCTGACGCCCGTCCCCGCACCCGCCAGCGCCATCATACCCGCAATGACGCCCACGCGCCCGGACCGCAGGGCCGGGATCAACCCTGCGAAGCCGGCCGTTTCGAGGACGGAGCCGAGGAAGAGCGGGGGCCAGGTGGCGCGGGGGTAGATGGTGGCGAGGAAGATGGCGGCGTAGGCGCCGAGGCCGATGCCGGGGAGGTAGTAGAGGAGTTGGATGCCGGATTTGGAGGGCGGGTAGGCTTTGCAGAGGGAGAAGTAGATGCCGATGAAGTAGAAGATGGAGTACATGGCTGCGCCCGTGGCGAAGGCGATGAAGGCGCAGAGGGGGAGGTCTTTCTTGCGGAAGAGGGGGAGGGGGATCATGGGTTCTTGTTGGCGGGGGAGGAGGCGGGAGAGGGGATGGTGGGGGGGGGAGGAGAGGAGGTGTTCGTGGAGGAAGAAGGTGAGGAAGCTGAGGGTGCCGAGGACGATGGGGATGATGACGGCGGCGGAGCGCCACGGGTATGTTGCGCCGCCCCAGGTGGTGCCGAGGATGATGAGTGTGACGGCTGCGATGAAGAGGATGAGGCCGCCAAGATCGACGGTGGAGAGTTTGTAGAGGAACCGGTTGAACCGGCCGGGGACGTCGCAGGGGGTAGGGCCGACCAAATCGTTGCGAAGGAGGATGAAGATGGCGAGCATAGCGCACGCGGCGACGGGGATGTTGAGGATGAAACACCAGCGCCAGTTGGAGGCGGTGAGGTAGCCGCCGATGACGGGGCCGACGCCGAAACTGATGCCGCCGACCAAACTGAAGACGGTGTTGTTGGTGGCGTTCTCTTTCAGGGAGACCTTGTCGGCGAGGACGACTTTGATTATGTTCAGCATGCCTGCGGCTGCCACGCCCATCAGGGCTCGACCGAAGAGCAGCATGGCCCATGCTTGGGCGCCGGCAGCCAAGGCGGCTCCGATCATCATGATGACCATGACGGATTGGAGGACTGCATGCCGGCCGAAGACGTCGGCTAGTTGACCCCAGACGGGAATGAAGGAGGTGGAGGTGATGGTAAAGGCGGTCACGATCCAATTGAGTTGTTCTATTTGGTCTGTGGAGGAGCCGCGATCAGCCACCTTCCGGAAGACGGCTATCTCTGGAGCTTTGGGCATGACTTACCGAAATGGCTGGCGATGAAAGGGAGAGCAGTCGCAATGACTTGGGGGCCTGGTCAGCCGGATAGTCTCCTCGATTGAGAGGCTTTACCAAGACATGACTTACTGGTGACATCAGTTGAAGCAATGAAATAAGGTAGAAATAAGCCAGCGACCAGCTTCCAGCGGTACACCCTGGCATTGTGTTTCCTGATCTTTGCCTCTTCCAGTGTCCTCTGGGACAGCTCTCCTTTGTGCTCAGCTCCTTCTTCTGCGCTTGGATCTTTGGTGATGGTTCCAGGTGCTTTCTCATGGGCCTCATTTCTTTCAGGCTTTGGGCTTGATGTGTCTTGTTGCACGGCAGCTATCCTCGCCCTTTTCTTCGCCTTGGCCTTCTTGTAGAGGTAATACATTTTGGTAGAAAGAGATGGCAATGAATTCCAAGGCGAATGAGGAGCTTTCAATCCTGAAGGACTTGAGGGAAAACAAACCAGGCAAATCAGAACCAAGCTCTCGTATTCCTGTAGCGAGAGATCATGATCTGTTTGATAGAAAGTAAAGCAAAAGTGAGAATGAAGGGATGCAATGAACTTCCTTCGATGACTCGGGGCAGGTAATATTATACATCGTTCGCTACTTTCGCCTTGATGTGATCAAACACCCATATACTTGCATCCCCACATCATTCTATACTCATAAGGGCAATCTTTCCATCGGCACCGCCTTATGTGAACAGACCACAGGGGTCGTACGCGGCTGAAAGCCACATCGCTTCGGCGGTTTCAAGCAAAAATTCCCAGTTATGGGATAGGCGGAAGCGAAGAGGCTGAAGGTCTGATCGGCAGCGGACAGTCTTGAGGCGGTGCAGGTGAGTGAGACGGAGCTTGGTGTAAACGAGGTCAATTTAGATCAATCATCGTATAGAACGCTCATTGGCTGATCTTACAGTAGCGGCGCGCTTCACCGGAGAAAGCCGATCTGTCATAGCCGATGTATCTCCGGTCCGCCGTTGAGGCTCTCACTGTCTCACGCATCCAACATCACCACCACCATTACTCATCTTTGCAGGAAACGCCACGTTTGTGAAGCTGTTCTGACATACCCCTGCCAGTCCTCTACTGACTGATGATTTCATCCATCCTTCTGCCATGACATGTCCTCTGTAACCGTCCTTCAACCGGCCTCGACCCCTTCCTTCCCTCACAAGCAGAGCATCCCCTGCCACCAATGCGGCGCGGACATCTCCTATGCTGCCGCGACGGCAGTCGCCGAAGATGCGCAAAGACGTATCACAGAGCTTGAACAGCAAGTGCGAATCTTGACTGGGAAAGCGACGGCAGCAGGTGAGACGCCCCTCATTGTTGTTTGTCACATCTCGACACTCTCCTCCCCTTTAAAAAGACATGAGCTTTGGATTGATGAGCTTTTCATCACCCTCACACGCCTACATCTATCCCTAGCACCTGCTACCGCGACCCTGCACCACCCCCCTCAAAGTATCCATCATCAGCATCCCCGCGCTCACAGCACCACTTCCCCTTGGAACGAACCAACCTTACTAACATCCCCCTCCACAATGACAGTCGACAAACTCGCCGACTACGAAGATCAACTCCACCAACTCCGCTCCTCCCAAGCCACTCAACCACCTCCATCCCCCTCAGCGCCCCCACCACCACCACAACCACCCGCGGCGCAAGACACCCTCACCCCCCGGCCCCCCTCCCGCCCGTCCTCCACCTCCGCCCTCACCTCCCCCCATCCCCCACCACCACCCCCGGCCCCCCAAGCCCCACCCACCATCCCCCCCCACCTCGCGGAACCAAAACCCCGCCCCTACTCCCGCCTAACCAATCTCCTCCACCGCTCCACCTCCACCTCCACGCTCCCGCCCTCTTCCTCCTCCACCGCAACCCCCCAGCCCACCACAAACCGCAACCCCTCCCCCGCCCCCACAACCAACCAATCCGACCTTCTCAGCCTCCTATCCCGAGAGCAGGCGCTCCGGGTGGCAGCCGAAAAACGATCCGCGCAGACGAACGACGAGTTGGAGGAGCTCTCGGCGCAGCTGTTCACGGAGGCGAATGAGATGGTGGCGGCCGAACGCAGAGCGCGGGCCGCGCTGGAGGAACGGGTGAAGGTGCTGGAGAGGAGGGATCGGGAGAAGAGGGAGCGGTTGGGGGTGTTGGAGGGGCGGTTGGGGCGGATTGAGAGGGTGAGGGGGATGTTGGGGGGTGCTTGATAGGTTGAGGAAGTGGGGGGGAAAGAAGGTGGGGGGGTGGTGTATACTAGGGAATTATGGTTGTGTAAGTTTGGGGAGAAGGAGTTGCTGGAGTAAGGGAGGTAGGGATGATGCTCTGGATGTGAGCCCGATATGGTGGGTAATATGTGGGATCTGTCATCATTGGGATGACGAAACCTTTCCATGCAGGCGCAGGCGCTGGGAGGCTATCTGATGAAAAAAGCTGGTGGCACTTCTAATTGAAAACTCTGTACATTACTAGTCAGCAATACCTCCAAAATAATCAACCAAGTCCAAAATTCCAGTCCGACAGTGGCTCCATTGCATCCAAAATTTCCCAAAACACCTCCTCCTCACCTCCCCCATCGCCCCGCTCCCCCCCTCCCCCCCCAAAGAAAACCCCATTCAAGACGAGCTATCCGTATCCCCCTTCCCCTTCCCCATCCCACTCGACCCTCCAACAAAGCCCTCCCTCTCCGCCCGCTCCAACGCTCCCGGCTCACTGACATCCACCCCGGCCCGCTCGGCCTCGATCTGGCGGATCGGACCGGTGAACCAGCGCCTGGCCCAGAGGAACCAACTGCCCAAAGCCCAGACAGCCACAATGCCCACAGCGACGGGGGTGTAGTTCAGGGTCTGGGAGTCTACGGGGTTGGCTTGCGGGAGGCAGAAGACGATGGTGAGGAAGGCGACATAGCCTGTTTATGACGGGGATCAGCGATCGAGGATCATGCGACGATGAGGGGGGGGGAGGTGGATGGGGGGTTGGAACCAGCTTCAAGGGTGTGCTATTTTTGGAACAATGGGGGTGGGGAATGTAGGGGATATGGGGGGTTCATGGAGTTTTGACAACGGGGAGAATTCCTGTATACGTACACGATGCGATCAGTGCGATAGGCCGGGACGCGAACCGGAGATTGAAGGGCCCCTTCCGGAAATTCCGGTGCCAGATCATGCCGATGAGGATGGGGAGGGTGTAGGAGATGTAGAGGCCGATGGTCGCGATACTCGTGGCCGCTGAGAAGGCCACGGTCGAGCCCAACGAGGGAATCGCGAGGAGAAACGACAAGGTGGCGGCGAGCCAGACGGTGCGGATGGGCGATTGGAAGCGCGCGTCCACGTTAGTGAAGAAATGGGGTAATCCGCCGTCCCTGGAAAAGCCGAACATCATGCGCGAGTTGGAGGTCATGGAGAATAATCCGGCGTGCCAGACGCAGAGGATGACTAGCGTCATGAGAACAAGGGCGCCGTTCTTACCAAAGATATCGATGAGGATTTGGATGACTGGTTGGCCGGCGGCGGAGTCGACGGTAGAGGGGAAGTCTTGGATCGAGAAGAGGAGGGAGATGAGGAGGAAGAAGCCGAACACAGAAGAGCAGCCGACGGAGGTGAGGACGCCAAGGGGAGCATTCCAGGCAGCGTTTTGGGTTTCTTCGGAGAGGTGGGCAGAGGCGTCTGGAAATCATGAGCGATGGATTTGGCATAGTACATTGGTAGATAGATGGGGGGCGGGTAAAGGACAAAGAACGCGGACGTACCAAAACCAGTGATGGTATATTGACTCATCAAGATACCGCAGACGGCCACATAAGCCGGGCTGGCTCGCATGCTCCATCCGATGGGATCACCAGTGCCATCATAGAATGAAGCGAAGACGAACTTGGCGCTTTGGTGTTTGGGAGCCTTAGCCAGCACAGCGATAGCGAAGCTCGTCACTCCGAGAGAATGCAAGGCGATGCTGGTGTTGTTCAGATACCTCAAGACCTTGACTCCAAAAGTATTCAACATGGCATGACTCCATAGTAGCGCCGCATAGATACCCAAGGTATTGCCTGCTGTTGGTGAGAAGCTCCCCTTCACCGTTGCCGTAGTGGCAATCAGTTGGGCGCAACCAAAAGTGATGCCTGTTGTCACGGCCACCTGTCCGAGAAGATTGAACCAGCCCGTGACCCAGGCGAAAAACGCCGAGTATTTGTCAGGGGCCAGGATGGCAGCCCAAAAGTAAGGGCCACCGGACGTGGGGATGGCGGAGACGATTTCGGCCATCCCCAGAGCGACAAACATGGTGAAGAAGGAGACGCATATCCAGCCAACAGACATGACGCCTGGGCCGCCAGTATTAAGACCATATTCGAAGAGAGTGGTGATGCCGGTGATAACGCTCTGTTAACAAAATTGGGTTAGGGTACATGCGGTCTGATCATGAAATGACAATGTTTGGTTTGATAATCAGTGTCAGACATGCTTTCAAACATGTCGTCGACATTCATCGCTCATCGTATCACAACATATTGATTTGTTCTTTACCAATGAAATTTCTTTTTCAGGGGCCCGCGTAAAAGGGCAGTCAACGATATCGAAGTCGACGAGAAATGACGGAAACTACTAAATGGAAGAGACAACGACTTACGATGATAGAGAAGGAGACCCCAAAATTATGCAACAAGCTCCAATTTCTTTTCAATTCCTGCTTGTATCCCAATTGAGCCAATCGATCTTCATCCTGCTCCTGTCTTGTTGACTTCAACCCGTCTGCATCAGCCATATTTCCTATTGTTGGAGGGATCTCTGCTCTTCGTAGTCGCCGCATACTCAATCCGAGTATTCAAAATGTCATAATGTACCTCCGTCGAGCCTTGCAACTACTGCTCCAAGGATATGCGAGAAGATGCAGGTCAACATGTTGCACACGGCTTACGAGCCTCTCGACGTTATCAATCTTCACCCCCATCATCTCCCCCCGATTTCATTAGTCTCGATTATCTGACCGGACATCTAGGCCATGCACTAAGAAATGTGCTTGCGTGAATAAGAGCTTGCCGAATGGCTGCCGTCGTCGGGAATTTGCTGATGATAAGCTTGTGATTGGCTGCGATTCTTTTCGCCTATCTTGCCTAAACGAGGGATAGAATGTACGAGTATTAATACTTGACCCTACGTCACTCGTAAATTCTCGCAAGATGGAGGGGTTTTGAGGGGTAAAATGGTGAAATGTAAACTGGTAAAATGTAAACAATCCGCGACTGCTCTACGACGCCGCATCAGTATCGATCATGGCTGATGATAGCGAGAACCCATTGATCAAAGCCTTACCACCGGCGACTGACTACATCTCATATCTCACCCTCATCGAGCATAACCTGAATAAGGAACAATTACCCACCCTGCATTCAGTCCTTCAGGACACCACATTGACGATCAACATTGGCTGGGACTTGGTTCATGTCCTCCTTCCCTTGCTTCCGGAATCGGAGGCTTGTCTTCGCGATGTGGCGAGATTGGGCAATCCACGAGAGGTTGTGTTGAAGGTGACGGAGCTTCTCGAGGAGATTGGTCGAGAAGAGGAAGAAGATGAAGAGGATGAGCCAGCGCATCAAGAAGATGCAGATTCAGCGGGTGAAGGCACAGAATGTCCTCCCTCCAAGGCAAATCGCTTCAGCACACTGCTCTCCCTCCTCTCAATCCTCCACCCGCGCATCAAGACCAAATACCCCAGCCGCTTCCTCTCCACCTCCCTCCAGGCCATACTCTCCGCCTACACATCCCCAGGTCTCCCGTCAAACACACTTTGCGCATCTGCCATCCTCGACTTCACCCGCCAGGTTGCTCCCGGCGGCAGCAAGAGGCCTACCGTGCCGCCCAGGCAATCCAGCTCTTCCATCGCAACCCTACAAGCTTTTCAAAACACCCAACGCGCCCATCAATCGTCAGGCTCAGCTCCGGATCCTGAAGCAAACACTGATGGCGTCGATGCTGGCGAGGAAGTATTGCAAAGAAGACTGCTACAGTCATTCATGACATACGTGGCCGAGGTCTACCTATCTCGCATGCCCGACGATGACACGGACGAAGACGCGCCAGGGATGTGCTGGGCAAGCCGGTACATGGAAATGGTGCAGCCCAAGAAGATCGTGCCGGGCCGTCGCACCATGAGCGATCTCTACTCAGATGAAGACAAACCCTACCACGAACGAGACACAGTCGTCGGCTCCATCCTCGCCCAATCCCGCGACCTCTCCCTCTCCCCCGATGAGCTTCTCGCCACCATCCTCAAATCCGCCGATCCCTCCACCGAGCCGCAGCCAGAAGAGGACCAAGCTGCAGAAGAGGACTCCACCTCCACCCTCCCCTCCTCCCCCTCCGACGTCCCCCTCTCCACACCCGGCGCCCTCTACATCCTCACCGCCACACTCGCCTCCCCCCTGCTCTTCCACCGCCAATCCAACCCCACCGCTTCCCCCTTCGACCTCCCCTCCTACCCCTCCCTCCTCTCATCCCTCCTCCCCTCCCCCACCTCCCCATCCCTCGGCACCGAACCCCCCGCCTACCTAGACGCGCTGTTCTTCCTCGGCCTGCACATCTGGCACCAGAACAAACACACCACTCCCTCCACCTTCCCAACGGAAGCACTCCAACAACTAACCCTGCTCTCCTCGCGTCTCCCCTCCCCCCGCCAACGCTACCTCGCGCACACGCTCGCATCGGGGCTGCTGCACTCCCACCCGGAGCCCGTGGAGAGGCTGAGCTACATCCGCGACACGTTGCAGCATTGTCCGTATGAAAACGTGCGGGCGGAGGCGGTCGGGTGGGTGAAGGATGAGATGGTGGATGCCGCCACCTCCAGCCCTCTTCCCCCTACAACAGAACCCGAAGGTGCGGGGAGTGGACCAGCAGCAGCAGCAGCAGCGGTCTTCCTGACCCCCACCTTCCTTCCCGATCTGCGGCCCTTCCTCTTCGGCCCCTCCCCCGCTGCCAAAAGCGGTGACGCAGCAAAAGAAGACGACGAGGACGAGGACGAGGCGATGGCGGCGTTTCGGGCATTGCAACCATTCCACCTCGCCGTGCTCAATCTAATCTTCCTCATCTTCTCCAGCTCGCGGATTAAGGACGCGTTGGATGCGGATGCCATGGGTCATGTGATCAGAGATTGGATCATGGCGCTGGAGGAGGAGATGGGGCGATGGGAGCGCCGGAGCCAGGACGAAGAGGGCGGAGGGATGGGGGAGATGGAGATCGTAAGGGTGAATTGTGGGATGTGTTTGGATAAGCTGGACACTGCTGGTGCTACTACGACTGGAAAGCCGTGAGTCTCGAGGTTGGAAAAGCGATTCAGATGGGGTTTGGAATTAAAAAGATATTATGGACATGATTTCATCGTGTGTGCAATCATTGATAAAATTGACATCCATCGCTCGCAGACGTCGAAAAGACCAGGCATTACTGTCAACCGACCCCCCTTTTTGACAACATGATTCCTGCTCTGCCCTCCCGTCCGCCCTCCCTGATAAACTCGACAGCAATGACTTTTCAAGTTGAAGATTGGACGAACGTGTGAAGAAGAAAACATCGATTATCCCCTTCCGCCTGTTTCTCCTCCTTTTTCCCTTGGATCCATCCATATGCTCTCTCAGGTGGGGGGGGGGCAGCACTGTCTGTCTGTGATCCATCAGTATAGGCAGCCTCAGAATGCCTCACCGTTGTTGGCTTCTACTCCTGATACTGGGAAACACACACACACATGTCAGCCACTCAACATCCCCATCACAACGGTCTCCCGTATATTCAGTCCACGCCCACGATACTGACCTCCCCACCCCCGATTTTCTCCCCCGCCTTCCCCATCCTGACAACTCCCGGGCGCCGACTCCCCTCCCCCTTGATTGGCAAACTAGTGAAATGGTCATACGCAGGCGTCGCCACACTTCGTGCCGACAAGGTCTTCAATTCATGGTCCTCAGATGTGCTGCCCCCCGAAGACGAGTTCTTGGTCCCACCAGCCGCAGCAGCGGCGGCGAAACGCGTTTTTTTCTTGCCCTGCTTGGTCGGGGTGGGACTTGCATTTGTGTTGGTATTGGGATGGGGACCGGGGTGGGAACCATCCCGCTCATCAGCCAGACGCCCATACTTCTCCCCGGCCTTGGAAGGGGAGATATTCGCGAGCGTGGAGCGGATACGCTCTTTGCTGCCCTGACGCCTTGAGCTCCCACCACCAGCAGAGTCGATGCCGGATTCCGGGTCGTGCGTGGATGTGGTGTTGGTGCGGGGGTAGTTGGAGGTGTCGTTGTGTCCGCCGCGACCGCCGCCGCCGCCGGTGGAGGAGGTGGTGCTGTAAGGGTAGAAGCCGCGGCCGCAGATGCAGGGGCAGAGGGACATGAGCGGGGCCTTGAGCATGGGCAGGCAGGCGCACATGATGCCGGTGTTGGCTTCGATGGTGGTCCAGATGGTGGAGTTGAGGGTGCCGTAGATTTGGTCGGGGGCTTTGGAGCCGCGGTCGAGGGTGGTCATGCGGAGGATGGAGGTGACGCAGACGCTGGTGGAGGGTGGGGATGTTAGCTTTGGTTGTGTGGATCGAGAGATTGAAGCACAGGAGAAAAGGGTAGGGGAGAATTGATAGCAGGGTGGGAAGGGTGTAAAGGTTAAGGATGAAGCAGGGCATGATGAGAGGGTGCTGGATTTAGAGACTCACAAAGACCCCAATGCAAAGACAACCATCAACCCAATCTTCTGGCGCTTCGGGATCGCTAGCTCCCACGTCGGGCGCATGGGTAGGATCAAGACTGCGAGGTCGCCGATAATGTTGGCTACCGCGCCGGCATACCAGAAAGCGGTGAGACTGATGCAGTAGCCCTGTTCGGTCTTATCCCACACATGGGAGATCGGGTTGCATTGGAAGATCGTCACAAATATTGACGCGATGCCATATAATACGATGTAGCCCATGACGATGTAGACCAGGATGCGGAAGACGCGACCGGAAAAGATCTGCAGATAGAGCAGGCAGATGGAGAGCTTGGTGAAATTGATGGTGAACTTGTAGAAGATTTGACAGGAATAGAATGCCTGGAACACATCAGTCAGGCGATGGGAAGATCAGGCTGATGGATCCTCACTTGGAGCGTGATATATTTGTCCTCAAGATTCAAAGACGATGCATGTTTGCCACAGCCGTGAGCGACACCTGGAATCATTCAGCTTAATCAATCATTCATGGTGTCCTCAGGACAAGGACAAGACTCACTGATACAATTCGACACACTCAGACCGATAGCCGCGATCTATAATAACATTCGAGTCAGCTCATTTGTACAACGTCACCTGCTGCTACAATTTGGACGTCCACAGCTCCCCCAGTGTCCAATGGACGTCCCCGCCGAAGCATGTCAGAATCGGTGCACTCACCAGGCTGATGATGATACAGTGGTCGGAAGAGACGAGTCTGCTTCCTATATGCTGACGGGCAGCAACGCGGCTCATGACAAGGAGGATGGCGACTCCAGTCACGACAACGGAGATGATGAAGAGATTGACCCCGCGACCGTACAGGTGGTTATCGCGAGGTTCAATGATAGTCATGCTGTTCGTCGGCGCCATGATTTGATACACGGATTCGAACAGAAGGGTCAAACAGGTGAGATTGATAGGCAGAATGAGAGGGTAGGTGTACAGAGGATAGCGAGGAAAGTGTTTCGTAGTGGGGGTATACGTTTCACAGTCAGAGACTCGATTAAAACGAGATGTGACATGCAAAGGTGGTGGTGCAATGATTGAACGAAGGATGAGAAGAAATTGCAACAGATGAGAGTCGATGGATTTTTGCCGTTATAACCGACCCACTTTGGTTTTTGTCACCATCACCACGCGATGATGGTGATGATGATGATAGAAAGATTTGATTGGTCTGAATCACTTGAGCAAGGGCATCAACACTTTTGTAATTCAATTGACCTGTTCGTTCGTCTGCTGGGTCTGTTCGCCGTAAGCATGGACGGCTCTCAGGATCAACACTTTCTGGGGAGGGGATGGAAATGAAATGTGCGTCTTGAAGTCGTCAAGTTTGATCCAAATATCGAGTTAGTCATGCAAGTCTGCGGCTAGCTTCATTCAAGTGTCACCAGAGCAAAAATCATGGACTTTGGGTCTGGACCTTTGTACTATAGCTTGGACATGTATCTTTGCAAGTGAGCAGATGTCGACCACTGATCACAACAGCATAAGGAAGATCTCCATTGCAGCCTGTTCACCCATGGACAGGGCACAAGGAAACATGGAATGTGGCCATCAACTTACATGAGCTCATACATACCTCTGACAGTGCTTCTGTTCGCGACGCTATGCTCCTTGCCATACTAGGACTGCTGCTGCTGCTGCTGCTGCTGCCTCCTCTGCACATCCTTTGCCGCCAACGCCTTCACCCTTTCAACACCTTTCTTATCCCCCTCCTTCTCCTCATACTCATACCACTGCTTGAAGTAGAAATTCGCCTGCTTCTTCTTGAGTTTCATCTTCGCATCCGTGACCCGCTCAAAAACTTTCCGGACTACTGCCTCGTCCCCTTCCTTCTTCTCAACGTCAATCAGCACGTTCCATAGATCCAACCGCTTCGGCCACTGCGAGAGGATGGTCTCGAAGATGGTTCGACCACGTTCGGCTTCTCCGTTGGGAGAGTGGAATTCTAGCAATGCGAATCGTTTGGTGAGATCAAGATGTGTGGTAGCGGGCAAGGCTTGCATGGCGCGTGGAAGAATATCCCGCGCCCGATCCGGCTCCTTGAGTGTGCTCATCAAGAAATGCGCGTAGTTGTAGTAGAGCTCAGGATCCTGCTTATGCTTCTTCAGGCATGCTTGATAGAGATCGTCGGCTTTGCGGTGTTGGCCCGATTGGATGTAGATGCTGATGAGCCGCTCGTGGACGGTCTGGCTGTCGTTGTATTGGCAGGCTCGCCTGAAGACCTCGTCAAGTGATTCTTCCGTGCCGTACGTATGTTCCAGGTTCATCATCCCAACCCAGACATTGAACTTCTCGTCCTGTTCGCTAATGGGAATGCTTTTGAGCGCACGTTCGCCGATTTCTCGCGCCTTGTCGGTCTCGCCAAGTTGGACCTGGAAGGCCATGTAACTGAGCCAGAGGACCGAGTCGTGCGGACGGCCGAGAAGAAGACGCTCAAAGTCTGCGAGCGATTGAGGTCCATTGGCGTCGAGATCACCCGTTCGGTCGATCTTGATCTCTGCTCTCCTTCGTTTCTTCTTTCTAGCCGTCACGGAATCGGCTTCACTCTCTGATTGATTCGTTGCATCATCGAAACCAGGTATGCCACCTGTGAAGTCGAAGCCACCAGCACTGAGACCAACGCCGCCTGCTGACAAAGAAACATCCGCTCGACCCAAGTGAGGAGGAATTGCGGCCTCCTCGGCAACCTGCTGAATGTTCCCATCTTCGTCGATGCTCTGGATATCCTTCGTTTCCACATCCTTCCTATCTTCATCTGATTCATCACCTAGCATCACACCGTCATCTTCATCGTCGCTATCGCTTTCATCACTTCCATCGGATCCGACAACGACATCTTCGTCCACTGCTGTGGGATCTCCATCCCCCTCAAAATAGGATGCCTTGAGACCGAACGAGATCTGCCGCTTCTCCTGATTGATACTGAGAACTTTTGCTTTTACCACATCTCCTTCTTCATACAGCTTGGTTGGATCAACGGCCGCCCTGTCTGCCATATTGCTCTTATGGCATAGACCACTGACATTCGCAGAATTATCTATAACGATGAACACACCGAATGTTTCAACCTTTCGCACTTTGCCCGTAACAACTTGACCTCTCTGTACACTATTGAAGGTGATCGGAGGTTTGTAGTCCTTGTCGAGATGTGATTGCTTGAGACTCATTTG
Organism: Ramalina intermedia; assembly: GCA_003073195.1. Classification (NCBI taxonomy): domain Eukaryota; kingdom Fungi; phylum Ascomycota; class Lecanoromycetes; order Lecanorales; family Ramalinaceae; genus Ramalina; species Ramalina intermedia. The sequence goes on along the minus strand of PEKF01000041.1, from coordinate 13,154 downwards.
AACATGGCCTGAAGCTTGGTCAACGGCAACAACTTTTCCGTTCACAAGCTGATCAACTTCGAAGCCAGCCTTCCAGTCTTTGAGGAATAGATCTGAAAGGTTAGCGACGCGAACGAAGGCTGTGACGCTACTTGACAATGCGACAAAGATGCCGTTATCGGCAACATTCTTGATGAAGCCTCGTCGGACATCATTGACCTTGACTTGGGAGATTGACTCGAGATCGGCATCTTCAACTGGTAAGGATGAGCTGAGAACCTTGGATGGCCTTGTAGATAGGACAATCCGCTTGTTTGGTCTATCAATGTCTTTGATGCAAATTCGGACCATCTGATTCTTTCGGTACGTCCACGGGTTCGCTTTCTCATAATCATCGGCCATATCAACGAAATGTACCGGTCCAGAAACCTGCTCACTGATTTGGACGATTAATTGACGATCAGTGACCTTTGTGACTCGACCCGGCAGGACCTGGCCTATTGATAGATCTTTGAGCGTGAGTGGAGGACTTGAAGATCTCTCCTTAGCTGTCAGATCCAGACGGCCGTTGACAAGATCAACCGCTGACACTGTGGCCTTCAGAGCAGAGCCAAGGGGGTAATGTTTGGCTAGATCGGTCACGACCGACAACTCGTTCGATATGTCCATTGCGCGAATGCGACCTCTTACGTTGGGAGACAAATTGACCCAAAGGCAATCTTCCGTGACATTGTTGACAAAGACCGTCCACACAGTGCCAATTGCTACCTTACCAAGGGTGAGAATGTCCAGTTCGTCAGCGTCCATGTCGCTCTGTTTTGCAGTAAGCTCGAATACTGGTGCCTTGCCACGATTCGTGATAGGTAGAAAGCGATGATTCCGCGAATCGTGCATCCCCAGAATGCGGACCTCTATCTCTTCCTTGGGTTGAAATTTTTTCAACGGATTCTTCTTGTCCTTGATGTCTTCCCAATCATCGTAGACTGAGGACACATCCACGCGCCCCTGAACGCCATCAGCTAGCTGTACGTTGACTTGAGTATCTTTTACAGAGTTGATTCGGGCTTTAGTGATTCTGCCTCGGATGAAATCTGCCTGGCTGGTCGAGGAGTTGTCTACAGGATCTAAGAGCACGGGATCAGAGGAAGCGTTCTTCGTCTTCTCACCGCCATCTGTTCCCTGATCAATGGGCCTGGTTGTCAGTAAGAACCTGCGCTGGTTGAAATCGATCGACAAGATTCGGGCCGCAAGTGTCTGATCTCGTCTGAGTCCGAAGTCTGGGAGGAGTTGAGCATCGTCGGTCAGATGCTGCTTGAGAATAAGAGCAGAGAGATCACCGGCAAATTGTACAAAAACGCCTGTTGCAGTAATGTTGTTGACATAGCCTACAACCTCGATGCCCTCTTTCGCGTCCTCAAAGGCTTTCAAGAAGGACCCATTTCGAGTGGCTTTGACCAAATTTGGCTTGCTACTAAGTCGAATTTGTCGCTTGATCTCGTCTTTTCGCAGAACAAGCAAGTCGTTCAATGTTTGACCAATCCGGAGTTTCTTGATGGCATTTTCTGATTTGGCGAGAGATCCGTCGGTGAGATGATCGACAGAAAGCATGGCTTTCAGATTTGATGGCTGCAGCTCGACAACAAGTCCTGTCGTCGTCTTCTCACTGACAGTGCCCTCGACGAAAGTTCCAGGTTTAAGGTCGGCCAGTGCTTGCTGCTTATCATCTCCAAATGAAGCGGCATCCTTACATGACACAGTCATACGTTTAGCTTCTGCATCAACGGACAAGATCCTGACCTTGACGACTTGGCCAGGCCGAAAGTGCTCGGCGGGATTTTGGATGAACGATTCACTCATTTCAGAGACAGGAAGGAAAGCTCCAACACCTGCAAAGAACGACACGACCGCACCGTTGGCTAAAATCTTGACGAGGGTCCCGGGCGACTCCATACCGGGGCGCAAAGCTTGATAATCCATCCAAGGCTCGGCATCGCTGTTGACCAGCGTCTTTTTCAGCGTGAGCCGGATTTGGCGTTTCTCAGGGTTCTTGGAAAGGACTCGAGCAGTCACAGACATCCCCTCCTTGAATTTGCGCTCTGGATGTGAAAGTTTGACGTCAGCGAAATGGGTCTCGTTGACCATGCCTGAGACACCTTCCGCCAGTGTAATGACCAAGCCGGTCACACCTTCGCCGCTGACAATCATCTTTTCGATGGTGCCTTTGACGACTTGACCAACCTTCACATCCTCGACCCTGAGGAATGGTTGACTGATGACCCCAGGATTCAAAGAGACGATGAACAGGCCGTCCAACGCATTGTAGCCGATCACACGAGCCTTATGGCTCGAACCAACTTTGTAGGGGCCCTCGCTTTCGAGCAGTGTCTCGATCTTGGTGTCTGATATCTTGGAAATGTGGGCAAAGCCTCGCACACCTTTGATACCAAGATCCATGAAGAGACCCCCATTAGCGTCCACCTTGACCACTGTGGCACTCTCAACTATGGTAGACAGTGCCAGTACTTCGGTAGGATTCATTGTGTGCACAGGATCAGCACTACCACCACTTATCTTCGTTCTCCAGTACAGTATGTGGTCTTGTAGCGAGATGCCTAGCTTCTTCTCTTCATTCATCGGGAAGTCACAGATGATGCGGGCTTTGATCTTGCTGCCAACGGCGTACTTCTTTTCCAAGTCTTTACCGCTCGATGCTGCCCCTGAATGCACTAGATCCGCAGTAACATCCAGCAACCCCATCACTTTACCCACAATACCGGCCGATGTCACCTCAGAGACCAGACAATCCACGGCGGTACCTGGAAGGAAAGCGTTGATAGAGGGTGCATCCGCCAGATAGGCTCCTTTCTTGATGTTACCAATCTTCCCCTCGTCCAGGGAGAGCTTCACGATGCTACCATTGGCATTAGACCCGGCCACCATGGCTAGTACTACAGCGCCCTCCTCGAGGTCGCTCCGTGAGCCGAGGGATCCCAGCTCCTTGCTTGATATGAAGCCTTTCACACCCGTCTCTTGCAGACCCAGGTCCATGACCCATCCGTGATCTTCAACACTGGCAATTGCGGCCTGGACCATTGAATTGACGACCAGATCTGACTTCGAGAGCGCAGCATTCGCCTGCCGAGGGTTGATGGTGAGTGCTATATGTCTCTTCCCCTTGGCTCCTCCAACGCCATCTGTTTCGGTTGAAAGCACGGCTGCACGTAGGTACTGACCCAGATGGAACATAGTCCCGAGGTCGGCGAATGAATCACTTCGTTCGGCATCCTCTTCCTCCTCCTCATCACCTGCCAAGGCTTCCACCTTTTGAGAGACGACATCAGAGATCTCCGTGATGGGCACAAATCCAGTCAGGTTGTTCGGTAGACTGAGAGCGATGTCATATCGATTGATCTGAGCGATTTGACCTAAGATCAGAGATCCGGGAGCAAGACGCTTATAGCTTAGACCTTCTATGCGAACATGCTTCTCTTGGGGCAGACCACCAGCCATTATTTTTTTCTTTCTTGACTTGGACTTGCCCTTCGATTTTGCATTCCCATTGCTTTTTTCTGGGGCGAAATTCTCTTCATCTTCCTCGTCATCCTCGAAATCTTTTTTAGGGGCTTTTTGCCCTGTGGTCTGCTCGAACAGAACATCTTGCTTTGCCTGTATCTGGATTTGCTTATGTTCCAGCGGCGTCAGAACACTGGCTCCACCTCGTGGAAATGCTGGTTCTTCTTTCGGGATCGACCGCTTGGGAGCAGCAGCAGCACGGGGCTTCTTCGATGGGCGCGCATCTTCAGCTTTGTCATTGATCTTGCGCTTTATAGGTGCCATGTTAGGAGACTGCAGCGTGTCAAATCACAATTGACTTGTGCGAATGGAGCGCCCACTTTCTCAAAACTCATGCATGTGATGCTGAGCCCTAATCTTATCTAAGTCTGGGGTTTATGCTCCCCGGGAATAAGCAACGTGTTTTAGACGCGTCTTCCGAGCGTGAATTTACGCAGGAGGTTATTTCGATATCGATTTCATGAGAGCAAGCTGGGTGGCATCTTCGTTCTGGTCCCCAGCCAGCGTAATCGTCTATAATTTCGCTAAATGCATAACGGCCCAATGAATAATCTATGTTGGAGTTTGAACATGGCTGATGAGACTCCGCTCTCTTCTCAAGAAAATAATGTCGCTGTCGCTACCGATACACCTCCCACCTCAGACATCCTCCAATCCTCGCCAGCTCTCCCTTCCTTTAGAGCTTCTGACAATGCGAAGCCTCGCAAGCCTCCCTCGATCACACCTAGATCTTTTACTCGCTTCTTCACCCCGAAATCCTCAATCGAAAAAGGGACCCGTATGGGTTCTTCAAGACGCATCCTAAAAGACATCACAGCGTCAGGGATCAATGCAAGAGGGAGGCTCAGACTTCAGGCGGACGCTGTAGAGTTAGGCGAGGAAGTGCCAGACCGTCTGAGAAAAAGAAGGCGGCTCTCAAGCTCACCGAACAACGGCCCCGATCTCTCCTCCCCATTGAAAAGAATCCAGAATCAGTCGCCACAAATCCTCATTGATGCTGAAAGTATTGCTGCCTCATCTGAATGCGATACGGATGAGGACCGGCCGCGGGATGTGAGTCCCACGCGTAAGAGGCGCAATGCGCGGCCGCCCACCCCAATCACTCGATCCAGCTGTCTGCGCACCCTTGGACGAGATCTACAGCGAGAATTGTATGGCCAGATCGAGAAGCCTTCAAGAGGCTGGGATCCCTCGCTTGCTCAAGACTGGCAGTATGAGACCACTCGATATCACACTCGACCCGAAGACAGGTACTTATGCAAAAGCGTTGCCTCAAGGTCGGGGTTCACACTTCCTTTTTGCACTGCTGCGTGTAATAGTAGGTTGACTGGTCGGTCATGGAACTGCTCCGAGCTAACTTTGGAATGAAGCAAATTCACTTGTAGCTGTTGGGGATGAAGATGGCGGCATTCGACTGCTAGAGACGAAGATCGACGAGAAACCTGATTTCAGTGCATCATACTTGGGATTTCGCCCACACACCAATGCCGTCCTGGACTTGTCATTCTCGCCCGATGATATGCTACTTGCCACGGCCTCGGGAGATCAAACAGCAAAGATCATCGACATGCCAACTCAAAAGGGCATCTGTACCCTGGCCGGCCATAGATCCTCGATCAAAGCAATTTCTTTTCAGCCAGGGAGTTGCAACGTGCTGGCGACGTCGAGTCGGGATGGCAGTATCCAGATCTGGGATCTTAGGTGCGGCGGAATGGATCCACCAGTGCGCGAAATCAAAATGCCTCTGGAGCCAGCTGAGTCACCGCCTTCTTCTGTTCAGAAGATGACGTGGGCTCGACCGGTCAACATGATCTTGGACGCTCACTCCCTTCGACAGAGCAACCCTACGAAGACCACGGCGAACTGGGATGTCCCTCTCAAGCGGGAAACGCCGGCCAGAAACACGGACGTTTCTGTAACGGCGTTGTCATTCTTGAACCCAGGCCGCGAGCATCTACTCCTCACAGCTTCCGAAGCTAATGCCAGCATCAAGCTCTGGGATCTTCGTACCAATTATACCTCACGACGCAGCCGTCCGACGCCGCTTTCAAGCACCCGACCGCCAGATAGCCACGGCAGGTACCGGCAATTCGGGCTCAACTCCATCTGTCTCAGTGGAGACGCTGCCAAATTGTATGCACTTTGTCGCGACAATACGGTGTACGCATACTCGACATCCCATCTGATTCTTGGACATGCACCAGAACTGTCGTCGACGACGAACCCGACGAAGCCAAGACGGTATACTCCAGGCGCCGATAAGCAGGGCTTGGGGCCGCTATACGGCTTTCGCCATCCTTCGTTCCACGCGGCGACATTCTACGTCAAATGTGCCATCCGCCCAGCAACGGAAAAACACACTGAGCTTCTCGCAGTCGGTAGTGGCGATAGTACGCCGATACTCTTTCCCACTGATGAGAGGTATTTGCGATCCTCTGTAGTACAGCAGAATCCTTTAGCTGCTGCTCAACACCCAGCTTCAACCAAAGGACCCCTGCGATCCAACGCTGCCCCCAGAACCACCAGCAGAGCTTCAGGTGGCAGACTCAATGACACCATTCCCATTTATCGGCATGGGACGGCGCTGGTCAACGGCCACAGGAAGGAGGTGACTAGCTTGAGCTTCACTAAAGGGGGCGAGCTGATCAGCGTGGGTGACGATTTCGACGTTCGGTGTTGGCGGGAAGGCGGTCGGGCGAGGGAATTGAGGCAAAAGGGCGAGGCCGGCGGGAAGAGGTGGGGTTGCGGGTGGGCAGAGGCGACACAAGGTTGGGATGACGATGATTCCGACTGAGCTGAAGTGTTGTAAAGCTCTTGACGGTGTTGCTCTTGCTTGGATCTGATCCTTTGGCTTGCTGAATAGATGGAGGCGGATTCGTAAACTTAAATGTGACGCTGAAGGAAACCTGGGAACCGGTAGAAGTAGGATAGGAGGCAACCCAAATTTGTGTGGTCAGATCTTCCAATATCACCGCCTCCCAACACTCGGCCAATTGCTTTGTTCCTTTGCCTTTTGCTCTTCCATCCCCCCACCCGCCCCCTTGTCCCCATCCCCATCCTCATCCTCTTGAGCTGCCTCCCTCCTCAGCCGCTCAATCGCCTCATCCACGACCGCCACCTCCGCCTCAAGCTTAATGACCCTCTCCTCCAACATATCCGCGTACTCCCCCTCGCTCATCTGATGCAATCCCGTCCACCTTAGACTGACCACTTTCTCCATGAAAGTCTCCTCTGGCCTCTCTTCCTCCACTCCCCCGCCCTCCTCTACCTTCCCATCCACCCCGCCACCAGCCTCCGCGTCCTCAGAATCCACCGCACCAACCCTCCCCCTCCTCCGCTCCACCCTCCGCCCATCCGCCCACTCATACGCGCGCTGTCCCGCATACCCAATCATCGCATACTGTACCGCGGCAACAGGGACATGTCTCGCACCATTAAACGCTGAGGACCAGAACGCCGCGGAAAGACTAGCGCCTGCCGCTGTCGCCGCATGGGTCCTGCGGGTTGTGGGTTCGTTGGCGGCGATGCCGGAGGTGAGGAAGTGGGAGCGGATGCCCCAGAAGGTGGAGCCGATGAGGAAGAAGCGGAGGGAGGAGGTGTAGGCGTAGAGGCGCGGGATGCGGGAGTAGAAGAGGCCGTAGAGGGAGCCGAAGAGGAGGCCGTAGGTGCCTGTTTTGGGGAGGAGATTAACACAAAGGTGGTTCGAGGAACAGTCATATTTTCTGTACGTGTATTACGTATATTGAGAGGCGGAAAAGTGAGACTCGAACCATATTTTGGCTAAGATCGCTTTATCTTTCATATGAACCCACAAAAACCTCACGCGCTTCACTTGACTGTTTCTCGTGGCGACCTTGCTCATGTCGTGACAGAGGTTTTTAACAGGTGTAGTCGTATTTCATTATCGCATAGACATTGACGCCGCATAGAAAATCTGAGAGGCCGAGATCTAAGTAGGGGTTTGAACACAATTCAGAGGACAAGCTGGGGAAGCGTTCTACATATCTCCAGCTTTTTTGAATAAGAGAATGCCTCGAAACGAACAACAATGTACTTTGGAAATGTGAGAATGATTGCTATCGTCTTACCAGTGACCAAGCCGACCTTGAAGGAAGGTCCGATGCGTTCCCCAAGACGGAGCTCTTCTGCTCTGCGGTAGAGAGGGCTGTCGTATACGGGATGCGGCATTGGATGCTCTAACCGATTGCCGTCAACCTCTCTTGATATCAATATGGTAATGACGAGGTTTGCTATCATTCATCATACATCAGACACAACGTCGATATCATTGGATTCCAGTTGAAGCATCACTCGCATCAAACCTGATAGGGCTGCTGCGCGGGAGGCGCTTCGGCTGTCCGGCACTACGCCTAGCGTATTTCCTGACCGCCAAGAAGTCCGTTCTAAGTTTAATCCTGGTGAGGCCAAAAAAGATTTCGCAAACGACATCATCCGGCAGAAACAAGCAACCGCATACCAACAACCACCAGGAACCATTCGCGTCAGATCAAGACGCCATCATACACGTGAAGAGCTCTCTTCTGATTGCCAGAAGAGCAGCAAGACTCTCTAACAGGAGCGTCATCAGGAAGAGCCGCAAACATGGGTGCGTTGGGTGCCATCTGAGAATACAGATGATCACGCGTGAAGCAGAAATGGACGAACAATGCTGACTGACGGCGCGACTAGCTCCGAAAAAGGAGAAGGCTCAGAAGATGCAGCTGGGGGAGTTCCTGCAGGATACCTGTAGGCATTGACGCACCAAAGGAGATGAAGCACCAGGTTTGCTGATCTTGGTCGTGTAGCACTGGGGTCATGGGCCGACGAGATGGAAGATATGCCGATGCCATGTGAGTTCGTCATCGACCCAACAGACATTGGAATCTGCTAATCAAACGTGGCGCAGCTGGTATGATTAGATTCACCTCCTCCTTAGACTTGCTTTTTGTGCAGCCTCGGCTAAATCTTCCAGCTCCTTCAGGTCGACCAGCATGGGGCGGAGGCGACAAATCCTACGGCGCAGGCGGTGGTTTGGGAGACAGGGGCGCTAAAGACGGTATACCTTGCCTGTTACCCCAAAATCTTCGCCATACTCATGACCTGAGACAGATCGAGGCTTCTCATTCCGGGAAGAACTTCCTCTACCATCAAGACCTCCATATACCGTCCACCTGGGCAACTTATCATTCGATGCTACCGAAGGTGATGTCGCTGATTTCTTCGCCGACTGCGAAGTCGACAATATACGCATTGTTGAAGACAAACTGGACTCCAAGCCCAAAGGCTTTGGCTATGTCGAGTTCAAAACGTTGGACGGACTGAAGAAGTCGTTGGAGCTCAGTGGGAGGCAATTTCAAGGCCGCAACATCAGAGTCAGCGTTGCCGAACCACGTAAGTCTATCAAGCGTGTGATTGTCAATGTTTCTTAACATCTGTGATGTAACAGAGAAAGATCGTCAAGAGACTAGAGATTTCAGCGACTGGTCAAGAAAAGGCCCGCTGCCAGACGCTCCGCAACAAGGGATTCGCAAGGGGCCAGAACGTGGTGGCTTTCCCTCTTCAGGAGGAGGCTTTGGCTCTGGCGATCCACGACGGGGCCCACCCAGTGGTGGTTTCGATGCCGTGTCCGAAGCAGGGAGCGAACGTGGAGGTCGCCGTGGTGGCTTTGAGCCAAGCGATGGAAAGGTTCGTGATTTCGGCAATTGGGATCGCAAGGGCCCTTTGACCCCCACACTGCCTGCCGGTGCCCCCGCGCGGAGCTTCGAGCGTCCGGTCAGCCGTGATGGAGCACCACCAAATTTCCGGCGAAACTCGCCAGCATGGGGCGAAGGGCGATCCCAGGACAGCGGATCGCGCCCTCCACGACGGGAGTTTGTTGAACGACCCGTAGTCGAAAGAACACCAACTGCTGCTGAACAGGACACCCAATGGAGATCCAAGATGAAGGCCGATCCTCAACCAGCCCCACCAGTACCCAGTGTTGCCGTCACACGATCTCCGGCTCTCTCGCAACGTGAGCTGAGCAATCCACCTTCGCCTGCAACTTCTGGTTCAGCCGCAGCAGCTACTCCAGCCGCTCCAGCTAGCCGCCCTCGACTAAATCTTGCGAAACGCACCGTCTCGGAAGCCAATCCCGAGGCCACCGCTGCTCCAGCATCAGACTCCAAGGCGAGCCCCTTTGGTGCAGCTCGTCCCATCGATACCGCCACCCGAGAGAAGGAAGTCGAAGAGAAGAGACAGATTGCCCTCAAGGAGAAGAAGGAAGCCGATGAGAAGGCGAGGGAGGAGAAAAGAATAGCAGACGACAAAGCCAAGGAAGACAGGCGCCTTGCAAAAGAGGCAGAATTGGCCAACCGATCCGCATCACGGGCAGAGCAGTCGCCCAAGAGCCCTGTCCAGCAAAATGGCGACAGACGCCAATTGCCAAGGCGTGAGAAGTCTGAAAGCAAGCCGAAAACGGAGAAAGAGACCAACGGTGGAGCACCAGCCCCCGGCAAACAGTACGAGATTCTACGCAGACACGCCGAGGAGGAAGGGTCTGCACTGGACGAGGAGCCTGAGGAAGTAGATGCGAATGCCAATGGCATGGTGGTGGGAGACAAGGAGACGAAGCCGCAGGAGATTGTCAGGGATCCCAAGGCTGATGCACATACCAATGGCGCGACCACCCAACCGGCTTCTGAACCCACCACCGATGCTCTGGAAGAGGATGGATGGAACGTTGTCGAAAAGACGGGGAAGAAGGGCAAGAAGAACCCGACATCTCGCGCTCTTGCATCCTAGGAAAGTCCATGACCACCATCCATTTGATTACCTTCGCACAATACTTCTCGCCTGCTCCTTATGATTCCACCTCGTCCTGTCAGCCTCTCTTCTCCGGCCTCGAAGACTCAAGTATCTAATACCTTCGGCACTCTTGACACCAACATCTTCTTCAACGAGGCCTTGCCTTCCACGAACCAAATGTGGCTCTTCCTTGGATATTCACGCCTCTTACTCACCTCTGGCACACCTGATGCTCGCCTACCTTCGCTAAGCATGATTGATACCATGAATCGAAACTGGCCATACGCATGGCATACTCTTCAGCCTCATCGCCGGAACGCAGATTGTCTAGCATGACGCGAGAGAGGGCTAGTTGCTCCCTTTTCACTAACATACTTTCACCATGAGCCAGGCGTCTGAAAATGGTTTCTTTGAGATTGCAACATCTGGTACTGCTCCTTGACTCCAGACCTCTCCTCTATCTACTTTTTCCTACCTACTTTCATTTCCCTCGGATCTTGATAGACCTATTGGTGGCGCTGCGGGAGTGAAAGCGTGGATAAGAGAGAGGAAAGACCTGGCCTGCAAAGAATGGCCCGGGAGGCTGTCTGTTGGAAGCTTCTCCGAGCTCTGCAAAGAGAGAGAGGGGCGAGCAGTGTGTATACTAGATTGAACAAAAATGACCCAATTCCAATCACCTGAGTATATCCTTTTTCTCATTCCAAGTTCCATTGCAGGGCAATCCGCCCCGTGATGCATCGACGGTCTGGTGAGGAGGAGACGCATGACATGGTGATCAAGCCTGGTGTAAAAATATCCGTTCCCAAACGGGAAATAGTTAAATATTTAATGCCCAAAAAAATCAACGGCGCAAGCGGCATCGGCCGCACTATAAACAATGTCTAAACTACGTATCAACCACCATCATCCCTCATATACCTCGACTTCTCATCCTTCATATCCTATCATATCTTAGATGAATGCCCACGCCATCTCTCGCTTGAGTTCCACCGTCTTTATCTAAGTCATCCTCCTTCGCCCCGGACATCCAACATCTACCGTCAGCTAGTATGGCCACCACCATGGTCGCCACCCCCACTTCTGCCCTTTCGCAATCAGAATTTCGAGAGCCCTCCTCGTCCTCGTTTTCTTCCCTCTCCCTCAGCACGGCACCGTCCGGAATGACCTTCTTCCCCACGCTCCTCACTCCGCCCTGCTCGCCACCGCTCGAATCACAACCCCAACCAAGCGACGAAGGTCCTGTCCCAGATCCTGCCTCCAATAATATACCATCATCAAACCCGCCCGCTTCGTCTATGTGGCATGATCCGCCTCCATTGACCTTACCAGAGCCTTCCCCGCCACTCACGCCCCCTCCGCAGGCCTCTCTCTCAGCCCAGATCAACGTTGCTACAAGGCCGATTCACACGCGGCTTAACAGAAGAATACTTGGGCTACTGCCTCTGGCGCTGCCACCACATGCGGAGACACCGGAGCTGTATGTACGAGGGATGGAGGCGGTGAGAGACATCTACGGGGCTCTAGAAGAGACGGCGCTTCGGTTGAGAGACGACGGTTGGGAGATCAATGGCAGCAGTGATGAGGATGGTCGTGACAGCGGATATGGCTGCTCTGCAGCTCACAACACGGAAACCCCAGGCGATGGCAACATTGATTGCAAGTTGGGCCAGCAAGAAGATCGACGACAGCTGGGCAAGCCGAGAGTGGATCTGAATGGCTTGGACCTGACGGGCTTACTAGGCAGAGCCACGAGATTGGAACATGACCTGCAAGAATTGAAGCGCCGGATCGCTTCTCTAGACCCTCGCATCACCGACAGTCCTTCCTCGAACCATCCTTCACCAACAAATGCCACCTCTACAGGAATTGCCACCCAGCCATACTCAACGCAGGAGGACCAGCCCACTCCCGCACTAGCAGCGCTGACCCACCGGATCCACTCCCTTGCATCCAGCGAACTCGGGACCCAGCACCAACACCTCCTCCTAGCTCCACTCCACCAATTCACCCTGGCCTTATTCAACGGCGGTCGACATATCCGGCGACGGCTGCTCTCGGCCCCGTCAAGCTTCTGGAGCCCCCCTCCTGCGTGCCACTCAAGTGCCTCCGCATCATCCATATTACCGGCGCCCTCACCCTTTACCCTTGCCACCAGCTCGCATCCGTCCCCCTTGTTCACCATCCCAGAAGCCCATCAGGAGGACGAGGAGAGCGGCACTGCTGATGACGTCCTGACGTTCTGGCATATCCCAGACCACGATGAGGAGGACGCCAAACAGGGGTTCAAACGGACATTCGAGGCTGTAGCTGCAGGATTGGCAAGCTGGGAGCGAGATGAAGTCGTCGCTGAAGCAGTGAGTGTGATGCAGATGCTCGAATCCGTGGTCGAGGGGATAGCTCCGGATGTTCGAGCCGGGTGCTCGGCTTGAGGGATGAGGGTGTATAAGGAGCACTGAAGCAGCAAGAGACTGTAGGGATACCCATTTTGTACAGAAAGAGCTGCAAGCTATGTTTTTGGGGATGTGAGATATGAGCCCCGTTTTCATCGCAGGTGCGATACCAATCATATTTTGGAAAGCCGTTCTCGACCTCTTCACTTCCCCTCCAGATATATACTTCTTCCCTCAATCTCCATATCTATCCAACCACCCCCCCCCCCCCCCCCCCCCCCCCCCCCCCCCCACCCCCCCCCCCCCCCCCACCCCCCCCAACACACCCACCCCCCCCCCCCCCACACCCCACCACCACCACAACCACACCCCAACCCCACCCCCCCAACCACCCCCCCCCCCCACCCCCCCCCCCAACACCCCCTA
>PEKF01000039.1:0-177340 GCA_003073195.1 Ramalina intermedia | reverse complement strand
ATTTTAAACTTCCAAAAATCCCGTTAAATTTTAGAATTAAATTTTTTCGGGTCCCCCGTTCCCCGTTTATTTAAAAACGGGTAATATTATAGATTTACTTTTATTGAATTAGTTTTTAATTTAAGGGCCTTATTTTTAATAAGTTTAGGTTTTAGACGGTTCTATAGCTACTATATATATTTAAGAATAACCGGAATATAATCCAATTAGTTCGAGAAATATATAAGCTAAAAAATTAATATTATTTTTATAAAAGGTAGATTTCCGACTTAAAGTATACTCGTAATTAAAATATCCCGGGCGAATAAGGTTTATCGAGCCTTTAAATACTGGATCGCGCGAGCAACCAAATTAAAGGCGCTTACTTAAGTTACGCTTTGGAGGTCGATAGTGCCTATTCCCCCTTCATTCTTAAAGCAGTAGGAGTGCAAATCCCTAATTATGCCCCTAGGTAATTCGTCCCAGATCAGTAGATAGTATTCTTTTTCCAAGTCAGTGCGTGTGCGACTTGGTAGCTCAAGAAATCTCATCGCGAACCGGGGCACTCCCCTATCTCGCGTGGCCCCTATCACAATGCGTCATGCAACTTCCGTCACAGCGCCTGAACGAAAACTATTGCCTTTGACCAAGCATCAGCTCAGCCGGCATTCCTGTTCTCCCGTTTCTTGACCTTGGTCTTTCTCTGTTAGTATATTCATTAGCACAAAAGGCAAATATCTATAGTACCTGATTATTTTATCTGCAATACGAACATGGATCCGTTGAGCGCAATTGCAAGCGTCATAAGTGTTTTAGACATAGCCTTGCGGACTACGTCTGCTCTGGTGAAATACGCGGATGATGCCCGGGGTGCTTCCACCGAAAGACGTGTTTTAGCGGAAGAAGCTGCTTGCCTTTTGACAATCCTTCAAAGACTACAAGATCGTGCTCGCGGCAAAGCCCTCGATTTGGGTTGGCTCAACAGTCGGAACGACCTTGTACAACAATTTCGGAGGGCGTACGACGACCTCGCTGCCGCTCTGAACCTGGATGTCACAACTGGGCAGCCCAAACCTGAGGGTCGATTCAAGGCTTTTCGCACAGTGGCGAAATGGTCATTCAGCAAATCTGAAGTCTATGCTTTGATTGAACGAGTAGCGCGTTTGCAGCAGTATGCCAATATGATACTGCTTAACGACCAGAGGTGGGTCTCGCATTCAAGCTAGTCCTCAACTTCAAGAAACAAGACTGAACAGCACCGTACGCAACTTAGCGATCTACTTGAGACCATGGAGCAAATGCAACAGCAAGGTATAGTCCTGAACTCCTTCTCGTTGTCAAGGGCTGACGCCGGAACAATCTAGTGGTGGAGGAAAAGTTAAAGACGGCAATTTTGTCCTGGCTTTCACCCCTGCAGATGAACAGAGTACATCAGTCCGTAGCGGAACGAGCACAATATGGATCTGGACGGTGGTTTCTGGATTCCGAACGATTCTCAGACTGGCAATTAGGTAATGAAAGATTGCTGTGGTGTTTGGGCATTCGTAAGTACTTTTGGATGGTTGGACTACGGCCTCAAGCCTGACCTTGGGCATAGCTGGCGCAGGCAAGACTATTATTGCGTATGTTCATTCATCACCATCACGAACCTGGCCATATCTGACTGTACAAGGTCCATTGTCGTTGACAATCTCCATCACCAAAGATTGCACAGCCAGGATCACACTAGTATTGGTATTGCCTTTGTCTATCTTAAGTACAATGACCCGGAGCAGTCTCTCAGTAACATACTCGGAAGCCTTCTAAAGCAGCTGATACAAGACCAAGGCTCCCTACCTACCGCAATGAGCGAACTCTATGAATTATATAGGGACCTCGGTACATCTCCGTCCTCCAAGAATATCTCAGAGGCTCTTCTTCAATCGCTCCGCCTGTATTCCGAAGTATTCCTCATTGTCGATGCCCTCGACGAATGCAGCGATGATACTCGTTGGGGCATAATCGAAGCGCTGCGATCACTAACGCCGAATGTCTGTATCTTAATACTATCTCGGCCTCGTGGCGACATTGGCGAAGACTTGAAGGATTTCAAGAGACTGGAGATTAAGGCTAATAAGGCGGACATTGAACTGTTCATTGATGCCCAGATTCAGAAGAACTCGAATCTTCGAAGGATAGTGGAAAGAAGCCCCTCCTTGCGCGGTGATATTAAAGAAGGCGTTGTAAGGACTGCAAGAGAAATGTGCGCTCATCATCCCAACGTGAAGTCCATATTTACCCAGTGCCACATTGCTGAGTATTGTCCAGGTTTTTACTGGCTCGGCTTCACGTGGAGTCTCTGGCAAGTGCAGCCGCGTTGTCCATTCGGCACGTCCGAAACAGACTGAAAAGTCTACCTACCACATTGATGTCGACTTACGATGAAGCCATGCATAGAATTACCAACCAGGATGCTGAATGCAAGAGTATCGCATTGAAGACCATCGCATGGATTAACTACGCTTTTCGATCCTTATCGTTGAAGGAGCTTCAGCATGCCTTGACCATTGAACCTGGAGGCAGTGGGTTAGATAACGAGCTCATCATGGATGAACAAAATATCACAGCGTTATGCGCAGGTCTGATCACTGTCGACCCTGGCACCGATACTGTAAATTTCGTTCACTATACAGCATATGGTTACTTTGAGGAGAAACGGCAGGCATATTTTCCGCAGTTTCATGGAAGCATCACAATGAGCTGTGCTACATACCTTACGATGCCTGCTCTTCACAACGTGACGATAGGGACAATAGCTCGAAGATTTCCGTTGGCTTGTTACGCAGCTCAGTACATGGGAGATCATGCACGACAACATCCAGAAGAGACTCTTGAACAGTCAATTTTGGAAGCTGTTTATCAATTACTTTCGAGTTCTGGACAAAGAAAGACTCTACTGTCTTTGTTGGATGGCCTGGATCTGATTAAATCAGGTTTCTACTCATCCAGTAGCGAGATACCGCCCGAGGATGATCCTGCGGATACTGTGGGTATTGATACACTTGCTGCTACAGAACCCCAGTTCGCCGGGTCGCAGACCACCACGATTCTTGAAGTAACAGCCCTGCATCTGGCTGCTTCAATGGGCCTCGCGAAAGTGGCCTCAATGATACTCAAAGAAACTCCAAACATCGATGCTGTTGACGAAACGGGAAAGACAGCCTTGGCGGTTGCAATAGAAAGAGGATTCGAGAAGGCAGTCGAATTCTTGGTAACCAGTGGTGCGCGCGTTGATCTACATGAATTGCACGGACAACAGGTCTTCCTTCTGCTCGCGGAAAAACGCTGGACTGTTGTGGCGGACATTGTCGTAGAAAGGGCTAAAGCAGCGGTAACAGCGCAAGCTTTGGATGTTTCTCTTCTGATCTCTGCATACTCCGGCGACGTCGCAGGTGCGTCTCACTTCTTGGTGCAAGGATCTGGCGACAAAGAGAATCAGCACGCTGGAGCGCTAGCCTTGTTCATTGCTGTTAAGCGTGCTGATCCCAGCATGGTGCAAACACTTTTGTCTTATAACGTAGATGTGAACTCCAGAGACAATATAGGTCAAACCTCGCTCCATCGAGCGACCCGAGGAGGAAACGAGGACATTATGAGAATCCTTTTGGATCATGGGGCGGAGGTTGACATTGTGAATGATGAATGGAATACACCTTGGAGCGCAAATGTCAAATTCAGGAATGACGAGGTACTGGGTGTCTTACTTGGAGCCGGAGCGGATCCAAATGGAAGGGACCAAGATGGAGCTACTAAACTCTATGGCGCTGCAGCAAGTGGCAATTTAGACCTTGTCAAATTCCTCCTCAAAAGCGGCACCAACCCCTCACTCAGAACTGACTATGACTGGGCGCCACTACACTGGGCCTCATATCATGGGCACCTTGAATGTGTGAAGCTACTGTTGGATGCCGGTGCAGAAACAAGTCCAGTCTCTGACCAAAGGACGACGCCGCTGGATCTGGCTTATAGAAGCAATCAACGCGCAGTGTCCGATATCCTAATCCAAAAGGGGGCCAAAGAAGCTAAAGCACTAATGATTGAGGCCTCTAACACACTCATTGAACAGTCGGAGGATACCGAAGCCTTTGTCCATATAACTGAGACCGCCGAGGCTCTCACACTCACTGGACCAGCCGACTTAGATACCAATACGGTCATGACGCTAACATTTGATCGGCCACTTGAGCAAAGTCTTGCAATTGGGCAATTCATCTATCCGGATCGCCGTCATTCTGCTGCGTTGGACTTCCATGATTTTGCTGGTGAAAAGACTCAACCCTACCAGATTTCTCATATGATGGACAGCTCTGTACCAATCATGAGCGTTAGGCGGTCAAAGACTCGTCCGTTAATGGGTGAATACCCCTTAGCACCCGAGATGTTTACTCGCCGAAACATTTTGTACGACATTTCTCGCGTTTCAACCGACTATCAAGAACTGGAATTACGGTGCAGCTCAAAAGCCTCTCTTCCCGGTCTAATACGTATGCGCCGGGGCTGATCTGGTGGGTGGAAAGCACATCACGAGCATGACGGCTCCTCTATCCTACTCTTTCGCACCACACCCGAGTGGTCCCAGCCTGAGGATCCAGGATCGCGTTGGACGACTGAAGATGGGAGGCTGTTGGCAAGGACTAGGTCAGACCTCGAATGCACGATGAGGGTCGAAGACACTCTGGATTCGGGTTTACTGGATGCTCTTGTTGCATGTTGGATTGCAAAGCAATGGTCTAATATCGTAACAATCCACAAAGGACGAAGTGAAACGACATCATAATAGCTGTGTAAGATACTAGCGTATAAGCTCCCGGGTTGCTTCCTGACATTCGGTCCGACGGTTGATCTGGGGAAGGCTCCGGGCCCTTCGGAGGTCGGCACGTAAAACTCTCGGCAGGCTTGGCTTTTTTCTCTCTTGAATGTTCTAAATGTCATCAATATCAATGCTTTCTGCATAGTAGCGACGTCAATACTATGCATACGGAGTCCATACGTACGGAGTGCATACATATGGAGTGTATACATTAGCGACGTCACTGGGGTCAAGACATAGAAGCGATATTAATGCTGAATATATTATCGCAAATAGGGAATAGAGAAGATTCTACTAGATTTCTAATATTAACGAAGTTTATACGTGCTCAGTATGTTGTTACGGCTCTGGTTCCTAGTGACCCGTTGGGTAAGTACAAGTGAACCGAAGGTTGGTCCTCGTTATTAATGAGCAATGAGCAAAAGGGAAGCAGTCTTGCGAAAGTCAGATGAATCTGGTACAAACGAATTGTATTCAGTATCTAACAGTTAAGAGTAGTAGCGAGGTTGAGATTGAACACACAGAACTATTTAACAAGGGAATGTGCGTTCTCTTTATAGACAAAGGAGACTCCTCCAAATCTCTTTCTCGCTTGCTTCAATAAAAGAAACGATTGAGACTCTCACCCGTCTCAATAAAAAGGATAGTCGAAACTCTCACTTATCTCAATAAAAGAGACGGGCAAGCGCTGTATCGGCTGCGCAGTCCTCGCAAGTCCTCTCACCACGCAGGATGTTCCGCCTATGGGAGCTTTTTGCGCCTTCCGAGACGGCGAGCCAGCGCGACCTGGCATCACCTTTCACCAAACAGATGCAGACTCGCTCGGGTACCTCTGTGAAATCTGTCATCGACTCAACAAAGCCGTCGTCGTCGAGCGAGACTTCGGCATCACACCTCCAATCCAGTGATGTTCCGGCCGCCACGTCGATCCCCAGACGCGCTGATTTGCAGCCTATGTGGGAGTGATCGCACTCTGGGACTCTTAACGTCATCCATAGAGCATTATGCTGGTTGCGATAGCCGTCCACAAGCTCAGTTTCTGGAAAATTGTCGTCCGAAGCTCCAGCCGTCGCCGATAAAAGGGCGTTATAGCGTAGACTGATACGAAAGGCTTCCTTGTCTTCAGTGAGATACTCTGATCGTCGTGTAATACTCGTTATACATCGCGGAACGTACGAATTACCTCGATCCAAGATTTTTCGCTTTGGTCGATTGTCGTCGTTTTGTGCGAAATATTTGACTATCCTCTTCACCGCTCCAGTCCTTATGTTAGTTGGTATACCTTTGCATAACCTCAACCTTTCGGGCAGAATGTCAATGGGATCTTCGTCACCCACAGCACTGAGAACAAGACTCCAGCCTATATCACTAAGGACGAAGGCTTCCGGATCCAGGGATTAATCTCTGATGAATCTGCGCCCAATAAGGAGTGTCGCTTTGAAACCCGGAAGATCAAATTCTTCAATTAGAAGCGGTCCGCGACTCCTCCAGATGCGCTTAGTCACGCGTATCAGTTCTGTATAGCTAACATCACTAATGAGCGGTACTTGCTGACACTCAGATAGAGCCTCTATGTTTGCGACGACCAAAATCATCGCAGTCATACATGGCAGCCTGAGCAGATTCAGTGCAAGCTTCCTAGCGTCTGGTTCAACCTGCTCAACCTTATTCAGATAAATATCGAGGATTCGAGGAGTCTCCACCTCCTCCAGAGAACTCTCGAGCGGTATACTGTCCGCAATCTGATCAATGGATTTCACGTCAATGTCAAATTCTTCGAACAAGAGCTTTGCAGATCGCAGAATCCGCCATCGCTCGATCCTCAATCGATCACACAGGATTGATTTTTTTAAGATCTCTTGGGCACTGGTAAATTTGCCACGTACTAGCCGTTTCTCAGCGGAGATGGCCAATGCGACAACGTAGTGCACTAGAGTAGAATAAAGCGGGTCATCATCTGGGGTATAGATATAGGTGTTGCAGGCGCGTCGAAACCCCAGCGTACCGTAATTTAGTAGAGGATGTCGCTCGGCAGAAGTTACTTGATCCAAACTGAGGTCAATCGCAAGGGCTTTGAAGACAACCCGGGTATCCTTGTCTAAGAGACATATCTCCTGATTTTGTAAGGATTGCCAATCAGGCTTCCACATGATGAGGACTTGGGCAGGACCCTCCCGGCCGAAAGAGACTTTTCCATTTGGCATTCCTTGCACACAGACTGACAAGCCAAGAATGTAGTGCGCCCAAATGATGATAGTGATCATTCCTTCCTGGTTGCTCAGCGATATTCTTCTGTCCTCAGGTAGACTTTGAGTTAGAAAAAAACAGATCGACTGCAGCGGCCATAGTTGTGGAGGGCAGATTGATCAAGCTCTTCTGACTGATTGAACGACGATTGTAGAATGGATAGCTCTCCCGTAGCTTCTGCTCCACTGTCCGCGCGTAATGATTCCAAGGGAAGGCGCTCGTTTGAGCACTGCACGCCTCGAGCGTGCCCAGTATGTTTCCAAAGCCTGGCTCCGGTGCGGCGTTGGGAAGGCCTAGCTGATGGCGTTGGCTCATACATTCTGAAATCGCTGAAGCCAGCGCCGTGGTCTCATGAAACCATACGAGCATCGAGACTTGAATGACAGTTGAGAGGTAGAAAGGATCTTTGGAGCTCAAAGCACGCTTCACTGTTGGACCAGGCCCTCTGTCGAAGCCGATTTCGCTGCCAGGAGATAGACTGGTGAATATAGAGTTGGAATTTTCCGTTACACTCTGCCTGAAACTGCTTTCAACTACGGGGTCAATCTTCGCCCGGCCGAAAAGGGTAGCTAGATCTTCCTCCACCAACAGATCCGAGCCTGATTTTCGCAGCTCTCGCGCCATGTTGATGATTGCAGTAAATCCTGTCTCTACTATGGATCTCACAGGCAGGACCTTCGTGAGCTCTACGCCGAGCTGGAACTGGGTGTTTAAAGGCATCGTTGATGGCGATTCAGGCTGGGTTACCAATTTGTCAACATTCAGCGTGTAGTGCTATCAATTATTATGGCCCCCAAACGAGCCTTGCATCTTAGGACGGAGAATGAGTTCAGCACTAAACCTCAAGATCGATTTAGCAGCTTCTCAAGACTCACGTAAGCTGGTCATCTGGCGTCGATTAACGACAATAGTGAGCTTGTTTAGCAGGCGCACATCGTTGGTGGGCCTTATAAAAAGCAGCCTGGCGTCAGCACTAGCCAGGCGGGAGATGCTTGTCTCCAACCAATCGCTAAATATGATGCGCCGTAAGCGCTGGATTTGTATCATCATATGGCTCCATCTTCTCTTAGCACTTCGCTTCCGGTTTGCCTTTCGTTACGTAAGCGAGTTGACCACATTGCAAAATTTGAGGCGTCGCCATTAGCATCGACGTCGTTCTGCTCACCTCGCTACACTTGGGTTGAACCGTGAAATCTCCAAGAAGGATGCTAGGATCAGTGTGCCACTCGCCGAAGGTACTTAGTAGGCTATATTTCAAGGAAATGATTGATCTTCATTTCGAAATCGGCTTTCAATACTTATCGACATACTTCCAAAGGCATACTTGCCGTCATCTAGAGAAAACTTCGCTTCTACTGTCAGCGCGATCTCCACGAATATATTCAAGCATCTATGAATAGCTCCATATCGTAGCTGATCAGCGCTGTTGGCTTCGCCTCGAAGAGTATGACCAGCTCTGGACTGAGACGCTATCAGCTTTGAAACGGTAAGATGTTTATCAGATCGGAGTGTGCCCTCGATTATGGTGGCGTGTCTATTTGTTCTCAATGGGGGAGATCTCGTGAACATAAATAAGGAGTCCCTTTGCGCCCACTATGTATGGTCTAAGCATCAACACAGACATCTCTCTGAACAGTCCGAAGACACCTAGAGCCATCTTGACCACGCCTCCAATTCCCACCAAAAGAGTCGATCAAACTACCGCAACCCCAGGAACCCAATATCAAACATTCGATGATGTATTCCCTAGTCACTAACCTCATTCCCGCCTTTCTTTTGGCCTTCGCCGCCACCACCACTGTGGCCGCCCCCACAGACAGCACGGCCTCCGACCTCGAAGCCCGCGCCCTCGGCATCAACTGTCGTGGCTCCTTCTTCTGCGGCTCCGACGGTTCCATCAATAAAAATCTGCAGACGGCCCTGTCCAACTCGGGCGGATGCCCTGCGACTCCGGGCCAACAGATGTACTGCTCGGGCAATTTCTGTGCCTTTACGCAGGGCACCGACGAGGATCTCGAGCCGGAGACGGCACAGACACTGCTGACGAGTCTGCAAGCACATGGGTGCAGCGACTGCGGGAGCGTACCCCTGAACTTTCCGTTCAGCAACGATCCTAGTGGCGGCATTTTGACCGTCAACTATGTATCCGATACTCATGGATGTAGTGGCATTTGCAACACCATCTGTGATAAGTAAGGGGATGGTGTGTCAGCGAGTAGCAAGAAGGGTCCAGGATTTGGGTGGGTGATGATCATCTTTTAGAAGAAAACGGAGAAAAGGCAAAGTTTGCAGAGGGAAGTGGGCTGTCGTTCATTAGAAAGTTTCGCGTGTTTGCAAGATTGTCTTGATTGTAGGACGGGTTGTTGTGTGAGAATAATTGGTTGTTTGAAAATGAATCTTTGTGCCCTAGCTTTTTAGAAACATTTTCAATCGTTGATAGCAAATCGGACTGCGATTCATTTCTCCATCATGCTAAGCCGACTACAATATCAACCTGAACATTGATGGATGTTGGTATCTTCTATCTTAATTTCTGAAGCTTGGCTCTGCTCCTGATGAGTTTGCGCGCTCTTCCGAGGGTCAGACCTGCCACAATTGTTGCTGCTACAATTCTTGAACTATATAGCCCCAGGGGCTAGATGTGTGGTCTGTAGCAAAGAACCCCAGGGGATGAAAAGCTCAAGGATTTGCTCGTCGGATGTCATATATCTGATATGTAGCTCTTGCTCGAGAGATCGAATTAGAGGATTCCACTATCCAAGTGACAGTCGTTACCCCAAGTCCAGAAGCCAAGCTAGAGGACAGGAGGTTAAGATAGGTTACAAGAAAGCGAATCCAAATTGAAGCTGGATAGGCCTGGCTGGAAACAGTGGGTACGATTTAAGGCCTGTCAAAGTTCCTCCAGCAGCTCCATGCTGCAGAAGCTGAAATACTTGACATGACTACGACTTCACCCTCTAGAAACCCTCATTGAGCATCGTGGATGGTGTCATTATTACCGGCGTCGATAGCTGAGCTCCGTCGGTCTTGGTCCCGTACACAATAATGCGCCCAACACGAACAGGGACCTTGTCCTTTCTTGGGCGATGCTATTACTACTATGCTGGCTCTGGCTTAGTGATTAAGTAAATGAGACTTACGTTCGGTTCAAAGGATCTCAAGAAGAACAGGCTGGTAATGCGACATCACAAAATCGTTAGTACCATCGTAGCGCAAGAGGAAAGACGGGATAAAGGGATTGAAGATGCATCTCGAAGGCTCTCACTCAGTGCAAAAGGCGGTCAATCTCAGACACACCCATGGCGACTTTTTCAAGGTTCACACCAAGCTCATCGTCGTTCCATCTTCCTAGATTTGTCATAAACTCGAAAAGTTGAGATAGGCCTATACGATGAGCAGCTCCCAACCCAGAGGTAATGGACTGGGAGCCGAGCCATCAATGACTGATCCGAGCAGTTGAAGAAGATGCCCGAGCTCCTGATCCTTCAAGAGTCATCCGTCTCGTGCTCCTCGGCTTCCACTTTCAGCTCATACTGAAGATCGAAGCACTCAGCAAGGAGGGTGCTAACGCTGCCCTGGCCTTCAGGCACATCTGCCCCAACCATAAATTTCCCGTCAACTCGCATATTGTCTATCGATGATAGCTGAAGCTATTAGCATTCGAACGTTTTGCCCAAAGCTTGGTCCAAGTGCACCTACTTTCATACTGTATGGATACAATTCTCGCGGGGAGGATACACCTCCAGATCGTTTGACTTCGATAAGGCACCTGCGAAGGGTTTGCAGTTGATTGAAAATAGGCAACAAAGCCTCGGACACTGGCTCTGACGCTATGATGAGGCTGTAGATATATGCGTAACTCCTTCTGAGAAGGTACAGCAACGTCTGCGACTGGCTTAGCAAAAGTCGCCACGTCAGGAAGCCTGATCTGCTCACTCTTTGGGCATGTAGATCAGCCTTGTAACCCGAAGGATCCTCAAAGTTACCATGAATGCGGCTCTCATCGACTTGATCGAGCTGTCGCTGATAATTGTACAGATCGGTTTCACGAAGCGACCACGCTTGAGTCAGGGTCAAACGCTCCAGGTGGTTGCGAATGTCGCTGAGCTTATCATAGATTGTCCTGAACCGTTCATCAATCTTGCCTTGCCTGGGAGCCGTCTCAGCCAATTGCTCACGAGGGTCAAGCATCATGTGAAGAACGTCAATCCTACCTGGTCAAGACAATGTCAGACCAAAGGAAGCAACGGTCCAAAAGCCCAATGACAATATCTTGGCCCGCCGGGACCGTGCTGTCTTCAGCCAGGAACTTTCCGTCCACCATCGTGGCTTTTATCTCCTTGAGTTGATTACGAAAGCCTTCGACCTCGGCAGAAGGGAACTGCACGGACAGTCAGTGGAGAGACTTGTGTCGGCAGAATCACAAGACCTTGGATCGCGTATTTGCGGCGGATATCGATCTCAAGATCGACACCAGCCGCTCATGCACTGGATTCAGCGCTGGCGAGAGGCTGGACAGAGATGCTCTCAGTTCTGCCAGCAGATTCCGACACACGTCCATCCTGCCCTCAAGTAGCGTGAGCAAGTGCGGTGAACATGTATCCTTCCCACGTTTCAAGTTGTCGCTCATCTTGTCGAGGGACTGACCAATCGATTCGAGGTCTTTGGCAGTAAAGAAAGCAGCTTCTTTCAAGTGATCCAACAGTCGCTGGCCCAGTTCAGTGGAAGGGGACGGGAACGGATACGGCGGAACCTACCCTGACAGTGGAGGCCATTGAATATCTGGTATCCCGTTAACGGCAGCCAAGAGAAAGGAGGCATCAGCGATGAGGCAACTGACACAGCTGGGGCTTCATGGTTGCGGCCAATAGTCAAGAAGAAAAGAGAAATAAGCTGGAAGCAATCCCCTAGCACCCGATCGACTATTTTGCCTCAGGATCAGCTCTCGTTCCGATGGCTTGTAGAAACAGACGGACCTCTGTTTGACTCGAGTGGTTTTCCATGCTCATCTCGCAGCGTGTTGAGCAAGTGTACCTGCTCTATGACCTGATCGTATATGTGAATTACGTCCTGAGATTTCACGTAGGTTGACTTGTCTTGCTTGAGAAGTGATAGCTCGTCACGAAGCTGGAGGAGACGGGTAAGGATGGGCTCTTCCTTGGGGTCTAGCGGAGCTTGAACAGCAGGGGAATCGGCCATTCTATGCTCGTACGGTGTCCAAATCTATGCACGGGTCCAGAACAACACAGGAGTCATGAGGTTGAGGTTGTGCAGAAAGCGTAAGAAACGATCGATGCGGCAGCATTGAGACCAGCTCGTATGTGTCTGGTGACTCCAAGTTCTTGGTATGTCCGACTTTGCGTAATGCAGATATTAGAGCACATGCGGCTCACTTCTTGACTCCACATTTCCCCAGGTCCCGCAATGACGGAGGGGTGCTAAAGTAATGCCAAGGCGAGAGTGACACTAAGGTAATTAGCCGATGTATTGAGTGAGGAACAGCCTGATGAGCTGTATCGTATTATTTTTAGCGCCTTACATCGACGGTATGTATTGTAGCGTGCCGAGTTCCGGGGCAGCTTAAGCGAGACGCTCACTGTCACAAATCCTCAAGCCTCATAAACAACTCTACGCTCACGTCGATCGTTCAACAATATCTTCTTCTTACAGCTCACAACTTCCCTTCATACTTGGGATCATAAGGGCACAATGTCTCACTCCGAGCTTGCTGTCTCCTACGCTGCGCTGATTCTTGCAGATGACGAAGTCGAGATCACAGTAGGCTTGCTAAGTAAATCGTGCATCTACAAGACTGACAAATTAGGCCGACAAGTTACAGACGTTGATAAAAGCTGCGAACGTGGACGATGTTGAGTCAATTTGGAGCACTCTTTTTGCTAAGGTAGCTGCCCACATTTCACAAACCAAAAATGCGCTTCTGACAGCAATGCCACAAACCAGGCGCTTGATGGCAAAAATGTCAAGGATATGCTGCTGAATGTCGGATCTGGAGGAGGGGCGGCGGCTGCACCTGCTGCAGCGGGCGGTGCTGCTGGCGGAGCTGCTGATGCACCTGCAGAGGAGAAGAAGGAGGAAAAGAAGGAAGAGGAGAAGGAGGAATCAGACGAGGACATGGGCTTCGGGCTCTTTGACTGAGGGCGGACAAATGCCTCCATTCTTAACTGATCTACCGAGTTGACACCCTACCTCCGCACCTAAGGGTCCCCATATTAAATACAAACGCCAGCAAGATGCACCAGAAAGATTCTGAGTTCGCAGTTTCTCGCTCACCTCCAGCTGGACTCCTCAAAGGCTGATTCTAAGAGAACCAGGACACTGGGCGCCCTTGTCGCTCTGTAAGTTGCATTTTGGACACATCCCCATGTGAACAATCGTCATGCTTCAAGTGCTCCGTCCCTTGATGCTGCATTTGAACAGCGTTTCAACTCACTCCTCGTTCCTGGTTGTGGTCTCCTCGTTGTTGGATGCTTTTGCGGCATAGATTCGGAATTGTATGAAGATTACTACATCTTCACCCATGGTCCCCAGAGATCCAATGAGCCATGGGAGATTAGTCAAAACATAGTCTGCTTTGACTGAATGAAAAAGAATCTGAGATTTGTTTAGCCTGCGAAGGCGGCCTTTGAAGTCTACTTACTCCGCCACCATATGTGAGGTTTCCAATCAAGGATAGGATGAAGAACAAAAGAGACAGACCTGCATGCGCATTCAGCCACGTCGGAACCGCCTGTATCAGTCGGTCAACGAACCTTCACAGGACTTCTCCTTGAAGTTCTTGGCGATCTGAGGTATTCTAGCTCTGAAATACTTGTTTGAGCAGCGGAGTGAAGAGGAAGGCACAAATCTTACCCAAGATAGCATGCTGCTGACAGATAGCCCAAGACGATGGCCCCTGTAGGCTGTGAGGCACTGTCATCTTGGTTGGCGGGCTTCCAAACCCCGAGCTGCAACGCAATCACCCATGCAATGACCCCAATGATGAAGACGGCGAAGACGCACAGAGCCTTCTTGATCCACGGATATACATAACGCTTCCCCACGAGGCCGGCATCAGGTTTGCCCTGCTCACTCGCCGAGTCTCTGCGCTTGCCTGAAACGGCTGAGCTGCGACGAGATCCGGGGAGACCGATGTTCTCGTTGCGCACTTGCGTTAACAATGGTTGACTTGCATCATCTTGAAGAAGCGCAGTTCGGAGACTGTAAATCTCCTGACTTCTATATTTATAGAAGAGACATTGGGATATCAGAACAGCGTCTGCGAAACAAAAATAGATTGCCAAAGCGATGACTGTTGGTACGAGTCGAGCCCAGACGGCACCAATCAAATTAGTAAGGTCGCCGATGAACCACACTGCAAGAAATGCAAGTGAAACACCGTCTGCACTGGCAGTCTTGTAATTTTCGATAAGCTGCGGCAGCTTTGCAGGATGTCAGCACGGCGTCAAGTTTCAGTGACAGGTTCACTGACAAGGACGCAGACCCAAGCCACGAGAGACACTGATCCACTTGCACCAGACAAGGCCTCGTGAGCAGAGACCGTGTCCATTCTTTGGAAGTCAATGTCGGACTGGGATTATCCTGGATCTCTATCTCATCATGCTTTCATTGTCGAGAGAGACTCATCAGAGTATCATGAAGATGAGGTATCAAGCCATATAGAGCGGTCATGAGAATTTCTTTTCCGTCCCCGGATGTTCAACAAACTATCCCAAGTGGCCTCCACAGCAATATGTTTTGCGACTATCGGACCAGGCGCATATTGTGACCAAAAAGGCAAACTAGATCTGCAAGGTACAGGTGGTGCAGGCGGCTGCTGCAGCCAGCATGAAAGATGGACCCGGACGGAGGGCAGATGGCCCGAGATACGAGACAGATCGGCCCGATGAGTTAATCCATACCCGAAAAGACTCGATTGGGCCTGCCAGAAGGCCGAACCTCGTGTTGAAACTCAAATTCATCGATTCTCTTTTCCTCCCTCTTTCTTCAAATCCTCGTTCTTTTCATGCTTGCCGTCTCATGCTCCTCTCTCATTCCCTACAATTCCTTATTCAGTCACTTCCGACTCTTTTTTATTCAAGTTGTGCTTCTTCACTCAGATAAAGACTCGTGAAATTGACGCCCCTTTAATCCATCGTCTGCAACCCATCAATAACCGCCGCCTCAGCAAATCCGCGATTTGACTTCCAGGTTGTACATCTCTAACGCGACAATGTTTTCTCCAAGCTCCTCACTGTGGATGGTCCTACTATCATGCTCGGCTGTCATTTCGACGATGGACGTCGATAAATTGATTCCGCGCCAAGTCGTTCCACTGAGTACAGGTGCCAGCCCAACTTCCACACCAATATCCACTGCCAGGCCATCAAGTGCAACTCCTTCACCAAGTGCTGTAACTACCACAACGCCATCGGCACCCGCTACATCTGATACTCAGGGAGCGTTCACAAGCACACCGCTCTCCGACAGCCCAACGGCCTCTCACGTGACCGAGTCGTCAAATCCGTCTACGGCAACAGTCCGCCAGGGCTCCAGCAGCCCCCTCACCTCGGGTACTGACAGAATCTCGTCAATTACATCGAGCCCTGCAGCCAAGAAAACCGGGAGCATAACCCAACAAGTGTTGACAACGGTTGTCTTTGTCCGTGGGAGCAGCACAATTAGCACCGTGAGCACGTCCCGCCAGACTGTTGCTGCAGCGTCCGCATCTTCTTCCTCCACACCAGGCCTCAACGGAAACAATCCGGGAGGAGACAGTCCAGGACTTTCCTCAAACTCCAAGAAAATCATCGGCGGCGTTGTTGGGGGCGTTGGCGGCGCAATCTTACTTGGTGGTTTGGCAGTGGTGGCATGGAGGATTTGGGGCAGGAAGAGAAGCGCTAGCACGGATGATGACGACCTGCTCGACTCCCATCCAAGCTCCGCCGGCAAGGAGAAAACAAGCGGTGCTAGCGATCCGTTTCGCTCCCATCTGGACCAGGCACACGGCCCTGTGAACACGGCGTCAAATTTCTGATCCAAATCGACTCATGAAGTGAATAGATTTCTTTAGCAAGCAGCATTGCGGGCGCAGGATGACTTTAAAGGCCTCATTGAGGATCTTCCAGAGCTGACGAATTGAAAATTGGACGCTGGGCGGCGACTTATGGGGATTCGCTAGGGGGGACCTGATGACAAACGATGATTGATATCAGCACTATATTGAAACTTGGCTCAATTTGGAATTCACATATGTCTGAAATCTTGAAATGCGTCCCATGTTTCATGAAAGTTTCTACAGTTACATGGATGGTTCCGAGCTAGTACCCCAGTTTTCAAGTGACGTGACGCGACGCGCCTGCCATCCTCCTGGGGCCCAAGGCTTCCACACCTTTGAAGTCTTTACAATCCCACACTCTTTTGATTCAGCTTGACGTAGTCTATTTTCCGAGTAGGAAAAATGATTCGCTTTAGCTCGGCACCTTCTACACCCATCTTGCAATTCACAAAGCCATCTCCATTGACATCTCGAGATCCCAATACGCTTCCAAAAAACCCCATCTCAACGACCTCGTGCTCAAAGCCACCTCACCCAGAAGCGCGGGCGATGAGCAGACGCCCTCCGCAGCATCCGTTGACGCACCAAAAGTATCAAGAAGATCTGAGAGCACGTCAGAGGCTTTGGTATCTTGAGAGAGTCCGAGCCTCGAGCGAAGAGCAAAGATGGCTTTCGCGAAGCAACAAGGTAGCACATCCGTATCTTGCGCCGGGTCTCTCCTTCAAGAGCTGATGTTAGCGAAGATCATGCGACAGCAATACGTCGATCAACATAGGCAGTGGGAACAAAGTCTGGAAACAGTCGCAGCAGAGATGGGCCAAATTCTGGATGAGGAGGAAATGGAGCCAGAGCGTGTTGACTCTATCAACAATGGTGATTCATCCCGGCGCGAAGAAACTCCTCCTATGTTAATCGGTCACAGGACATGACGAAGATCTGGATCGGATTGTGTATGAAGGAGATCAAGAAACAGAGGCCTTGGTGTCGTTCTACGAGCAGCAAAGAAGAGAGAACGAGGAATTGCCTCCACCTTCGGAAACCCTTGAGAATGATGACGAGGAGTATGAAAGTCTCTTCCGGGAAGTTCTAAAAGACAAGCCGGGTCAAGAAAACCCTCAACACAGCGCGCAAGCCCCAGGGCCCGAACTGGACCACGAAATGGACCTGTCTTTGACATGAATACTTGGAGAAGATCGCCGATATGCAACACACCCCAGCGACTCGGCTTGCTGACTAGTCTCAGCGCTATTGTTGGGGACAGGAAGGGTCCGTCTCCCCCATCGCACTGGCCACGTCCATGTCGCCAACCAGGTCAGCTGGTGGGCTGCCCGCAGCTTGCATCTAGAAAGCTTTGAGCATGGAGTTGCCAGCATCGACGTCTCTAGCCAACTTACTTTTTGCATGCGATCCACAATAAATTCACGATCTCCAGGATTGGAGTCCGAATAGCTCTTTTGTTCAAATCTACCAACAATTTCATTAACGAGCTTTTGCTGTTCGTGATAGCGACTGGAATCCTCGGGCTTGATGCTTGTTGCATTCTTGAGCATCCACGGCGGGAACTTGTCATGCAACTCCTTCATGGGTTCGTACAGAATCTCTTTATTGGTCAACTGCTCCATCATCCCCAGAAGCATCTTGTCGAATCCCTCCTGATCATCTCCTCCCAGGGCTTCGCTCGTCGGCATAGTCTTGAGCATCTGTGCCAAAAAGTCATCCGAGGTGTCTGCTGGCGCCGCAGCTTCGGCCTCAGTATTGGAGGCCTGCATCCTCTCCATAGTTTTACGAATCGTTTCTTGGAAGGGTTCCTCACTGCCGGATGCTTTTGGTCCAAGCTTTGACTCAGGCTTCCCCACGGAGGAAGCGTCTGGATGAACAGCGGCGCCTAAATCCTTCATCATACCCTCAAGCTCTCTCTTCATCTCTGGACTATCATCCATGTCGCCCATGAAGGCAGCCATCTGTGCTTGCAATTGCTGCGCAAAATCCTCGACGTGTGCGCCTTCGGGCGCTGGTGGATCCTTGTCCCCATGCGCAACCGCCTCGGTGGAAGAAGGTTGTCGAAGTCCAGGGTTCTGAGCCAAGGCGAACTCGTCAAGCATGTCTAAAGTACAAGATCAGTTGTCTCATTTCCTCCGAGAGCGTTGCACGGGGCGGTAGAACCATCTAGACCATCCAAGTCCTCTTCATCTGGATCCGGGACGTCGTCCTCCTTCGAATCGACCATATTTGACAAAGGATGCGACTCGCCTCCGCCTTCATGTGCGCCATGATCCTTGTCCATCTCTCTACAAAATTGGTGCGGACAAGAGAGCGATCACCATTGCCAATTTCCAATCATAGCGCAGCTTGATCGCATATGACGAACGTTGTACGTCTCAGCAAGAATACATCACTAGTCTCACTACCCAGGTACCCGAAAGGAACCGACATGGGAAGCTTTTCTCTTCCCCAGGATGCAGGTCAGGTGGGGGCAAGCTTTTTGCATTTGCCGCTCGCTCAGGTCTTAGATGTGAGAGCGGGGTAGTATCATGTAACAGTGTCTGATGGTTTCGTATGAAATATTAAAGTACGGTTGGTAATCAATACGTTCTTTACCTATGGGCACGAACGTCTTCCATATCTCCATCTGTACGACCCGGCATTGAATGACATCTTTGATGCGTCAACGCATCAAAGACTTGACCCGTCCATCACTGGTCTTCGATCGACAGACAGCCCCACCGTCTTCGAATAGCAATCCTAAAGCTTCCTACATGACCCAGGTCCTACGGATCCAAGTCGACAAACTTCCGTGCAGCAGCCCGTGGCGACAGCATGTCTCTGTGTCAGAATCGTCTTGGTGAGGAAAGGTGAGTCAGCGTGTGCATGTCTCTCACGACCGAGGCTAAGTTGTCGTGTGCCTTAGGAAGCAGTGGCGAAAAGAACATCCTTTTGGCTTCTTTGCACGACCTGCCCGAACCGCAAATGGCGTGCTCGATCTGAAGAAGTGGGAGTGCGGCATCCCCGGCAAGGACAAGACACTGTGGGAGGGTGGTCTCTTCAAGCTTGACGTGATATTTCCTGACGGTAAGGCTCTCTCTCGACTTGGCGTGGAAAGAGGCGGCCGCTGAAGCATTTCAGAGTATCCTACGAAACCGCCCAAATGTGCGCATTATTCATCCGGTGTCCTTGTTCGACAAAGTGTGCTCACTGCAATTTAGGCAAATTTGTCCCACCACTGTTCCATCCAAATGTATATCCCTCAGGAACGGTCTGCCTATCCATCCTTAACGAAGAAGAAGGCTGGAAGCCTGCCATCACCATCAAGCAGATCCTCCTTGGAATCCAAGAGCTCCTCGATGAACCCAACCCCGAATCGCCGGCTCAAGCAGACGCTTACAATCTCTTCAAAAAAGATCGTCAGGCTTACGAAAGAAAGGTGAAGAGTATCGTCAAAGACAATCCAGCCCCATGAGCGGTGGACAACCTTTGTACTGCTTCTGTACTCTCGTGGGAGGCATATTGATTGATCAAGACCGCATCGTGCAGTAGAGGAGGCAACAGGAGAGCGTAGAGTTGCAACTTCCGTGGGAAACCTCAGGTGGAGTGGAGATCGAATCCCGAAGAACGTCTCGAGATTCGTGCGGCATCTAGACAGCGATATTCTGCATTACTTTTGCATGAAGCTTACGTGCAACGGCGACTACTGCTAGTAGAGGCTTGAAGGAAGGTAGGCAAGTGTCATCATTGACAGCGAGTGGAGCTCTCAAGCTGTCAAGGGAAGTTGGCAAGATTTCATAACCTCATCATGCAACGGCGGCAGTACTCGCATAGCTATTA
Organism: Ramalina intermedia; assembly: GCA_003073195.1. Classification (NCBI taxonomy): domain Eukaryota; kingdom Fungi; phylum Ascomycota; class Lecanoromycetes; order Lecanorales; family Ramalinaceae; genus Ramalina; species Ramalina intermedia. The sequence continues at coordinate 157,388 of PEKF01000039.1, read as the reverse complement.
ATCATTAACGATGCATGCGCAAGGCTGTTGATCCGTTCCAACATAACTATTCCGGATCCCACTCAAACCCGAAACCCCCACCACCCCCCACATGGTATCGATAAGATAATGCACGATAACGCTGTTCGCTTGAAATTTTAAAGTTCAGTGAATGCAGGGAACAGAAATGGACAAGTTTGATGGGTATAAGTAATCAAGGTGGCAGTGAGAAATGACTAAGACGATGCGCTACACGGACGGTCACTACCAATTGTCGTTGAAGTCTTGACAAACGTTTCTCATAACAACACACATCCCAATTGACCCGTTCTTTTCCACGTCAGTTGCCGCTGAGTCCCCTGGTAATGTGCGGCATATTTGCCTGTCATCGGTATGTGTATTGGTCGTATTCGAGTCATCACCCTGGGTTTGCTGTCAAAGGTCAAGCGCTGATCTCAGTATACAAAGCCACCCCGATGTTCAAAAGTTCAAGCCCACCGCTCTGCGGATGGCAAAAGCGTAGGGCAAACCCCTTCTGAGCAGATGAGCTGTTGCGTCTAATTGGATCGCAGCGCCCGTCATCGAGGTCCCGATTGGAGTGCGAGAGCAGTTCTACCAGCTCATTATTCTCACTGACGCGCTCTAGGTGGAAACTTCGTTGCTGGAAACACAAGTGAGACTGTAAACTTTTGCAACACGGCAGGAAGGTGGAACTGACCTCTCCTAGTACTGGCTCATGAACGATTGAGTATCGTTGGGGTTGGCATGTTCATCAGAGGCCCACCTGAGACAATGAATGCTGACGGAAGTCTCAAGACACGGGCGCCCAACCACTGGTGAGCGATGATGGGACTCTCGCTCTAGCTGTGAATGGCGAGATATACAACCATAGGATCTTGAGAAAAAGTCTGAAGCAACCTTACCGCTTCAAGACTCACTCTGACTGCGAAATCATTCTGCCTCTGGTAAGCGTGTCAGCTACGCCGTCCCTTCATCCTGGATTTACTCACCGTGACAGTACGTGGAGCACGGCCTTGACGCCCCCCGTTTTCTCGATGGCATGTTCTCCTGGGTATTGTATGACAAGAACCAAGACCGTACGATAGCAGCCCGAGACCCTATAGGGATCACGAGCTTCTACCAAGGATGGTCGTCCCAGACGCCAAATGCGGTCTATTTTGCGTCCGAGTTGAAGTGTTTGTATCCCGTTTGTGACAAGATCATTACATTTCCGCCAGGTCATGTATATGATTCCAAAGATGACTCAATGACACGTTATTTCAAGCCTAGCTGGTGGGACCCTGCTCAAATCCCAACCGCGGCCATCGACTATACAGCTATTAGAGCCTCGTTGGAGAGGTCGGTACGGAAAAGATTGATGGCTGAAGTTCCTTATGGTGTTCTCCTCTCCGGTGGATTAGATTCAAGTCTTGTTGCAGCCATTGCGCAAAGGGAAACCGTGCGACTGCGGGCCCTGTCTCATGACCGTGTGAAGGAGGCAGCCATTAATAAACAGCATCCGAGAGAAGAGCTTGTAGGTATCGATGTTGATGATGAGCTCTCCACGGTTACATGGCTTCCCGAACTTCACTCCTTCTCCATCGGACTCCCAGGCGCCCCTGATACAGAGGCTGCATTGGAAGTTGCCAGTTTTCTCGGCACAAGGCATCACGATTTCACCTTCACGATCGAAGATGGTCTCAATGCACTTCAGGATGTGATCTTCCATTTGGAGACGTACGATGTCACGACCATTCGTGCATCAACCCCGATGTTTCTCCTCAGCCGCAAGATCAAAGCCATGGGGGTGAAGATGGTGCTCAGTGGGGAGGGCAGTGATGAGATCTTTGGCGGCTACCTTTACTTCCATGCTGCGCCGGACAAAGCGGCCTTTCACGCAGAAACCGTCCGGCGGATCAAGAATCTTCATCTTTCCGACTGTTTGCGGGCCAACAAGTCGACGGCCGCCTGGGGTGTAGAAGCACGAGTGCCCTTCTTGGATAAAGACGTAAGATGGAAAGACCTTCGGAAAAAATTGACTTGCTCACAACGACAGTTTCTGGCAACCGCAATGAACGTGGATCCAGCGGAAAAAGAGATCACCAGCGAACGCATTGAGAAGTACATCCTGCGCAAAGCGTTCGATACTTCGGATCAGCCGGATGAAAAGCCTTACCTTCCTCAGAAGATCCTCTGGCGGCAGAAAGAGCAATTCAGCGACGGCGTTGGCTATGGGTGGATCGATGCTCTCAAGGATAACGCAGAGCTACACGTCAGCGACGAGATGATGAAGCATCCAAAGGCAGAGTGGGCGGATGATGTTCCTGATAGCAAGGAGGCTTACTGGTATCGAACCATGTTTGATGAACTCTTTCCGCCCTACTGCGCCTCGACCGTCATGCGATGGACACCGACTTGGTCAAAGCAGACTGATCCCAGTGGCCGGTAAGTGGCAATGGGCTCGCCTGATTTGCACCCACGCTTTCCAAAATACTTAGCATTAAGACCGCCGACTGATTTCACCAGTGCAATCAACACCCATGTCGCTAGATATGCCGGAAAAGCCCAGTAGAAATCCGGTGGTGGCCTCGCGTGCAAAGTAACGACAAAAGCTGAGAAGATCAGAGGGCGCTGTGAAATCTGTAGTTATACAGATCTGTAATAGAGATCAAGGAGTTGCTTGCGATGGATAGATGAATGGATAGATGAGTCTAGGCCGTCGCCTGATGAATTATCCGTCGAGCTTTGTACTATCAAATCCCTAGATAGACCAGCCTCATAAGTCGTTTATCATCTCTGGCGCTCTCCAAGCGTAAGGATCGCTTTGGGCGACGTGGTCTTCTCACCAAGGTATCATTGTCGGTGGCTCTGTACTCCGTTCCCTCTCAACTGTTGCCCCAATCGGCTGCACTGCGGTATGAGAAATGGAGTGCATTGCAATTGCATTCGAGCTCAATAGTCGTCCCCCCGGCTCACAACCTCTTTTACGTTGGGTCGCAATAGGATTGTCTGTACGAAGATCAGTACCCACAGTCAACCACAATGGGTCCATCAGAAGACATACGTGCTCAAACTGCGCGGTGTAGGAGCCCTTGATATCACACAGAGGAGGGTAGGCTTCTACAATGCCGCTCTGGACCAGGTTGTTCAGGCCAAGTAGATACTTCTCATGACCGAGTCGGTCCAGATACCTTCGACAAAACGGCAAGGTACCAAAATTCTTGGTAATGGTGCTCAGGAGGCTTCTTGCAGAAGACACCCTCAATGCTACGTTAGGTGCATCGGCCCTTTTGGCATAGTGAGAGGTTTCCAGCTGGATGAAATCAGTATCCAAATCTACACTTTGAGAAAGAGAGAATAGAGGATGGCTAACATCATCGCGGACATAACCTTTGCCGGTGCTGCCAAAGGTCTCGATCGCAAAGATCTCGCCTTCTTCCATCTTGGTCTGGTCGCTGCTCTTGACAATGGGGATGCTTTTTCCGCCGTGGATGCTGTGTTGAACGATGTCGTGACCATTCAGGTTCTTGATCGATTTGACTGGATAGGTCTGTCCGGACAGCTCGACTTCGTAGCTCTCCATGGCTTCCTGAATAGCAGCGCCGATGTCGCCCACCCGAACATCGATGCCGGCTTCCCGAATCCCTGTGTTCGTGGCGTCTTTGGCGGCAGCCAGAAGATTGTCATAGACAGGATTGAAGGCCATGGTAAAGGCGCTGTCGACAATACGTCCGTTGATGTGGGCGCCAAAGTCAACCTTCATCACGTCGTCCGGCTGTAAGACCACCTTGTTCCCCGCGTTCGGGGTGTAGTGGGCAGCGCAGTGGTTGATGCTCAAGCCTGTGGGGAATCCCATGCCACCTTTGATGTTGTCACCTTCTTCCAGGCCGGGATGGCCCGTCAACGCCCTCACGCTGTCCTCGATCCCCTCGGCGATTTCGGTCAGAGTCTGCCCCGGTTTGATGTGACCTTGTGCCCACTGCCGCACTTGGCGGTGGACTTCGGCACCCTGACGATACTCTTGCAGGAAATCGTTGTTCGACCGGTCGAGATGGCGCTTCTCCTCACTGGTGGTCCGGAAATGGTTGTCGTTGGCGTAATCGCACAGCTCGCCGTCGGGGTACTGGCCATTAGGAAATAGGGAGGAGATGGCGACTCGGGGAGGGGCTGTCTGGGTCTTGCTTCCACCCTTTTTCTTCTTCGGTTTTCGCTTCTTCTTCTTTTTGGCTGCTGCACACCTCATGAGCGTAAGCCAAGCATGCTGGAAGATTGGTGCAGACCAGATGAGCCGCCGTTCTGGTTACCCGCGTCTGCTTCATTGCCATCCTCCGAGTCGTCATTTTCGTTGTTGGCTGGTGTCGACTGGTCTACCGTCTTGATCTGGTCCTTGGGCGGGTCTGAAGCATTCGTGTTATTTACTAGTGAACATCAGAACCATTGCGATCCATCGAAAGACATACAAAAGAACCTTACGAGACAAGCACGCGACGTCCTCTGTCGCTTGCGCAGCCATGATGCGCACGAGGATCGGGGCTCCCAAAGAAGAAGGGCGAGACTGTAGGCGGGATAGCGGTCAAGGTTCAGAGGATGTAGCAATGACTGCTTTACACGAGGAATCTAGGTCAGCGGTTGCAGGCTGCGGAGTGCGGGGGAGCCTTGTGTGGTTAAATTCAGGGCTGCGGGCTGCAGGGCTGGCGGCTTTAACGACATCTGGAATTTGCACGCTGTCGTCAACTCACCATCTCCGATGATAGTAAGTAGAAAGCGTTGTCCATTCAGTACAAACAATGAATCAGGTAAGTCTATAGGATCTGTGAACTCATATCTATGTACGGGGTATCATACATCACTTGCCTACCACACCGCATTGGAATCTCGTTGATATTATTTAATTGTGCGGGACCCCTTCATCATCCTCTTCTCTTTCGCACGTGTCTTGCTCGTCTCTATAACCATCCCCCTTCTTTTCCTCTCCGTTTTCCATCCATCGACGGAACACAAGTGTCAGGAGGCTTCCTGCAGCGACCTGCAAACCTTGAAAGATGACCATGGGAATTTGTATTTTTGACGCCGTAATTGGCGAGAGTCCTGCAAACATCGCTCCCGATAGTGGGACGCCAATTGCAGGCGTCTTGGCTGGAACGACGTACGCTACTGCGATCGCATCTTCTTTGCAGAGCCAAAGCAATGAGAGCGAAAAACAGGTGATGGTCCAAAGTGCGTAGAAGGCGATGGAGATGAAAACCAGAAAGATGATATTGCTCGGGTCAACGCTATCAAAGGCGCCTGATGCGAATGCTCCGTCATATGTTTGCCAAATGATTAAAAGCAAGGCGAGCGATCCGACTTTGGACACCTTCCATTCCGTAAACACCTTCGAAGTTGCATTGGGAAATAATTGACGGACTACTTGCCCGACAGCCTACTACCTTGTCAGCGGTCGTCTCGCGATTCGAGAACTTTCAAGAACGACGGTTTCGACACTTACAAGAGGCAGAAATATGGACAACCCTAATTGTTTGAAGACTCTCCGATACAGCTCCCCGAATTCCCCGGTCGCAATGTTGGGAACTATATCAGTGTACCATGCATTGCATGACAGGTACATCAAGATCAACAATGGTGCCACAAAAGGGCCTAGGAAATTCCCCAACGTGCTCTGAACAACCGTCAGAGCTTGATTTCCATTCGCTTGTTTGGTCATTATGACATTGGAAGAGATCGTCGTGGGTACGCAGCCGGTGAAAATGAGCCCAACAAGAAGCCCGGGATCCATGAAGGTCGGGTTGGAGGCACAGGCGGAGACAATTCCAAAGACAATAACAGAGGTGAGGAGGAAGGACTGAATCTGACAGAACAAATGTAGACGCCAGCGTTTGTAGTTTTGCACCAGTACCTGAGTCGGTAGGGTGCAACCGGTGACGAAGAAAATGACAGCCACACAGAGGTAAGTGACTACTGTCTCCTTGAGTGACTGCTGAGCTTTTGGCACTTGTATTCGCCAAGAAACGAGTATCAAGAAGCTGAGACCAAAGAGGAACCATTGATCATAAACAAACCAGATCGCGAATGAGAACCATTGCTTCCACCAGGGCGCCTTATCTGGTCTGTCGTCCTTCGCAGAATCTGATGAACGATCCATGGCTTGCGCTGTGCCATGAGTAGAATTCCCTTGTCCATCTGGTTTGAAAGTGCCATAGGTATTCGAAGACTTCACCGACGTGATAGAAGAACGATCGTTGACGCCCTCGGGACTATCGCCGTTCAAGCCATCATTGGGCATGACCTTGCGATCCTTGGCCGAAACGGGTGATCGTAGAAGCTCATAAGTTTCGGCGTTCGAGAAGACAGGGGGGATACCATCCCAATTGCGAGCTTTGATTTGGAAAAATCGTGGTCCGAGGGTCGTACTCGTGATGTCAACAGCGATGACGTAATGTTGTGCATCGCTCCGGTAAAATGTAGTTGGAAGAACAATGATAAACCCCCAGGCAGAACATAACTCTATAGGGATGAGTTATGCGCCCGTCTTCCTCATGGCTCCCAATCGCATCCATTGTCAAACCAATTCCGATCCACCAGCAGATTGCCTATTTCCACTTGACGCAAAAATGGCGAGCAGAGACCTTTTACCAGACATTGGGCCTTGAACCTGGAGCTTCTGCAGGCTCCATCAAAAAGTATATCACATGAGTCGTTATCAACGGGACGCGGCCCTCTGACGGGCTACAGACAATTTTACTCTCTCTCAAAGACTCATCATCCGGACCACAATCCCAACGACCCTCAGGCTTCCGAACGTTTCGTCAAGATCTCTGAGGCATATGCTACCCTAGGAAACTCGGAAAAACGCCTCCGTTACGACAGAGACATTCTCCGCACCTCGTCAAACCCTGTCCATCAAGCTCCGCGAGGGTCCCACTCCAGCGCTTCAACCCCGTATGGCGCGCGACCCGCCAGCGGCCTGAGCAGGAGGCGCACCCAATTCAAAGGGCCACCGCCCAGTTTCTACCGTAGTGGGGGCTGGGGAGCGCATACCGCCCGCAGGAAGTCTGAAGCAGAGAAAGCGAGTCGGGCTGAAGGTAGCTCGTACGCCTCTGGTGGAGGCTTTGGTCCAGGTCAAGACCAGGCTGGCATGAACAATGATGTTCCACATTTTGATCAGGATGGCCACTACAGGACTCAGGTCTCGCAGGAGCAGCGGTGGAAGAGACGCAGAAGGACCGAGGATGATTACGGTACGGATCAAGCGGACGCGGTCGTGAGATTCCTCATTGTAGGAGCAATCGTCAGCTTAGCCTGTATACCTTTATGGACCCTGGGTAATCATGATGGCTCGTCCAAAGGAAGAGACAAAGCATCCAATGCTTAAAAACAAGAACCTTCTAGGGGACTTGCTGCAAATGTTCGCTAAGACGTACACATCTACTTTGGTGATGTACAATGGGACTGATTGAGACCTTCTAAGAACATGGGACAATGTGGATCCATCAAGCTTCAACACCTTTCCACCTCTGGAAAAGAGACCAAATGCGAGACTTCCCTGCGAGGATTTTATGTGCGGATTGCCGGGCACTTCCAAGCCGTGGACCAAGGCAGCTGCATTATCCTTCGAAACTGAAGCTTGTGCCGAACTATGTAAGATTAGGAGCAGAACTTTGGATGGCAAGCCTGTAGGACAGACCTTGTGAGCAGCTTCGTTGAGATTCTGGGTGTCCAAAGAAACCCCCAAGCCAACCGTCACGCCAGCTCGAAGCTTGACATTGTACGCAAGAGCAGCGATCCCCCGATCATTTACCTTGGCCTAAGAGTGACACGATCAGTCTTGATACTGATGACTTCCAAACGGGCAGCAATTCCATACCTTAGCGAAGGATGAGGGGTCCAAGCGGTATTTGCTGGCCAGTTCCATGCCAACATTGTTGCTGCCCTTGGAGTCCCAGGTGGCCTTTGCACCGGCCTCAACTTCGGAGTTGACCTTGTGGTAGTAAGACGCCGCAAACACACTGAGGCTGTTGGTGGCTGTGATGGCAGCGCTATATTCTGCTGCAGAATAGCCAACAGCAGCGGAATATTTCGTGATGGCCGCCTTCTGGACATCATAAGCAGCCTCGGCACCGACCAGAAAACCTTCGTGACCAAGCACAGCATCAACATTGGCAGTCGGTCCTTTGAGAACATCGAAGAACGCTCTGCCTGTGAAGTTTGGCTGTTTGAAATACAGATTGAACTTGGCACCGAATTTTTGGGAGCTAGGAACAAAGTCCTGCAGAAACGGGCGGTCAGCGAAGTCGCAAGGATAGAACGTCTCTAGCACAACGTGAAATGCGGATGAGAGCGCACGGTGAGAGCCTCCGCTTTTAACCCCTTCGCGATGCTGTTGTCAAGCTCCAACTTTGTGTTGAGAATGTTTGCAGTGTTCCATGATTGTGTAAGAGTCATGCCTGCGCGGCGAATTCTGGTCAGCATCGCTGATCTGCTGGGTGACACGAAGAGTAGGAAGCTGGGGGGCCCATAGGGATGGGTGGAAGGTATCTCAAGGGTGAAACGTAAGGATCCTGGTTTACCGAATGATGGGTCTGCCCATTTCGCTTCAAGCTGTCCATTTAGGTCATTGTCAGCAAGATCTGTCAGCCAATGTAATGTTGCCAATCACATGGATCATACCAGGCCACTCGTAGGACCTTCATGTTGAGCAGTCCCCGTAACATTGAAAGCCACTCCATTGGGGGCTTTGGACTTGACATCAATCTTGGCTGGGTAAGTCAGCTTTGCCACCAATCACAGAGGGAGTGAACATACTTGCAGCGATGTGGTAGAAATCCTTGTTCAGCAGCTGGAGCAGAGATTAGGGAACCATGGCTCAAGCCAGACAATCTTACTATGAGGTGCTCACATCATTGGATGGCTTGGCGATATCGGAGAACGCGGGTTGAGTCATTATGATGAAGGTCTTGTGGACTTGACTAGTCGCCTGGAGTTCTTTTATGGCAATGGCTGCGCAAAGTCCAAGTTCTCTTCTCGTCGGTCAATTGAAGCAAAGAAACAATTCAAATGAAGGCGCTAAAGAGCGGCAATCATACCCATTTCTGGGTTAGCCCTGTCGAAGAACCACTCTGGCTCTACAGGCAAACACGTGCGGCTGGGGGAGGAAGATAATCCGATCCGAGCCGAAGACCAAGGCTTTAGACACAGGCTTTCCGCTCACCTACATCCAGTAAACGCAGGCGGCAGGGCTGCCATTGAAGCTCTGTGCTGCAGGAAAATGCATACCGCAAGCCTGACAACCACAATCTCGCCTGAGCCGCAGTCAAAGGCTGCGCAAAACACAATTGTGGGCGCGGGCGATGATCGGTTTTTCTGGTCGTACACGGAGGAGCCTCACAAGACAAGACGGCAAGCCATCATCAAAGCACACCCAGAGGTCTGCCTAACGAAGTCGCCATTTTGTCACCACTAATTGATCAAGTTCAGGTCACTAAGCTTTGCGGGCCAGAGCCTTGGACCAAGTACCTGGTGCTTGCTGTTTTCAGTTTGCAGATCATCTGCGCCATTTCTCTACGAAATACTCCCCTTGTGTCTCCAACATTCTTGCTGGTGGCATACATCGTGGGAGCCACCGCGAATCAGAACCTGTTCCTCGCCATTCACGAGATTTCGCATAATCTTGCTTTCAGATCGCCACTTGCAAATCGTTTGATTGCGATCTTCGCCAACCTTCCCATCGGTCTGCCGTACAGTGCAGCTTTCCGGGTTGGTTTCTGGCCTCTATACCTTGGCCGTGTCAATTGGCTGACTCGGTTCCAGCCGTATCACCTTACACATCACAAATCACTAGGGGTCGATGGCCTCGATACCGACCTACCGACTGCACTGGAAGCCTTTTTCCTAGACTCGGTGCTCGGGAAAGCCTTTTTCTGCACCTTTCAGATATTATTCTATGCTATCAGGCCTATGATGGTATACAATGTGCCGTTGACACGCATCCATGTTCTGAACATCCTCTCTCAAGTTTTGTTCGACTGTGTCCTCGTCAAATACGCTGGGACCAACGCTCTGGTCTACTTGATACTCAGCTCCTTCCTTGCCGGCTCGCTACACCCTTGTGCAGCCCATTTTATCGCGGAACACTACGTCTTGGACCAGCAAGTCAAGAAAACGCCCATGGGAGCGCAGATCCCGGAAACGTTCTCTTATTATGGACCCCTCAACCTTTTGACCTACAATGTAGGTCTGCATAACGAGCATCACGATTTTCCCGCCATTCCTTGGACGCGTTTACCTCGTCTGCATGAAATTGCTAGAGAGTTCTACAAAGACCTGCCACATCACAAGAGCTGGACTTGGGTGTTATGGCAATTTATCCACGACAAAGACGTCGGCCTTTGGTGTCGCGTCAAGAGAGAAAAGGGCGGAGGGAGGGCTGGTCGACGGCGTGAAGATGACTCGGCCTCATATAGGAGAAGCACCATTTCGTCATTACACCAAGTCTCTCTCTGAATTGGAATTGCGATATATGATCCTTACAAGAGACAGACCTAAAATAGTATATGGGAGCACTTTGGCACGGGCCAATATGGGGGCATCTATCGAATTTACACAAATACAAAGCTCCAAACCATTCAACTGATGATGTCTCCCACGCTATACGACGCTTCTCGGTGTGGCGGCCAGAGACGCTTGGTGGCTGAGACTGCGTTGTCGGATGGTCACGGTGCGCGGTCTAAGAGGACAGGCCTCTTCACTTTGTTGCCTGTTCAAAAGCCCCGTTGCGCCCCATGTGGTATCTCAGCAAGTCTTAGAACAGGAAATACGCAAGCAGGAAGCTGAGCAAACACAAGGCGGCCACGATCTGAACTGGCACTCCGTCCGCCGGTTGTTGCTGGATTCCCATACCCGTTGTACCAGTCGTTATACGTTCTCGAGAATCTTGGTTCACGGCGTCCGTTTTGCGCTGTTTCAAGCCTTGCTCCTCGACCTGAGACTTCAGGACTTGATTCTGATCCCTTGCTTGCGCTAGCTGAGCCTTGGTATTGTCGCCATTTGTAGGCGCAGTATTGGCCGCGTTTAACGCAGTCGCACCCGCGGTAGATGAAGAGGGTTGCGGAATGTTTTTGAAGTCGGTGGTGGGCCTGGAACCACTTGGGTTGGTACTCCTGGTATTAGGTGTCACGGCGTCCCCGATTGGCGAGCCGTAAGAGGGCGTGGAGGATCCATATGCTGGAGGTGCATCTTCACCGTTTGCCTGTTTGAGATTATGTAAGCATCAGAGGCTTGTGTTGGAACATGAGACATACAAGGCCGTTGACTTGCTTGTGATTGGGTGTTGTGGCGGTGCCATCAGCAGGCAAGAACACGACTCTTATTTTCTTCTCCTCGATGGCATCCCTACCCGCCTTCTCCACATTTTGCCACTGAAAGTCATTAGCAAAGGAAGGCGAGGGCTTGCAGGATGAAGTACAATAGTTGTGATGTTTCCAAGATCCCTTTCCGGAGTGATCGCGATTGATTGGACCAGGAATTTGTCTCGACATTTGGCATCTGGCGCTGGGTCCTCGCGCATTGCTTGAAGAAGCACTGTACTACTGATCAGTTTCGCATAGCATGATGTGCGCCAGCTGCAACCGACCTTGAACCTCGACCTCACTGCCAACCTCAATGCGACCTGCAGAGTAGCTTAGTAATGGGGTGCGCCTTCGATCAGAAACGCATAAACCTGCCCGAATTGGGCCGAACACAGTATTGTTTCGGCGCCGTCGTCTTAACCTGGTACCCAAAGTGTCAGCTGTATCACCTTACCGATAGCTCAGCTGGTTCACAAACTTTGAATGCTATCGGATTGTTGCTCTTGTTTCCCAATCGAAGCATTTGAGTGACTATATCACGTTTAGAACAAAGACCAGCTGCCGAGTCCTTGGATGCTGTGCGATACCTTCATGGTCGAAAGGCCTACGAAATCCGAGCTCTGGTGGAGTCAAGGCAACGGCCATGGTGGTCTTGTCGGGCCCTTGTGATGAAAGATGAATTGACTTAGATTAGTCCCAAGCGGCAATACGAGTTGTATAGCACAAATTTGATTCGCTTCTTGCTCGATTTTTGCTTTACGAGAGGGAGAGGAGAACACAAGGCGCATTGATTGTTAAGACCGAACAAGTTGCAGGCTTTATGGTTCCAAGTTGCCAAAGCCCAAGACTTCAAGACCACCTCGGGCTGGGGCTTGCGCCCATAAGCGCGGGCCCGATGCGGGAGGGCCGTCTAAACGCCGCTGGACAAACTACGTCATTCTTGTGCTTCGCAGCCTGAAGCGATCATCTCGCGCGCTACTCACGCTGTACAGTGGGAGCGTAAATGGTCGAGTGACTGTGCTGTGAATTCTCCGCGCTTGTTGGTTATTCACAATCAAAGCATCTCTGTGTCATAGCCAGTTATGTCACTCTGTACGATGACAAGAAATTTCATTTGACACCTGCTTCCTTCACCTTCACTAGAGCTCATACGCTCTGTCCGAATCCATCTCAAATCTTTTTCTCTCATATCACACGAAGACTCTGTCCAAACCTACGATCCGAATTTTCACTATGAGTGACATGGAGAACCTCCTCGCCATGGGCTTCGAACAGCCTCGAGCGGAGCTTGCTCTGAAGAAGTCCGGGAACCGTAAGCTATTGAGTATTGGTCGCATGCGCACGTGCGCTGACGATCTGGAAGTTCAAGGTGCCATCGATTGGCTGGAGAAGAACCAAGAAAAATCTCTCGACGACATCCTTGCCAAAGAAGCCGACAATGCTGCAGAAACAGATCCCAACACCGAAGCAGCCGCACTACAGCCCGGGGAAGAAGCGAAGTCGCTCTTGTGTAACGAGTGCGGTCGAAAACTTCGGAGCGTCGCCCAGGCAGAATTCCATGCCAGCAAGACTGGGCATGCAGATTTTGCCGAATCGACGGAGGAGATCGCTCCTTTGACGGAGGAGGAAAAAAAAGCCAAGTTAGAAGAGTAAAGCTCTCTTCTCATATGAGACATCCTCATTATAGACTCCCGGTTGACAATTCAAATTGCAGGCTCCGGCAGAAATTAGCAGAGAAGCGTTCAGGAACATCAGAGCAGGATAAAATGGACAAGAAGCGGAACGAGGAGATCAGGCGGAAGAGCACAAAAGAAACACAAGATGCCAAAGAAGATCTGAAGAAGAAGGAGCAGTTGAAAGAAGGCAAGCATTCTCCCTCTCCCAAGTTCCACTGCCCTCTGACCGGATGACAGCGGCAGCCAAGAGACGGGAAAAACAAGAAGAAATCGCGGCGAAGCAGAGAATCAAAGATAAGATTGCGGTAGACAAAGAAGAGAGGCGACTGAAGGCTGAAGCCGCAAAGGCCGAACGACTTGGCCAGGCAGCCGCTGTCTCCAACCCCGCAGCCTCCACGGTGCCTCCAGCGGCGACTAGCAAGCCAGCGTCGGCATATACAGAGACGCGACTGCGCTTGCAAACGCCGACAAGCACCATCACAAAAAGCTTCCCGGTCGAAACGACATTATTCGAGGTTGCCAGTGCGGTGACACAGGAAGGCGGATTCGAGGTTTCCAGCTTTACGCAAAACTTCCCCAAGAAAAGTGAGTCTGAACCTGGATGCTTGAGCTTTGACCATCAGGCTAAACTCACGTTTTTAGCATTTGACTCGATCGATTTCGGCGCTTCTCTCAAAGAGCTCTCGTTGGTCCCAAGTGCGTCTCTGATAGTAAAGTAACGCAAGTGCTTGGAGCAGGAAGCTGTCAGACGAGAAGTGTAAGGGCCTGCAGGGTACTCACAAATTACGTTTCATAAGTTATCTCCAAGGTTGACCAGCTTCATCCCAAAAGATTTATAGAACTGAGCTGAATCCAAAGCTTGTGAATATTGCCTGAGCGCGACGCGTAGAAGGCACGTGATTTCGCAATCGGGGCTCGGATCATCAAGATATTCCGTCCCCGAGAAGACGTCGAACGCGTCAATGGGGAATATCAAAGCGCAAGTCTGCCCTTTCACACCCCATTCCTCATGCTGCCCGTTCCTCTATATGCTTCAAGAGAATCTTGTGCTATGACAAAGCGTTTTGGTGGGCGCTAAGTATTCGTCGACCGATGCCTGCCCAAGGCGAACAACATCAATGCCCACCAAGCGGCAATCCGTTCGACGAGGTCAAACCGCACGTTTCCGAGTACACTGCATCCGAAATCGCCGCGCTTTCAAATCGACTGGAGAAACAATTAGGACCTGAATACATCTCGTCGAGGCCGGGAGCAGGTGGCGCCAAAGTGCACTACGTCGCGGCAGGTCAGACAAGTCCCACCATCATACGAGTGCCTGGCTGAATAGGCGACAGATAAATGCATCAATCTTGCCAACGAGGTTTTTGGCTTCAATGGCTGGTCGAGCTCTATACAGCAAATACAAATTGATTTCGTGGGTCTATCGCCTATGTCTCAATAGAGACCCATATACTGACCCATGTGAAAGGTCGACGACAATCAGACGACGGGTAAAGTCAGCCTCGGCCTCTCGGTGATCGTGAGAGTTACCCTAAGGGACGGCACCTTTCACGAAGTGAGCTGATCATCAGGAATGATATCTCAACCGTAGCGAGTACTGATGTCGCTAGGATATTGGATACGGGCACATCGAGAATTGCAAGGGCAAGGCACCGGCTTTCGAGAAGGCGAAGAAAGAGGGCACTACAGATGGCCTGAAGAGGGCGTTGCGGAATTTCGGAAACCTGCTCGGCAACTGTATCTATGACAAGGATTATGTGGCCAAAGTTACAAAGCTCAAGACTGCCCCGGTAAGTACGGCAGTGATGATGATAGCAGAACGCTGATCAGAATCAGACAAGATGGGATCCCGACAATCTCCACAGACACCACGATTTTGCACCTGCGAAGAGCGAACATCAGGCGGGTGTGCAAGAACCCACGAGGTCGGGCCTTCCACCAATCAAGCGGGAACCTGGAGGACGTCAGGAATCACACGAAGATGAATTTGGCAGTAAGCGCTCGGTTCTTCCCAGATGGAAAGGCGACCCTTTTGACGTGGCTAACCTCGACTAGGCGATGACTTTGATGAAGTTGATTTCGCCGTTCCCCACGACGAAGAGCCGGACAGTGTGACGCTGGAACAGAGTTTTGACATAGAAACTGCTCGCACGGTGGATAGGGAACCTCGTCAGATCCCTGCGCCAGCTCATCGCAGCAACCACGGTATCGACAATCACAGGAACGCCTCGCCGCGACCACGGCCTCCCACGGCTAGATCAGCAGCTAATCCTCAAACACCGGCCATGGCAAGGTCGATGGCTAATTCAGATAACAAGCCTCGCTTACAACCACAAGCTCAACCACCATCCCTCCCGCAGCCTCCATCCAACATGTCCAATGGCATCAATGTCCCCGCAAATTCACCATCCGCCCATACTCGACCACCGCCGCCGCCGCAAGCCCCAGCCGCCAACCCAACAACCAATACTGACCCTGTTAGACCGCCAGATAGCGAACCCCCCCTAGGATTCTTTACCGCACGGGCAGCCGAGGCCCTTCAGAAGGCCCAAGGGCCCTCGATCAAAGCCCCTACCTTCAATCCGCACCTCGAGAGCCCTTCCATACGGAAGACTGCAGGCGTCGACCATACCAAGAGCAAACCGATCAATCGGGATCTCACCACCGCTCCAGCCACGCTAGTTCCGCCATTGCCAAACAGCAGCATTCCAACAAACCTGCAGACGGACAAAGTGAGAAAGCTGGGCATGCCTGGAGGCGGAACTAGTCCTCTGCAGAATCGTGGATCGTATAAGCCGCCCCAGATGAAGCGGCCTGCCGACGGGATCCCGGAATCAAGGCCGGCGCTGGGTGATGTGACGAACGCGTCTGTGAATGCTTCAAACGTGGACCGAAATGGAGATGCAAAACGGCCAAGGATTGATGTCGGTTATGATGGTTTAAAGGAGCCAAATGTCTTAAATGCGTAGGCTTTGGTAGTATAGGGATAGGATGATCGCTCCGGCGTTGCTTCATGCTTCATTAATGCTTTTCAGGCCTGGTGTGAACATTTTTACTGGAGCGAGCCTTTTTACCGGAATTGAACAGATCAAGGAGGATTCTGGAACTTTCCAGCGAGACAAAAATAAAGGACTATCAATCGACAAGTCGACATCTTCTTCCTCCTTTGCAACCCCCTTGCAAGTCTGCTCCGCGCCTTCGCCCTCTCGCCTCCTTATACGGCGTGTCGAGACGAATATCAGTCGCAAAAGAAACCGATTACAAGCATATTTCTGTTGCCTGTACATCAACGGCAAATTCGAGATGCCCTGAGCTACACAAAGGAATTCCCCCACATTCACACCTTGTCCTATCCCCTATTTCACTTACAGATGTGTTCCGTGCCCTAGTTTGCTCCACTCTTCTTCTGTGCTGCCATGGCTTCTTGCAAGAAGTTCGGTAGTCCCGGGCCGCTGGGTTTGGTGCGACGGCTCTTTAGATGTGGCGGTGTGGACGACACTGGGGTGTTTGTATTGGTTATGCTGGCTAGAGGCTGGCTACCGGTGTGGACATTCGGATTGTTCGGTCTGCGAGCAAAAGGATTCTGATTCTCCTTCAGGGTAGCTCTGCCCGGCACCGATTGTGCCGCATCAGTGGCTACTTCAGACCCCAGGTGAAGCCCGCGCGGGAGGAGGAATGCTGGTAGCTTGGGTCCTTCTCCTGGCCGGGGAGTCATTCGAGAAGGAGCAAATGAGAGAGGATCTGCAGTTGCGGAAGAAGTCGATCGTGGCCTCGCTCGCCCCAAACTCCCTAGATTAGATCCGCTGACATCGGTAGAGGTCCTTGATTCAATGTTGCTGGAATACTGCTTTCGAGCGGCTGCTCCAGGATCAGACTCCCTTTGGATCGCTTGCAGAAATGCGGGCAAAGTGGGCCCCTTGCGATGTGAAGCTATGTTCGAAGTACTGGCAGTTACCTCAAGAGTGTTGGGCGCAGTTCCTTGAGAATCATCAGTGTCCGAAATGCGTAGATTGGCGAATCTTTTCTCCAACGATGTCGTCGTGTGCGAGAATCGAGACTTGTGTACGTGCTCACCGATCAACGCGTCTCGTTGCCTCATCAGACTCTGTGCGAGGCTTTGTCGGCCGCTACCCATAGCTACAGTAGCCTGCTGGGACCCTTGCAGAACACTTGTTGCCTCCGTATCGTTTGAATTGACCGCTATGGATGGCTTGTCGACAATGACGCCCTTTCTCAGCTTTGCTTCGTCTTCCGCGCTGAGGGCAGGACGCTCTGGTCGTAACCGAGCAGCTGCGGCCTTGGTGCTCTGTACGCTCGGGTGTTTTGTACTTTCGCTATCCTCCTCAATGGACAGTGGAGCAGAGGGACCGGGTAGAGCATCTGCGCCTTGCTGATCTTCCTCTTCCGTGGTATTGACGAAGGCTTCTACCTGGGCGAATAGATGCTTCGGCAGTTGTTCTCGCAACCTTGGCAGGAAGCGTAGGAGCCCTTCTCTTGTGAAGCTTCGCTCCAGGTCTGGCTCAGAAGGGTTCTCAATCGATGCTGGTAGCCGGTCAGCAGGAGGTGTAGCTGTGACGCGCGAGACATCCGCCTCTTGGACATCCTTGGCGCTTGGATTGACTGTCGATTCTTGTGCAGTCTTGATTGCACTTGGAGCTTCAAGCGTGCTGTCTGACGCATGTTTAGGGCTTGTTGTGGGGACGTCTGATTGAGATTTCTGGACTGAGGCCGTAGGACTTGGGACCGAAATGTTAGGTTTGCCGGTCTGACCTTGCGCTGTTGCAGGAAGCTTTGCTGTTTGCAAGGTTGCCTCATCCTTTGTCACTATTGGTTTACTTTTGGTCGGCACAAGCGAAGAAAATGCTAGGAAATCAGAGGGTTTGCAGAGATCCACGACTTGGGTATGAGAACGTCTCCTAAGAGAGCAAGTATATTAGAAAGGACTCATTCAAGGGGAAACGGGAGCTTACTCTCGCCGTTGATATGGATCCACGACGGAAGGTCTCCTTGAAGCATCATCCAATTTGCGGGATTTAGATGATTTGGTCGGAGTTGAGACTTTCATTGGTAACGGAGCATCTTGACCTCGTCCCCTTACTGAAGACGATCCACGATTAAGGCCTCCCCGGCTTCTACGGGCTGTTAGCATTTGGTTGGTAGAGGCGTGTGCGTTAAACCTACAGCACTTCCGCTTTTCTTCCACCAATCCTAATCCTATCAAGGAAGATCGAGTCAGCCAGCTCAATAACATGATTAGTGACACTAGGAGAGAGCTGCCTTACACTTCAGGTCTGATAGGAGCAGCACGAGCCCTTCGAAATGGGGGGCTCCTTCCGGGGACATTCTCGCCACGCTGGGGCGGACCAGTTGCGAGCGCAGGTTGGAGTTTGTGCCGATGGCTCTGACCGATGCCGGTCCCGACATCTGTAAGATGACGTTCATGCTTGACGTCTTCTTCCAGATGTTGCCATGCAGCTGGAACGATGAGCTTCGCTAGGAAACGAATCGAGATGCTCAAACTTACTGAACCAAGCATTCAACTTTTGGGCTTGGGCTCCGACATCAGCATCAGAGGATGACACATTTCTGACCGCGAGATTCCTCGGCGGTGGCACCGGAACCGGATGCTCCTCTTCCTTGAATCTGGTCGTGACTATGTGCTCTCGCCGGTCTCCTCCAAGTGCCTCCTGCATTCGGCATCGTATACGTCAGCAAGCTCAATGACCAGATATGATAAACTTAGTCTGCGATACTGAACATACCAATTGCATCTGTAGGAGTTTTGCATCGTGATTGCCACTTGCGGCCATTGTAGCCGTTTGTTGACGTGACAGTCACGAGCTAGCAATGAGAAGGCTGCACATAATCTGCATGATGATGATGAAAGACTGGGAATTGGAAGATGGCACTCGAAGCTCCTTACATCTCGAAAGACGCTCGGGAGACGGAGAGTGAAAGGAATGTTGGTATGAGCAAGAGAGGTGGAAGGTGAATTGAAAGGACGCAAAGAGCGGACGGATTTGTGGACATCGCCCTAGCGCGTTTTGACAAATTGGACAGGAAACAAGACGTCACCAGAACCAGCGATAGGTCAATTGCTCCCTTGACCTATCAAACTTCTTGTTTCCGACTTGGAAATCGCCTTTTTGTTCACATTAACAGGAACTCAAGTATACCTCTATTCACGCCGGTCTGTCTGCCAGAGTCGTAAACTCAATTGGACAGTAATGCTACATGTGAAGAATGCTTCCAGTCACCGTGTCAGCTACAAACCTGAGCACCGCCCTCGTTCCTCCTGATCTTGATTGTAGCCTGCAGAAGACATTAGTGAATAAGTCAGCCACATGGAGATCATTGCAGCGACTTACCTGTATAAGGCTGATCGCCATTACCCCAGACCCAAAGACTGCACAAGCAATCGCCATGTAGGTCTTCCAGCTGCGTTTGCTCAGCTTTACATAGCACAGCGGTGGGAAGATGTACGCCAAAGCACAGGCTGAAGTAGCTCCCACCAACTCGAACACGGCGCCAAGATCACAGGTGATGAGAGCCATGGTCATCGCCGACACCACGAGCGAAGTGGTGAAAATCATATGAAGGTTCATGTTGAATGGCTCGTTGGGGAACCAATAATTAAGCATGACTTCGCGACACACGAAGCACTCCAGGGGCAGTGTCGTAAGCATGTTCAGTCCGAAACAACTGCCTTTTCTTTAGCATTCATCAACAGCTTTGGACGCTCTATGCAGCCAGGGAAGACTAACAGCCGTGCAATATTCACCATGATATTGCTTTCAGGGAAATTATTCTATGCAGCCATCAGCTTATCTGAGCAATCATAACAATCAACGCGAAATACCAAAACGTTACCCATTGTCTTGTCTCCAAAAGAAAGGAAGCCTGCCAAGGCCACTGCCATGCAAGCCACCATTGATATGAAGGTCGAGTAATGGGTCACCTGAGCGAAACGGTCTAGAGTTGGCTTCTTCAATGATCCATAGATGAGAAGGCTATTGTGATCTTCACATATCTGAGCATTCGTACTATTCTGGATGTCGGCTTAGACTTACGACAGACGAATGCTATGATCCGTCAGCACTGCGCATCGAATGGATACATAGAGCCTGCTGACCAAAAGAAATAACGCCAATCGCTTGTGCTATGCCATCCTTAATAAGCATGGAGCCCTCGAATGTCCCCCGGAGACCTTGAGGCACCCTTGCACCTTGCGTGATTATGGTTACTATTATTATTGTCATAGAAAGTAGGGCCAGGCCAGACGCCCGCGCCAGCTGCATCTGATGAGCTATGTGAACATGACTGGCCATGGTTGCTATCTTACCTTTGCAATGTCACGATAAAGAGAGAGCGGATATGACAGACCAAGAATGAAGAGTATGATGACTGCTCTCCTGTTCGTAAAGATCCACAGAAAGGGAGTCTTAGCTAATGATGGAAAAATCGCTGCAAGCACTTGAGGTATCGTATCTCCAACGATGATGCAGAATGCCATCATGCCACCAAAAGCAAAGGCCCACTGGGCCATCGAGATAGCGATGAGGCCAGGCTTGCCGAAGCACTTTTCCATCGTGCCTTGAAAAGAGTTGGCACCGCTCAGCTTGGAATTGATCACTATGAGTCGAATGGTCCAATCGACAGTGACCGTCAAACCAACAAGAAGGATGATGCCAGCCATCAAGCCTGCCTGCCTGAAGGCGTACGGTTGACCGATGATGCCAGCCCCTATGATGCTGTTCGCCATGTTCATGAAAGCGCTCTTGATCCCACTTTTCGGTCTGGCGTCCTCAAGCAAGTCCTCGGCATTGAAGTCCAACTCATCGGCAATCGCAACACTGGGCGCCTCGATGCCGGTGAGCAACGGTGCTCGCTGCCCAGTACTGGCTCTTGCACTTCCATTCTCAACGATGTGCTGTCTATCATTGAAGCCTCCATTCAAATCCTCATCCGCGAATTCCGTACGTGGATGCGAATTTGTCTCGACGTATTCCGGTTCATGGACATCGAAGCGCACTCTGTTCGGTGTTCTGGGTGTTCCATTGGGAGCTCGCTTTGAGAAGGAGGACTGCCGGCCAGAAGTGTGTTGTGCAGGCCTGGAAGGCCTACTATTTGCTGATGGTCTTGGATTACTCTCGTCTAGCTCCGAGTGCTGCAGGAGGCTCTGGCTTTGCTCCGCCTGCAAGGGATCATCTGAGGGATACTTGGGCATTTTCGGAGAATGAAAGCATATTGGCAGAACATCAAGAGACGTCTGAAACAAGTGAGTTTTTTTTTTGGTGACAAGACCTGAAGGCAGATAGGAGGTAAGATGAGGTTGAGGTACCTTGTTTGATAGGGCTGAGCGTAATCGCCCAACATGGCTAATACGCATGTATGATAAGAATCCGAAGATAATCCGCTTCCCCTCTCGTTGAGCGGCTACGGAATACTACCTTTTATCGGATTTCAAAGCTGAGAAGATCGTCAGCATCTCTCGTTACTCATCAAATGACATTTCAAAATGGCATTTTCAGGTGGTCAGCCCAGCTCTCGGGATCGTCACGAGTTCATGAATTACGCTACAGGTCGTGTTGAGAATAAGTTTTGCAAGAAAGTACACGCTGTAGCCAAATGTGATTCAAAGAGCAACTATCATGAACGTCGCCAGACTCCTTCGCTCCTTCGCCTTGTGATGGTGCTTTGGTCGATTTGGAACCCATTCCACTGTCGTCTCCTCACTACTCTTACGATACCAAACCAATCTAGGCAGCCCGCTTGGGGCCAAAAACGTCATCCATCATCCCATTGACAAGATTGCTAACGAGACCGCGTTGTTTCTCAACCTCCTCGGCGCCCATGGTCGCAACCTCTGACATCCTCGCGGCAGCAGCGTTTTTGACCTTCCTCGTGAGATCAAACACATCCACTTCAATGGTGTGATTGTCCATGACCTCACTCATGGCGCTTGGACTGTCAATGTGCGTGCTATCTGCACTGACGGTGTGGATCTGAGGTCGTGAGACCGGTTGCATGTGGAAGTCATGGTGAGCATTGTTGGTGTGCTCAAGAGGCGGGGCAACGTTGTCCGGAAGAAGAGGGACGCGCAACGTCTCCGACTCCGGGGGAGCAGCCAGGGAGTCTTGCGGCATGTAGGCGAAATCTATCGTAGACTCATCGTGAACAGAGTTCTGGTGCTTGGTGGTTTTGAGAGAGCGTTGCCCAGCCGGGACTCTTTCCGACGAGCTCAACCATCAGCTTCATGTCCTCAACAGAACCCAATTGCTTGGGCAATGATCGTCAATGAATATGACCATTTGGGACTTACTTGCTCTCAACACGGATCTTGGGGTAGAAGGAGCTGTAGGCCCGAGCACTGACCGCCTGATTGACCGTCACCCGGCGAAGCTGCTGCTGTAAGGTGAACGGGCTCAATTTTGGCACAAGAGAAGACATATTGTAGGCCCAATTTGACAATGATGATAGTATATTCGAGGAAGAAATAAGGACGCGCTGCTCGATTAAGTATTAATAGGGGCTCAAGGGACCGATGCTGAGAGGACTCATTCTCACGGTGAGACCGGAATATGCTCAACAATCCACCTTTCCCACTTGCCCCTCACTTCCGTAATGAGCATAGTGCCTTGAGCCCGCGGACCCAGGGCAAACCAGGGTCTACGGGTTACTGAAGCTCACTCTCACTAACGCACCCTGTGACCCTTGACCGTTCCGACGGGGCATGGCTAGATGTCGAGCTTAATTTGTGCGTCACTTTAGGTTGCATTAGCGTAAGACCGGTGTCTCATTCAGTGATTTCGGCGACCGAAAAGCCTTCATCCCAAGGTCCTGGACCCGCATGTTGCAATTGACAGCGACAGACGATATGTCTGTACTGTGGTGTGATTAGAGCTTGCCCTGCCTTTCGGTGGCATCGCAGGGTGTCTGATCCTGTCATGATGAGGGTAACGTCACTTGTTGCACCCTGTTGCTCGTGTCAGTCGCTTAATATGCCCTGCATCGTCCCCCAATAAGGGTTCTTCTTACCCATCTGTGACGGCATCAGCGGGCTCGCTACCGACCTCCATTGGCGCTGCTCCACCCACAGCTGATGCTTCGACAGATTGCTTGCTTGCTTCTGGCTCTTTTGTCTTCTCTTGTGCGGCCTTGGCAGCCCTCTTCGCTGCCTTTTTCACTTTGTCTGCTTCCTTTTGAGCTCTTTTCCGCGCTGCCTCTTCTTCTTTCTTCAACCGTCCCTCCTGTGTTCCCCCAAACATTTCTCGCCATTCATCTACTTTCTTCGGATCGATTTGGGAGAAAAGGTATGCAGCTTTGTTGATCTGATGATTTGGTTGGATATCTTCTCCAATCCATTGATCCGGAATGGTGAGGAAAGGGGCATTGAGTTGCGTCAATATCGACTTGGATGTTGCCGGAAGATATGGCTCGAACACGCTTGCGCAAAGGTAGATAATGTTGATGGTGATTCCAACAACAGCGGCAGCCCGCTCCGGTTCATTCGCAATTAAAGTGTTGTCCAGCCGATTAGTCTGTATGAAATTGTTCCCTTCCTGTGCAATTTCCATGGCAGTTATTAAGCCATCCTTTAACCGGACTGCTTCGAGCTGTTCTATGTATTTCTGAAGGTGTTTGTTGACGATGGCTTTGATTTCATCAAATTGCGGGTCTGAAGCTAGAGCGGTGTAGTCAGGAACCCTGGAAGCATACTTCGTGTTTACGAGCTTGATAATGCGATTGACAAAATTGCCCAATTTGGCAAGCAACTCGTTGTTGTTGTGAGCAACAAATTCTCTCCACTCGAACTGCGAATCCGATGTTTCCGGTCTATGTTTGAGCAGATAGTATCTCCAAACATCTGGCGGCACACCAGTGTCCTTTGCATTATTACCAAAGACTCCGACGCCACGTGATTTCGAGAACTTGCCATCCTCGTAATTTAGATACTCAGTGGTCGAGAGGTGGTGCAGCATGGTCCATGGCTCCTTAGTACCGATTTGCGAACCTGGAAAAATCACGGAGTGAAAAGGCACGTTGTCTTTACCCATAAATTGGTAAAGACGCACATTCTCTGGATCGCGCCACCATTTCTCCCACTCCTTCGTGTAGTTGGCGGTGATTGACACATAGCCAATGCAGGCATCGAACCAGACGTAAAAGACCTTACTCTTGTAATTGTCGCGATCGGTTTCCTCTTTGAACGCATCGAGGGGTAACGGCGTTCCCCATTTCAGATCACGGGTGATACCACGATCTCGCAAACCTAGCTTCAACCAGGAGTCTGTGATGACTTGTCCGTTCTTGGACCAGCCTCCTGTGACTGAAGCATCCTTGAACCATGACTCGATGGCCGGCTGCAGTCGGTCCAACCTGATATGTATATGCTTCGTCTCACGAGCGATTGGCGTCACTTTCGGGTGGATCTTGCAACGAGCATTCCCCAGATCTAATGGTTCGTAGTCGACTGAGCCGCACTTATCGCATTGATCACCACGAGCATCGTCATACCCGCACTTAGGACAAACCCCCTCGATGAATCTGTCAGCTAAGAAGCCATGCTCTTTGCCCGCCTCCCCGACACAGTATGGCTGCAACGATACTCGTTCTATGAGGTAGTCGTTCTCATACAGGCGACGGAAAATGTCCTGGGTGATTTCCGTTTGCTGTTGGGTGGAGGTGCGACCAAAGATATCGAATTTGATCTCGAACCATTCGTAGATCTCGGTATGGATTGCATTGTACTTGTCGCAGAGTTCACGAGGTGTTACACCCTCTTCCAAGGCTTTTGTCTCCGTCGCAGTGCCGTATTCATCCGTACCGCAGACGAACAGAGTCGGCCTACCTCGTGCCTTATTGTACCTAGCAAATACATCGGCGCTCAAGACACTACCGACAATGTTACCGAGGTGGGGCACGTTGTTGACGTAGGGCAGAGCACTGGTGATGAGTACATTCTTCTTGCCCTGGACGGGCAGGATGTTTTCGGGCTGAGCCATGCTTGATGGGGTGATTGTGCGGCATGGGCGATATGACTGATATTAGTTCGGGTCAAGAGAAGGAGCCGCGCGGGCGGAGTCCGGGCAAAGACTTAGCAGCATGACTCATGTTTGGAGCTAGAAGAGCATTTCTGTAATGATGAACCCGGTAATTATTAAAACCACTGGTTCGTCTCTCAGCCAAGCCCTGCCCTACAGCTTGCGTCAGTCACTGCGTACCCTCTGAGCTCAATGGGATGATATTCGATCTCTATGCGTTGTACGCTTCTCGTCCAGCATGATTATGTCTTCTAAGAGTGTCGTAGACGAAACGAAGTCAAGTCCTGCAGGTACCTGTCCATCGCTCAATTGCACCTGTTGATGCTTCTCTAACGCCTACCAGTTCCAAAATCAAAGAAGAACAAAAAGAAGAAATCTGTCAAAAACAAACAGGTCAATGGCGAAAATACAGATTTGAACGGCGTCAAAGACGAAGTCCAGCATGAGGAAGAGGATGGAGCTCTAGAGACAGAGATGCAGAGTCCGACAGACCATTCGACTCCCCCATCGCCTGGAGCTCTCGAGAAGTCCAGTGTCGCTGTGCTACCCAATGGAAAAGAGGAACATGGATCGACACATATGGATGATGATGACATTGTGGAATCAACGTTGGTGCAGCAGATACCTTCCAGGCAACAGCTGCAGATGGAGGATGCTGCTCAAGCACCAAGATCTCCAGCTAGCAGTCCTTCCGATCAGCCACTTGAAGACACTGACTCACGGCTTGCAAGGCTGCATGAGGAGCGGGAAGCCCTGAGAAGAGAATTGGCGGAAGTTCGAAGATCTCTGGAGGCGTTACAGGAGAGACACGAGGCTGATGCCCAAGAGATGCAAGTGCAGCTTACGGACGCAAACAACAAGAAGGAGCAAGCAGAGACGCAACATCGTAATCTTCTCGGCAAGGTCAACACCATCCGGTCGCAATTGGGCGACCGATTGAAAGCCGATGCTGTAGGTCGAATGACGATCAATGTCCGCTAGTCTTACATGTCTGACAACTGTATGCAGGAGGAACTGTCTCAGACCCGGACAAGAATTGAGGAGTTGGAGGAACAGAATAACGGGTTGCGGGAAGAAAACGCAGCTAGAGAGGCAGAATTGGCAGCTCTGGCTGATCAGGGCGAACAGCAATCGAAAGAATTATCCAGTCTGCGGAATCGGACAACTCTCTCCCAGCAAAATTTCTCGAAAGAACGGGAGGATTTTGTACAGCGAGAGGCTCACGCGAAGGAAGAGTTCGAGGCTGCAAAGCAAGCCATGCAAGATTGGGAGATCCTGGCGATGGAAGAGCGCTCGATACGCGAAAGCATCGCGGAGAAGGTCGCTGACCTGGAAGACCAGATTGCAGTCCATCGAGAGGCCCATGAGAGGGCCGCCTCTGAGCGTGACGCACAGTCTAATACAGTGGATGGATTGCAACGAGCCCTTCAAGAATTACAAGAAGGTATGCTTGCCACACGTCTAGCCGCGAAATGCTAATCCTCTGCAGCCCGTCGACAAGAGCTGCGCGAGGTGGTGGAGAACTCGCAGGCTCAGATGGAACGCCTTTCGAAAGAAGTCCGAGAGAGCGAAAGAACAGCAGCAGAAGCGATCACAGAGCTTGATGCCTCGAAAGCAGATCTGGAAAGGGTGCTCCCCTTCGAGAAGGAGGTCAAGGAGAAGAATCTGCTTATTGGCAAACTTAGACATGAAGGGGTTATACTGAACGAACACCTGACGAAAGCCCTGAGATATACCAAAAATCTCAAGAAGGGAAGACCGGAAGACACTATTGGGAAGTAAGAAGCCGTCTGGTGGCCTCATCATGCTCGCGCAGCTAGCTAAACCTGGCAGGGATCTTGTCACAAACCACGTAATGCGATTCCTAGCGCTGGACCGAACCGATCCAAAGAAGTTCCAGGTGCTCCAGATCATGGCCAATATCCTCGACTGGACCGATGGTATGGCGCCCTATACCCTGAGGCGGCGCTCATACTGATCATCGGATAGAACAAAGAGAACAAGCTGGGCTGGCACGGCCTGGGGCCTCAAATCCTAGCCTAGGGGTCCCAGTATCCCCGTGGCACCGGAAAGCCAGCACACCCGCATTATCTGGAGATTTTGCGTTCGACGGCGGGAGCAGGAAAGAGTCGCTGGCAGAGCTCTGGTCCGACTTCCTGGAGCAAGAAGCTCAGGATGGCGTCAAATCACCGAAATCACCGGACAGTTCTGCTGGACTGAGTGGCTCCGCCAATTCAAGGCCGCGATAGGCCATTTGCCGACCCTTTGGAAACGACATTCCCGTTTAACCTTATGGCTTACGAAGATCATACGATTCCATGACGAGGCTGATGTGTGATTTCAACCGCTGTCCTCATCCACAAAGTACCCATGTCAGCTAAAGCATGGCTCAAGCAAGCTGCTTATTCATAACAGAGAAGCAGTCAGGCGGAGAAGGCTTGCGTCATCAAGTGCGCCGTTCTGACTTGGACTCGAAATGGAGGGATTGTTCACTACGCACCTCCTTTGCCCATCACGCCGGTCGCGACATTCTCGGAGACCTCCTCGGCGTAGATGTCTTTGCGGTCTACAACATGAGCTTGGAGTGAGTCAAGAAAATGACACTGTGGGTGGCGGAAGCAGCCACTACATTTAATCAACGGGACATTCCTCATTCGCTGCGCTGGCCATCATCGAATAAGATATCCTTTTCGATACCCATCATGTACAGCACAAGGTAAGGTACTAGGCTGCTGCCGCCCAAGGTTAAGGGTACGGTATTGTGAGTTACCCTGGTACACTGCGGGGGCTAAAAAGCCACGGGCCGGGCCAGTAAGATATGCTGCACAGCTACTACGTAGAGCTCTAGCCCACTTCGATCCCTATTGAAGACATACCTTTCTCGTCTTTGCGACAATTGCTTTTGTATGTGCTGCATTGCCCACTTGCATCATTCTCATCCGATTGCTGCCTTCCTGCGCGTGCGCTTGCCACATCATCGACTTGCGCGCGCACAGTCACATACCATGGCGCCATCAGGTACGAAGCAAACCAAACATCAGCCCGCAGACACCGACTGATCCCGCAATGCCGGCATCCAGCCACCCAGAGCCCCCGACCCATCGTGATCTCCGGCCCCTCCGGCTCCGGCAAATCCACCATCCTCAAGCGCCTCTTCGCCGACCACCCCGACACTTTTGGCTTTTCCGTATCCCGTACAGTCTACCTCCTCGCTGCTTGCCGTCAAATACGGATGGTCCTCATGACTGACGTCGCAACAACGAGCAGATACTACCAGACAACCCCGCGCGGGCGAGCAGCACGGCCGCGAATACAACTTCGCCTCCAAAGACGCGTTTCTCTCGCTGGTCGATGAGAATGGATTTATAGAGCACGCCCAATTCGGAGGAAATCATTACGGGACGAGTGTTCAGGCGGTCAAGGATGTGGCTGAGAAGGGACGGATTTGTGTGTTGGATATTGAGATGGAGGTGGGTCCTTCTCCTTTACGCCTTTTTCTCTTTTGTTTTTGGTGGGGGACGCGATAGAACCACAGTGGAAGGCTCATGACATTGGGAACCAGGGCGTCAAACAAGTCAAGCAGACGGACCTGAATGCGAGATTCCTGTTCCTGTCGCCGCCGTCGCTGGAGATATTGGAGCAAAGACTGAGAGGGAGAGGGACGGATGATGAGGAGAGCGTTAAGAAGCGGCTGGAACAGGCCAAGGTGGAGATGGACTTTGCGAAGAATGGAGATATACATGAGAAGATTGTGGTGAATGATGATTTGGATAAGGCATACAAGGAGGTTGAGGCATGGGTGGTTGACGATGGCAAATACGGCAGCTGAAAGGGGTTCATATAGGAAAGAGATGTACATGGAATGTCCGATCCATTACGATGGAGGACGAGAGGCTTTCGTCAGCGATAGATGGTGACATGAAGAGCTCGGCACGATGCAGCAGCATTTCGCATAAATGGTGATGGCGTCTGAGACGGTGACACATGAACGAGATTAATGCAGAGGACAGGCGGGCCTGGGTGAAAATACAGAATCCACTTCAGATAAAGAACCGCTGACTGCCCGGTAAAGGGTATAAGCTTGTACTTGACGCAAAGTCCATCACCTGTCTCAATTCACACAACCATTTGGTATCTGCCATTAGAGAAGCACCACGCTGATCCCTGCTCATCTCAATTAGACCCCGTTGGGAGCATTCCCCATAGTCATCCGCTGCGAGTGTCTGCTGAACTCCCTCTCAGCGCTCGGGCTGATGGGCCGGCTGCCCTGTCCAGCAGCACTGTTCTCCTTGAGAGCCATGAGCTGCTTCGCTCGGAATGTTTCGTAGTGGATCTGGGAGGTCGTCTCGATCAGATCCTGGAGATGTGTGCGGGTCAAGAAATTCCTCAGGCTGACGAATTCGCAGTGGTTCTCGTCTTCCACATTGATCACGCCCCATCGGTTCTGGCGACCCCGAACGGAGCGGCCGCCAACGACGATGTTGTTCTCGGAGCCAACGACAGCAAAGGGAATCAGGCTCTTGATGGAGTCATTCATGGCGCGTTCCTCCTCATCTTGCTCTTCGCTGTTGTAGGGATACATCCGCAGGTTGTGGAACGAGAATTCCTCCTTTATGCGCTCTTTGAAGGCGAGGCGTTCCTCGAGAGTTAATGAGTCGGATTTTGCGATGACGGGAACCACATTGACCACGTCGGAAAGCTTCTTGAGGACAACGATGTCGATTGGTTTGAGACTAGAGCATGTCAGTTTGCCAATGCCCGCACGTGAGGGATGCTGACTTACGCATGTCCCGACGGCTGAATGAAGAAAAGGCAGCAGTGAACGCGGGTGTCCTGAATGTATCGTTCCCTTTGCGCTGTGAGTTCCTTGCGTAGGTATGCCGAGTGCTGGTCCTTGATGTATTTGACGATGGGATCCCAGCTGGATATTGTCAGCTTCTCCAGTGGTATCATTGTGGTGGGAATGCCGACCATCTGTCGTTGTTCACCTGGTCTCCATAGCCAGGGGTGTCAACGATGTTCAATCTCAGTCGCACGCCATTCTCTTCAATCACTGTTCGAGTGGTCAGCACCCGGTCACCGAAAGTCCATGATCGACCAACCATGCGAGGCAGATTGGATCTCAGTAGTCGAGCGGACTGGCTCTTGAGGGGACAGGCGGCCTTTGGAATCGATCAGGTGTGATGCGAAAATGGTGTTGATCAGGGTAGATTTCCCTAAGCCAGTTTGCCCTT
Source organism: Ramalina intermedia (assembly GCA_003073195.1). NCBI lineage: Eukaryota > Fungi > Ascomycota > Lecanoromycetes > Lecanorales > Ramalinaceae > Ramalina > Ramalina intermedia. Next base: position 127,110 of record PEKF01000039.1, on the reverse strand, counting down.
GAATAGCCAAAAGTCAGTTGATGCATCGTGAAATTACGAGGTGTATAGCTCACCAACACATATGACATTGAATTGAAAGCCGCGCTTGAGCAATTTACGCTCGATCTGATTTGTGATACTGTCGAATCCGACATGGCTCTTGGGCATAACAGAGCCTCCGGGCGGCGGAGCGAATGCAGTTGCCATGTTTGGAAACGGGTGCAATGCTGCAGGTATGAGTTCACGATTGAAAGCTGCGATATTTGTACGAGGCGACGAGTGCTGAGCTGGTGGGACTTCGTGGTGCAGAAAGCCGTTGGTGGTTGAAGAGTCCTGGGGAAAAGCCCCTGGCCGTTGGCTCGACCGATTGGGTATGGGCGCACCACTAGAATTAGCGCGGTTTAATGAGTTCATGTTTGGGACAAATTATTCCAACACCGGAAAATACTGGAAACACATCAATTGATGCCTACTCCGTCCTCGTCGTCCTATTTGTATTCGGCCTCGCCAATACACTGGACGAAATGAGCGCTTAAATCTCGAGCCCCGTTCACTGCAGAGGCGGTAGCTTGGGCCCTTTCTTCGATTGCAACATGGCTGCAGCTCGGATCCTCTCATCACGATTCCCACTTGCGCCGCTGTACTCTGCACCTCTACTCCGCTCTCTCGCGACTAGCCAGCCCCGGTATCAAATACTTGCCGACATGGCCACCCGGTTGCCCTTGATGATGCCAACAGCGTTGGGCATCAGTATACCCTCACTACTAGGCGGCCTATGGGAATCAATCCTACGAGCGGTGCCGAAGAAGAAGACTTCGCACAGCAAGAAGCGGTCCCGTTTTCTGGCTGGCAAGGGATTGAAAGACGTCACCTCGTTGAACAGGTGCTCAGCATGCGGCACCATGAAGAGAGCCCATCTCCTGTGCCCCTTTTGCGTGGGAGGTGAGTTCATCAGAAGTTGCCTCTATTGTTACACAAGACTGACACCCTCTCACAGAAATTCGAAGTCGGTGGAAAGAGAGTGACAAAGCAGCAGCCTCGAAGAAGCTGGAAAGGACAGCTGGAGCAACTGCAGAGGCCTCGTGATGACCTCTTGTATCGTGACAAAAAGAGCGCGACATCGGCCGTCATAGCGAGGGGGTTTAGTGTATGTACCTGAAGTATTTGCAGATTTTCTGCACCAAACCTGGTTGCGAAGCTACTAGTTTCTTCATTGGATGTGGGCTTATGGTTTTGCCTGTTGTCTAGTCGGCTTGTGCATGACGTTTCTTTATGCCTGGCCGCATGCGGGAATTGACTCGACTGGCGGCGACTCGAACGAAATTAAACATTCTCAAATGCACATGCAAAAACAGCTGCGTATATACCCGAATTGGTCCTGTGTCTACATCTGCAAGATGCCGGTGCCGATGCAAGAGTTATAAATAATTAAAGTACATCATGGTGTGTTACCCCACCTCGCAGAGTGGGAACCGAATTGACATCTGCAGTCGAAACAATATCTCACGTCCCACACGATTGATGGCGGTCCGCTTGTCGCTTCTTTGCCTTGCTTGTTGCCAGCTGACGTCTTCCAGCACATCCGACTGATATCTTTGCGCTCGCTGTCACCCGAACGCAAATTCTCTCCGCCTCCGGCGCCTCCTCCATACTGATTCACAACACCAATGACCCTTCCTTTCCATTGGCGCAGACCCTGGAGGGCACACATCCCCAAGGTTGTCATCACGTTGTTACCAGCAAGAATGGTCAAGCAGCAGCCAGTGTCGGCTTTGGAGGGGAGATCAGGATATGGATGAATTCTGACGGGCAGTGGACGCTGAAGCGCAACATTGTGGGTACGAGGCTTCATCGACAGACGTGAGCAAGAAGGAACATTGCGACTTCTGACATGATGGCAGACGGTAACAAGGCTGGCGAAGTCTGGGCTATCGTCCTGTCAGAAGATGGGCAATACCTTGCCGCCACATCGTTCGATGGTAGAATCAACGTCTGGGACAACCTCGCAGACGGGGCGAAGATCAAAGAATTTGAGACCAAGGGGAATTTTGGCATGAGCATTGACTTGGTGAGCTTCTTGAAATTCAACTATCCTGTATCCCCAAATCTGATCCCTTGTAGTCTCCAAATGGAAGACTTACCGCATCTGGACACGAAAAAGGGGGTGTCTACGTTTTCAACAACGATACCGGAAAATTGGCTCATTCTCTCTTAGGTTAGGATGATCGACGTACTGAGAAGCAGCCGTGCTGACAGAGAGTAGGCATGGGCGACTCTGTTCGCTCGGTCAAGTTCTCGCCAGGAGGAACGCTGTTGGCCGCCACAGGCGACTCCAAACTCATCGCTTTATATGATGTCGGGTCAGGCGAGCAGGTTGCAAACCTTCGAGGCCACACATCCTGGGTGTTCTCCGTGGACTGGAGCCACACGGGGGAATTCTTGCTCAGCGGGTACGTTTATAGTCACCGTCCAGTGCACTACTGAGACACGTGTTCAGATCATTCGATGGCAAAGCAAAGGTTTGGTCAATCGATCGACACGAATGTGTGGCAACTCATTCAGAAACCGACAAAACACTATGGAGTGTCAAATGGTTGCCCAAAACGGGCAAGAGTGAAGGCTTTGCCACCGGGGGAGCGAACAGGAGCATATGCTTTTACAGGGAGGCGTCGGGCGGTTGATCGATCGAAGGAGAAAGCATCAGCTATCAGCTTGTAGAACAATGGCAGACTCTAAACCTGTGGAGTAGTTCATTATCTTTTTGGAAAATCGGGTCCTCAGCATTGTTGTTGCTACGCGTAGGACAGTCAGGTACAGGCCGCATGCAACAGCGTTTCTTAGCGTCAGGAACAGCCTAGATTATTCCAAACGCAAGGGTCTGATTGGTCTTGTCAATACTTACTTAATCAAAGCGCAATTTGAGCGCATCCACTTTCCCCTGAAGTTTCACACGCCGCTCTTTCTCTTCTTTTTCCTCATCCTTCTTTGATCGTCGTTGCCAAAACTCTGCGCCTTCCGATTCTCTCGTCTTTTTCATTTTCAGCATCCAACTTCACACAGTCGCTCTTTAGCACTTGATTCAACCCACAATCATTATTCACTTTAATTACACGCTCACTGAATCTGTCCATTTCCATTTACCACCCGTGTATCCCCGCTATCATCAACAAAGAAAGTCCAAAAAGCTGTCAAAATGTTCACCAAGACTATCTTGTCTCTTGTTGCCCTCGCCGCTGCTCAAGTGGTCGTCGCTCAACCGGCATGTCTTTTGACTGCTTTGAAGTATGTCTTTGAGTACAATTGAGCAACGCGCATTGGTTGACGATCCCAACAGCAAATTTGAGCACCCTGCGGATCAGAAAACGATTTGCAGTCAAGAGTCGGATAAAGTGAAGCAATACATCTCGGATGTTTGCCCTTCCTCCAGCCAGAGTGATGCCTTGAGTTCTTTCCAGTCCGCTTGTAAAGCTGCAAACGTCGGTGGTAAGCATTTTCAATCAAACATTGATGATTCCACCTCTGCTGACAGACTGTAGACTTCACCTCGTCCAACTCTTCTTCCACTGCCTCTGGATCTGCGACCTCTACCAGCAAGAAATCCGGTTCGACCTCAGCACCCTACCCGGTGGTCGTGACCTCCACATACTATGACTCGTCGTGTTCGTGCACCAAGACGACCAGCCTCGCGTGAGTCCCCTCCTTGAATGATGATTCGCCCCGTGCATGAACAGGACTTGGATTAACGATGGAGGCAGTTCTGTGTCCGCCGTCGGCTCCTCTGGCTTCCTTACCGGCACTGCACCCAAAGCCACAGGCACCTCTGCCCCGTCCGCATCTGGTGCATCAGGGTCTGGGTCTGGGTCTGGGTCCGGCTCTGGAGCCACGGGCTCACCGATCACCCCGGTAGTCCCTACAAAGACTGGTTCCTCGACCTCGGCGACCGCGTCAGGCTTCACGGGCGCTGGCAGCAGGAATGTTGGTTCAGTAGCTGCAGCATTGCTTGCAGTTGCTGGAATTGCCATTGCGTTGTAAACCGATCATACCTTAGACGTCTCTCGGGGATGATGCATCGGGCTGGGTCGGTCGCTAATCAGCCAATCCAAGATCCATCAATCCGAATTAATTACGATCCTCTACACTTCACTTCTGGCACAAATGGCTCGGTTTGAGAAAGGAGTATCTTTCGCAAAGCAAATAGCCATGAATGTGGAGAAATGAATCTTGGAAGTATACGAGCGATTAGATTTGCTGCTTGCTACTTGGCTGGACCTCATAGGACTAATAATACTTACTCTACTGCCATATCTCAAAGTGAACTGCGTCTGTCTTCCAGTAGTTTGTCCTCGTTTGCGAGTCTGTCCTTCGAATTGGTCCATCAAAACGTCGTGGTCAGCTTTCTATCATCATTTGTGACTGTCTTGTACATGATGCTAAAATTTTGCGATTGTCTTGGTGCCAAATTGCGGACTGCCGTATCTCCATCCAACTTCTCGACGAGATGCACGTTGGGAGAGCGTCACCCTTCCTGCGCACACACCTAATTGTTCGTCCCGCAATTGGATTGTATCAGCGTCTATGACTGCTGATTCTATTATAGCTACATCGCCTTGGACGAAGTACCCAGCGGCCTTTCGCCCCATGTTTTGCTTCTGAAGCTGTCCATCCTTCGGATGCAGTCGCACAATCTCGCCAACCGCCATACCTAAAGATAGTGAAGAAGTTCGACAAAGTTCGTCAGGTACTGGGGAAATCTCACCACCTCACACTTGCGGAGAAGATCCTCTACTCGCACCTCGACCATGTCGAGGACTCTCTCCTCTCGAACACCGACAACGGCCGGAACATACGCGGCAATGCATCGCTCAAGCTCAAGCCCGACCGAGTGGCCATGCAGGACGCCTCGGCGCAGATGGCACTCCTACAATTCATGTCGTGCGACCTGCCGACGACAGCTGTACCTACGAGCATCCACTGCGATCATATGATCGTCGGCCAAAAGGGCGCCGATGTTGACCTGCCCGAGTCCATCAAGGGCAACCAGGAGGTCTTCGACTTCTTGGAGTCGGCGGCGAAGAAATATGGCATCGAATTCTGGCCGCCAGGTGCTGGGATCATACACCAGACCGTGCTTGAGAATTACGCTGCGCCAGGGCTCATGATGCTGGGGACTGATAGCCATACTCCCAACGGAGGAGGTCTGGGAGCAATTGCCATTGGTGTCGGTGGCGCTGATGCCGTTGATGCAATGGTGGATGCTCCGTGGGAACTGAAGGCCCCTAGAATTCTGGGCATCAGATTAGAGGGGTCATTGAGTGGCTGGGCAACGCCGAAGGATGTCATCCTCAAGCTTGCGGGTATCCTGACCGTCCGCGGTGGCACTGGATTCATACTCGAGTATTTTGGGCCGGGAGTTGAGACTCTGAGCTGCACTGGCCAGGCAACTATCTGTAACATGGTTCGTTCCTCTCAGAACCGTTTCACCCAGTCGGACCCGTAGCTCTGGAAGCTCCCGATCTATAAAGCAATACTGACTCTCCGAGTTACTCAGGGTGCCGAGGTTGGAGCCACGACTTCATTGTTCCCACTCACAGACTCGATGCTCCATTATCTTCGATCAACGAATAGAGGGTCGACCGCGGATGTCGTGACAAGTCTAGCTGGACAACAAGGCCTTTTAGTAGCGGATGGTCAAGCGTCCTATGACGAGGTCATCACCATCGATTTGTCTACTCTAGAACCGCATATCAACGGGCCATTCACACCAGATCTGTCTACGCCTCTTTCCGGATTCAAAGAGGCTGTGGAGATCAATCAATGGCCACAATCCTTTGAAGCCGGTCTTATCGGCAGCTGTACCAACAGCTCCTACCAGGACATGACCCGAGCTGAAAATCTTGTCAAGCAGGCATCCCACGCAGGTCTGAGGCCGAAAGCTGACTTCTTCGTGACGCCGGGCAGTGAGCAGATACGGGCCACCTTGGCCAGAGATTCGACCCTGGAGACCTTCTCCTCTGCTGGCGGTACCATCCTGGCAAATGCTTGTGGGCCGTGCATCGGGCAGTGGAAACGTACGGACGGTGTCAATAAGGGCGATTCGAATGCCATCTTCTCCTCGTACAATCGCAACTTCAGGGGCCGCAACGATGGCAATCCCCAAACAATGAACTTCCTCGCCTCTCCCGAAATTGTCACCGCCATGTCTTACTCCGGTTCCACTACCTTCAACCCGCTGGTAGACTCAATACCTTTACCCTCAGGCGAGCAGTTCCGATTTTCACCACCGACAGGCTCTGAACTTCCTAGCCAAGGCTTTGCATTTGGCAACCCTGAGTTTGAGCCAACACCAGGCAATCCCAACCGTACACATCCGGTTGTCATATCCCCGACATCTGAGCGTCTTGCAGTCCTCGAACCATTTGCGCCCTTCCCCGACCACGAACTGACCAACCTGCGTGTCCTTTACAAGGTTCAGGGCCAATGCACAACGGATACCATATCCGCCGCCGGTCCCTGGCTGAAATACAAAGGCCATCTCCCGAACATCTCGGCAAACACTCTCATCGGAGCTGTCAATGCCGAGACTGGGGAGACCAACGTAGCTTATGACCATTTCGCGACCCCAGAGCTGGACGGTAGAGTCCCTCAAAACGGCATCCCCCAATTGGCGGAGCAATGGAAAGGCCAAGGCCATCAATGGATGGTCGTTGCGGAGACGAACTACGGTGAGGGCAGTGCGCGCGAGCACGCCGCTCTACAGCCCCGATACCTGGGGGGTCGAGTGATCCTCGCGAAGAGCTTTGCCCGGATCCACGAGACTAATCTCAAAAAGCAGGGGATCGTTCCCTTGGTATTTGCGGATGAGAGTGACTATTCCCGGATCGGCGCGGGGGATCTTGTTGATAGCGTTGGGCTTTTGGACATGCTGAAGGCGGGTGGGAAGGGGGAAGTAGCCTTGAGGGTGCGGAAACGGGGAGGGGGCGAGGAGATATTGAGGGTGAAGCATACGATTAGCCCTGATCAGGCTGGGTTCATCCTCGCGGGAAGTGCATTGAATCTACTGGCGAAGAAGGGTAAGAAAGAGTAGGCGGGCGATATTTCCAAATATGAATAGAGCAAGTACATGGTTCTGTTCCTTTTGGCGGTTTGCCAGCTGTTCTATGAAGCCACTTCTGTCCTGAGCCTGTGTCCACCAGTCCATTTTTCCGACCCAGTCTATGAGTGCCACGTGAGTCGAATGGTAGTAAGCAAAAGATGCTTGTGCATGTTCCATATCTTGATCGTGCAAGGCGCTTGGCCTTTTGGACGGTAACAGGACCACCTAGGACCTGGCCTGCTTGACGTTCTTCGTCGCTTCTTGCGAGATTACTTTTCCGGACCAGTGGGTATCATCAACCTATTCACACACCTTTCTCCTACACCGGACTGTGGGGTCTTCCGTACTGTTCCATTTCCTCGCGTCATAATAGACCGATTTCAAACACTCACTTGCCCGTCTTTGGCCTTGGCTTACATTCGTCCCCCACCACCGCGTGCAACATGACTTTATTCGGCAACTGGGGCGTATTGGCATTGAACCCTTTACTCCAATCATAGCTGACCGCATAGGCGAAGATGCTGCCCGAGCGATTGAACGCGGTCGTGCTGATGGTGCCGCCCACCTCAGGATACCCCTTCAACCGATTCTTGGCATCCTTGTCCCAGAAATGGAACGTGCCGTCACTGCCCGCGGTCGAGAAGGTCCCCTGCACCGGATGGAAATTGATCGAATTGACCGAGTAGACATTGCTCACATCGCGCTGGTTGGGAGGGGTCTGCCGATGGCACTTGAAGCTGAAATTCGAGTTCTTGTCCTTCTCCTCGATGTACTGGATCGCGCAGCGGCCCTCGATGGACCCGACCGCGAACCCCGTCGCGTCCGTGAAGCAGGCCACCATCCTCGTCTGCCATTTGAGCGGGCTCGTCATCGTCTTGTAGAACTCGCCCGGCTTGTCGAGGTTGATGACGTTGATGAAGCGCTCCGCGGTGCCGATCACGAGCAGCTTGTCCTTGCTGTCCATCGTGTAGACGCGGTCCTGGCAGTTGATGCTGGCGACCGGGTTGGATTGGCGGAGGTCCCAGTATTTGATGGTTTTGTCCCACGAGCCCGTCACGAGCACGGGCGTCTGTTGGCCGGGGACATCGACGAAGCGGGCGCACCGGATTTCCTTCTCGTGCGCGGCGACCTGCTGGGCTGGGGCGCCGTTTTGGCCGAGGTCGAGCATCCGGGCGGCTTTGTCGGCGCCGGCTCCGACTACTTTGCTTCCATCCTAGTAAGATTTTGGTCAGAGTCGTGGGGGCAGATGTTAGGGGGATTTTGGAAGCGCGTCTTCTACCTTGGACCAACAGCAGCTCAGTACTGGTCCCTCATGCTCAAACAAAGCTTTCCCTTCGCTTCCCCCTTGACTGTTGATCTCGTAGATACGGACTTTCTTGTCCCATGATGCAACGGCGATGTGTTCTGATTGTGGTGAGAAGCTCAGGTCTGAGATGGAGTCTTCCGGGGGGTTGCTGATTGGTACATCTTTCGAGATGTCTCCTTGGGTATTGCTGGCGCTTGTTGTTGTTGATGAGGCGCTACCGAAGAGGCCCGCCATTGTAGGACAAGTAGGCGTTCACAAATTTCAAGAAGGAGGATGAGTCGAGAGACCTCAAGTAGAGGAGGTCAAGCCATTGAGTGTCATCCAAAATTAAAGCGCTGTTCCTGACACTAATTATATCAGGCAGCTCCAGGCCCTTTCCAACCTTTCAGGCACCGTCGTCCCGCGTCCCGCCATCCATCGCGTCAGACGCGCGCCTAGCAATGCCAAGCCCGGCATCCCGCATTTCAACTCAGCTCCCGCACAGCATTCCTATTTTCCTTTCCTCACTCCTCGCTCAAAGAATCGCATTCGAAGCTTACAAACAGAAAGGCGCCGTCTGGCCCTTTCGAACCCCTTGCTTTGGGAGAAAGTCCCCGGACATCTCTTCCAGCCCTTTTGGGGGTTTGGGCAGAGCAAGCTGAAAAGCGCCGCCATAAAAGCAACCTTCGCGGCTTAGCTCCTCCCCTGCCTCTTCTCTACCCCTCACCATCTCTCTGTTCATTACCGTTCGTACTCCCTTTTCCCATCTCCTGCTCTCGAACTGGTGGGTGTTGTCCCTCGAGACCACATGGACGATGATATGAGTCCGCACTCGGGAGACGATGCTCAACCTCAGTACCTTGGGCAGGTGGGAGGGGAGGAGGTGGGGGACTGCAATCGAGATGGTGGGACAGGAAGGCTCATGGATAAGGGGATGGAGAGTTATTCGTCGTTGTGGAAAGTTATGCGATTGCCTTGACACTTCGGTCCGTGGTTACCCACGGGCTGGGGGGAAGGGTAACTCGATGGGGCTTATTCTTGAGGCGAGGAGTCCGTCCCTTCTGTCTTTCTTCCTTGACAAGAGGTCTGTTTTACACCACTTTGGCAGTCTTGAGGGCAACCACTGGGAAGCCCGATGGATTGGGTAGGATGGTGTAGAATGCGCTGTCAAAGGCGCCAGACCGACCAAAATCAAAACTCTGTTCGCGTGATGATACATCATAGAGTCAAGCACCGAGGCATGTCGCAGACCCTATGTGGTGTCGGCGTGCCCTTGAAGACGACCAATTGCGTTATGGTATCTGATGAACATGAGAAAAAGTTGTTCCTGGACTTGGAGTACCCACCATAAGTTTAAGGAACATCGAAGCTGTCGAAGCTCATCCAGCCACAAGAGATTGATGTGCAGCAAATGCAGCTGTGTGACTCTGAGAATAGATTATATGAATAGACATTATTACATGCGCACATCCGGCGATGCAGGACGCGCTCATCCTCTCTTTTCCCCAACATCACCTTCCGCATGCGTGTCTGTATACCCTCCGGTATGGCCGTTGGGTCTTGTCTTTCTATACTTTTCCTCGTCACTGCTTTCTCCTCCAAGGCTGTACCTCTCCTCTGAACCCTCATCGTGCGGAGTCGTGACATGCAAATCATCAAGCTCGGCCTCATCAAAATCTGCGGCTTCAACGTCCCTCCCATGCGGCTTTGGGTGCATCGTACCGTTGGATCCGCCGAACAGGCCCTGGTAACCGGCCCGTCTTCTTCTGTCTCTCCACACATACCATCCAAAGGCTCCTGCAAGTAAAATCACGACCAGGAGGGCCATCTCCCCAGACTTCTTATATGCTCCCCATTTCGCGTCTTCTAGCTTCTTCTCCTCGTTCTTCTCCGCAGCTGTGCTGTTTGGGTGCCCTCCAACGCTTGTCTCGACTCCCTTCTCGCCATCGATTCGTGAATCTGCCGGCGACCCTCCAATGCTGGCAATGTCCACATTAATGAAGCGGTCGAGCATGTCTCTCGTGCGGCGAGGGTAGTCGAACGGAACCATGTGTGAAGAGTTGTAGAAGAGAATGTACGTGAGGTTGCGTGCCTCCTGGTAGTAGCCAGCCGGCTCGCCCTCGAAGGTCCAGTCTCGCCTTGGTGCCCAGGTCCCTGGCGAGAGTTCGAATCCCTTGCCCCCATTCCACTCCAGGTTGTGAATCGTTTCTTCCGTCCCAATATGATTGCAAATGAGATCTTGGTCTCCCGAAAAGAGAATGGTTCTGATGCCTTTTTCGATCAGACCAGGCAGTATGTATACCGATGGCTTCGACTTGACCGGATTGAAGGAGGACCCCACAGACCCCGAGCATTCCGTCCATCCAGACTTCTTATCCGGGTTGATGTTCAGGGCCTGAATCACCTCCTTCTTGCGAAGATATGGCGTTACATTTACCAGGTCCGGAGGCCAGTTCATGCCACAGCTTGGATAGCTATCAGTGAGGCGTACGTCGTACATATTCGGACACTTGTTGTCTTTGGACGCAACGCGCAGTATCGACTGCAAGATGGATTCGCAAGCGGGCGCATCAATCTTGTCGTGCCCGTCTGGCTTGTTGAGCACATCTGTACATCTGTCGTGCTGCTTTTCGAGCTCTTTCGCCTGAGCCGAGCCTTCTGTGACGAGGCCGGATCGATAGGCCATCGGCAAATATGAATCGTACTGCTCCGGCGGAGATATCCAGCCATTCCCGATCAAAAGGCCTGAAAGATTCCACGGCTTGCCGTTTGGCGGCGAGTCGTTTCGATTGAGTATTGCCTGCGCGACGTAGGGAATATGCTGGCCTGCATAAGATTCTCCAGCGATGTAGATCTGACCTTGCCATTAGCTGATTTGATTGCTCCTGCTGCTCTTATACCGCTCACATCATTGGTCTCGTACTCTGGAAACATCTCGTAGAATATGGTGAGGAACGTGACGATTTGGTCCGCCATTTCCGTGAGCTCATGAACAAAGCTATCCGTGTTGACGTAGCTGAAGCCGGTCCCGACAGGGTTGTCAATGAACAGCAAATTTGAGAATTCGTCCCACGCTCCGTCATTGTATCTTAAATGATCTTGATCCTTCAGTCGGTAGGGCCCTACCTCCATCAATGCCCCATCCATAGAGCTGCAGCCTGGCCCCCCGTTCAGCCATATGACTGTCCGCTGGCGGTTTGCGATATGTCGATTCTGGAAATGCCAGAAGAAGAGGTTACCGTTGTGTTCGGGGTTGACTTCGATGTGTCTGTAGTGTATGATTAGCAGACTGCGGCAGGGTGATCCTCATATCCAGGGGGAAGGAGGATTTGATTCACCCGGCGTGCATGGTGAGTAACGGGCCATCCGGCTGCCCAGGTAAAGACTTCACAAAGTAATCTGCCGCAGTCTTTGCGCTCACTGCCTGTGACAGCCATGATAGCAGGACCAGGATGGCTAATCTTGCTGGAGTATGTGAGAGCCTGAACTGAGCGCAAGCCGGAAACAGGCTTAGGAGGGACATTGTCGCCCACAGTCCTTGACCAGAAGATGATTCAGGGTTTTGGGACAGCTGAATCTTGCCCTGGACAGATCGTCCGGTCACGAAGAGGTCTGCTGCATCTGGCCACTATTGGTGCAGTCTTCACTTTCTTTGAGCGGAGCGCAGCCGAAGCCCAGTAGAACTCGATACGCGCAGTATCAAGAATCCCAGAGAAAATTTCTCAAGCCATGGGCCGGTAGTGAGCAGTCTCAAGTATTATTGTTTCTGTCTTCACTCAGATGAAGCTATCGTGGCCGGTCTTGGGTTGGTTGTGAAGATGACGAAGAATAGCGCCTCAATGCGGCGAAATCCCGTTTCTCCGGGGTGAGGCTCCGCCGCCTGGTGTACGCGGTGAGCATCACCATGAAATTACTCTATGAACGATGGGAGACTGCTTTTTAGGTACAAGTAGCTTGATTGTAGACAATCACTTCATTTCGAAAGTTCTAAGAACGCCTTTGAATGCTACGCGCTCGATACAAAATTGACTGCTAGCAAGTATAAGGGCTTTGCAGACATCGACCATTCCCACCCGCCGGCACCAGGGTATCGCGTTGACTTCCTCTCGTCCAGGTAGTGGTGGAACACCCTGAGTGAGGCCTCCTCAGACGTAGTTTGCAATCCAGCGGAAGGCTTCGGCGTAACCTGCGCAGTGATTCGTGAGCATTGTATAGGGAACAGCTGTGGACCTCGGATCTCACCTTGCCGCATCACCACACTACACATGAAGACCTCGATGGGTCTGACACCTTCCAGCTGTACCTTGCCCTTGCCTGTCGTTTGCCATAAGCCCAACTCTTGCCTGAGCTGCTCCTCGCTGATAGCGTCTGGGTGGTCGATCTTGTTTCCAAGGATAGCGAAAGGCACTTTGCTCAAGTCTTCCATGGTGAGAAGAGCATCTAGCTCGGCTTTTGACTCGGCGAAACGCTCATGGTCTTTGGCGTCGACTAAGAATACTATGCCAGAGACCTCTGGAAAGTAGTCTTTCCATAGGCGACGAGCTTTGTGAACTGTCAACAATGGCTGCTGCCCTGCAACGGACTGATTCGAGCGGATGAGCTACCTTGTTGGTGACCTCCAAGATCGAAGGTTGTGAAACGACAATTTCCCATGGCGAGCTCTTCGGATGCTGAAGGTTGTTAGACACTGCTCCAGGCCAACATCATCATTCTTGACCCACTGGGATGTAACGTTGGCTGGAGTACAGCAACTCTATCATTCTGAGAACAATCGACGTGAGCCGAAGCGGTTTGCAGTCAATAGTCACTTGAGCTCTCACCTTGAGCATGTGTAGTAGAGTGGTTTTGCCGGCATTATCCAGGCCTAAGAATAGAAGTTTGGCATGTTTGTTTAACAGGCCTAGAGAGGCTAGGAGATCGAAGACTATGTCATGCGCGATCAAATCAGCATATACACATGATATTGCGGATGCATTACCAGCGACAGGTGCTTTTGAGAGGTTTGATAACACGTACACCAATCGAAGAGCCACATCTTGCGTTGATCTGAGTCGGACAGGGTTGCCTAGCTGGGTCGCCTTCGTCAAGAGATGAGGTGATTGTCTGCAGTGGGAGGAGAAGACGCTGGACCTGATGCCGTCGAAGGTAAATTGCCTGATGAAATTTGACAAATGTTCTTCTGCGATCTCTCCGCCCGCCGCCCGCGCGCCCCCAAAGGCTACCCGGCAATGGGCCTCCCCCTCGTCCACCCTTCGAACTACACACCCATTCTCCCCTTCCCAAAAACATGCGATAAATTGATACACGTGACCAATGTCACACAAAGGGGATAAGGAACACGACCCTTTTGATGCTGTGCTTGATTTGGAGCAGACTTTCTTCCAGGAAGGTTACGAGCTAGGTCTTGCAGATGGCGAGCGTGCTGGGCGCGTCGAGGGTCGTGCCTTTGGGCTTGAAAAGGGGTTCGAAAAGTACATCGCAATGGGACGATTGCACGGAAAAGCTCAAGTATGGGCAGGGAGTCTGAATGACATGGACGAGACAAGCAAGATGCAAGAGACCGCCCAGGAGGAGAAGAAGCTTTCTTTTCAACGTCAAGCTGGTGATTCCTCAGAAGCCTCTTCCCATGCTTCAGTAAACCCATCAAGTGCGCGCTTGCATTCGCATGTCCGGACGCTGTTTGCTTTGACAGAGCCTAGCAGTCTCTCGGTTGAGAATACTGAAGATTCCGTTTCCGACTTTGACCATCGCCTGAAGCGAGCCGAAGGCAAGGTCAAGGTGATCGAGAAGCTCAAGGGCGCCATGAACCCACACGTCATACCTGGTTCGGAGCGTGAGTCTTCTCACCTTGGCCAAACGGTCAAGAGGGAGGGCAGCATTGAGGACATTCGTGCCCTTAAACTACGAAGTTGAACAAATGCACTTATCTCACGCCGACAGTATTGAGGACTCCGCCGTCTACATGGGTTTCGAATCAGTATTTCTGTCTTGGGCAAGACAAAGAGCTTTCAAGCCAACATCTGAGGAGTAAGGAGATTTCAAGACAGGTCCCAAGACCCCAAATCAGGTCTGGAAGGGGGAGAACATGGATGGACGACGTACCGACAGCGATGGTTTCACCATTGACGTAGTGATTTTTGGTAAGGAATATGATTGCTTGCGCCATCTCTTCATCACTTCCAGGCCTCTCTGCTGGAACATGCCCCTTCTCTTGCACTTTTTCGGCTGGCATATGTGTTTTATTGTCTTCGCCCGATTCTTTCATGGTCAGTTCTGACGGAAAGTACCCAGGAGCGATCGAATTGACCCGTATGCTCATCTTGTCGAATTCTGCACTCATTAATTTGGAAAGATGTACCGTGGCACCTTTGGCTGCATTGTACGCAAAATGGCCCTGAGCAGATTTCATGATCCCGCTGATACTAGATATGACGATGACCGAAGGCGAGCGCGGAGCATATGGACCAGCAGGATCGATGGAGGCTTGAAGCAGTGGCAGAAATGCGAGGGTGCTGAAGAACACCGACGTCACGTTTGCGTTCAGAACGCCCGCCCAATCCTCTGATGTCTCACCCTGCCATATCCTGTTGCTGATTTCCTAAGCGGCCGCAGAGTCAGTACCGTCTGCTACCATCAATAACTCCTGAAACGTTGATGAATACGGGAATAAATCGTTTTGGGTTCGACCTACCGCTGCCGAATCTGAATCGGGAGGATTTTTGGGCCCTGACTGTCCAGCGTTGGTGACGAGAAGATTCAAATACTTTTCTTTGGAAGACAGGTCCTTGACAAGTTTCTCCAATGCCGCTTTGGAGGTCACGTCACAGGGTCCTATGCTGGAGCATATGAGTGGGAGTGAAAGCAGCAGCTTCTATGCTTTCGAGTCTTACGGTATTATGCTCCCTACATCAGGATCGTGAGATTTGGCTGCATTCTCCAAGACCTCCATGCGACGACCAGTGATATAAACCTTTGCACCTGTCTAGATCAGAGTCTGAGAGGTAGAGAAGAGAAGCGGGGCCACAGTACCGTTCGCAGCCAGCGCTTGGGTTGCCATAAGACCAATCCCCGTACCACCTCCTGTTACAAGGCATACATAGTCCTTGACAGAAAATATATTCTGAACCTTCAAATCGCTTGTCCGTACCATGATTGCGGTCTCAAGCTGGTAGTCCCAGACCCAAACAATAGCAGCTCACTGAAATGCTGTCTGAGCGCAAGCGTCGTGTGATAGATTCCCAATCGATCGAATTGCAATTTATATTCTCGAAAGATTGTAGAATATCGATTTCTCAGTACTCCTACGTCATTGTGCAGTCTTCAATCGACTGTATCTGCAACCCTAATCTTATCAATCCTCGAGATCTTCTCACGGATATACATTTAATTTACCCCCATTCTTCTCATTCGCCATTGATCTCGATCATGGGCAAGAGTCGCAAGGATTTGACCCACGCTGAAATTTGGGATGATTCGGCTCTAGTCCAGTCATGGGAAGAGGCACTCAAAGAATACAAGGTAGTGTTTCAAGCCTCTGCCACGGCAAAAGTACTTGCTCAAATTCCCTCCAGCTCTATCATAGCATACACGCAAAAGGTGAACGTGTGGAGGATGTGATCAAAGAGATGGAAGAAAAGGCAGATGGCGACGCTCTTCCAGGACCTCATGAATCCTTCTCGCCCTTGCTAGACAACAACGAGGCTGTTGCTGGCATGAACGAAGATTTGGAGGAGGGAGAATTTGAGGAAGTCCCCACTGATGCGGGTGACTTGGTCAATGGCACCGACGGGAACCCCTCGACATCTACCATCCAACATGAAGACATGGCCTTTTCAAATATGTCACAAACACAGCCCCCTTCAACTTCAGTACCAACAGCAGCCTTGAATGGAGGTGACTGGAACACATCCCTGAGCCACATTTCACTGCTGATCCTGGCTTTAGTTAAAAACGATGCCATTAAAAACCTCATGCTGTCTTGGTATTGGGCGGGGTACTATACCGGCCTTCACGAAGGGCAGCAACAAGCAGCAACATCGCAGAACGGCAACGTATGAAATACACCTCATTTTCGGAGGGCATTTTTCTATACACCCATCATTGATCGATGTCGACCCAACTTCACTTGAAGACATGACTGATGAGCCAAATATGGCTGCGGGCTCCACCATACTCGAAAGCTGCACTTGTCGGCCCAAGCGTATGTAGAATTTTCTGGTCTTGCCGTCTCATTGATAACAAATCAATACAGATTAGGCCTGGCTCCAAGTTTCTGGAGGCATAAAAACCGGTATCGCCAGCTTCATTTGCATGCCTTGAGAAGGCACAATTTGCAGTGGCCAGAGCTTCCACGGATCGCTGGGAGCGCTCAGTCCGTATTGGTATGAGTCTCTATTACTTTCGTACGTGAGAGCCACCCAGGATATGGGTCCAAGGGCTATCTGATGTCATGAGCCCATCTCTACAGTCGGACCAGCCTGAAAGCGACGTCGGTATCCCAGATCTGTTCATTGCGAGAGTCAAGGCACGTCTAAAGCGTCTGAAATGCAGCCAGAATTTCCGTTTATCGAGCGTCTTCGCCAAGATCTAGGCCACCCGATATTGGTAGGAGACTGCTGGATTTCCCACGACGACAGTGCAATGGCCCTTGTCAACACGACTCTGGCACCGTAGGTCCTGAGCCCAATACTTCTCTTATTAGGTTGCATCGCTGGCGCTTTTGAGATCGATCAGACTGTGTAATCTTTTTGGGTTTGGTTAATCAACCAATGAGTGCTGAAACATTGTACAAAAACATCCATGCTCTGACATTTACACCGTCCTCTACATACCCTTGCATTCGACGATTTGCCTCCACGTCGGTATTTGCAAATTCCTGAGAGACGAAGATTGATGGTTGCCCCTTTCTAATCCTTGGTGCACTAGAATGAGTGATGCGTTGAGGTTCGCTTTGGCGGCTACAGATCAAGGGCGCGGTTTGCCTGTGTTCTTACACATACATAGCAGAAATCTGGAGATGATCTGGAAGTTGGTGTAGAGATCCCAATTGTTCCCAGACGGTCACTTGTATCAATGCATTGTGTGCTTTTCACGCATTGGGCGAAAGACTACTGCTGTCGAGTTCAGATACCTTGGTGTTTGTGCGCCCAAGTCACCCCTATGATTATTTCTCACATCGTTCTACCAATTCAGTTACGCTTTTGCGCATGGGACTTATGAGACAGTATTCGAATCTGATAGCATCGTACTTCGCTGGGTCTTTTCTTCAGACAAGGGGCATCTTGAGCACAAAAAGCAAAATCTGTTATGACGATCGGAGCAAGTCGCGGGTCGTGCTGATCCGCTGCGCCTACGGTCTTCTCTCCTATGCTAATTGGCAATCCTCCAGTGGCCTACGTCGATGGTGGTCTGGGTTATATATCCGATAAGAGTATTGTCAGCATCCAGCGTGGGGTGTTATTGCGGCTCCCAAAAGTTCTGCATCAACACCCAGTTGCCACTGTACATATCATCACCTGGGCAGTACATCTTAGTACACCAGGGCCATCACCCGCAGATAGATTATTCTTCTTCTTCATACACACACTCATTCTCTCCATCTAACAAGTATTGATCGATGAGACGTCTAACATTTGGCCACGTAGGCAGATTGGTTGTATCGTTAGTATCGGGACTGGAGCGTCTGTCTCTAGAGATGTTGGCAGGACTTTCAAACCACTCTTTGACAAGATCAAAGAAATAGCCATGGATACGGAAAAAGTTTCTAGGGAAATCGAGGAAGAGATGAACCATAGATATGGCGACGAGCAGAAGGTCTATTTCCGCTTCAACGTATAGCAGGGCCTTGAACAGGTTGGATTGGAAGAGTGGAAGGAAACGGAAAGGATCGTAGTGGCAACCCAAGATTATCTGAAGAGCTATTGGAGCCAGATAAAAGCATGTGCAGCGCAGATATTCGATTCCAAATGTATGTAAGCTTTTGCGTATTGGATTTGTTTGCATGAAGATATATTATCATTCCATTCGAGGCGATGCTGATCCACGAGCTCATGATAGCTCCTACCACTCTCGCTGGAAGTGAGGGTACAGCGATTTAACATCACAAGAGTAAGTGGGACCGGAACCTCGCATTAAAAACCTTGCTGAGATAGAGTATCAGCCACAACGGAAGAGCTTGAGTGCTTGCGATCCTTTTGGCCTGAAGGAGTCGATTCTGAATCTCAGAAGGATCAAAATCCAAAACGAGTACCCAATACCTGTCTGTGGACTCTCCAGAACCCAAGGTATCATTCGTTGCGGGACAGCGATACAAGGAAGTTACTCTGGATCTCTGCTGATCCTGGCTTTGGGAAGTCTGTTCTTAGTATTTGCCTCCGCCTGTGACTCATACAGACGCCTGTCCTGAGCACTTTCCGCGTATGCGACGATTCTACGACTCAAGAATAGCAAGAACCTTTGTCTCACGGCAAGAACACTATTGTTCCAACTTGTTCGACAGCAGGAACAAGCAACTGCATTACTTGGACAACTGGTGCTCTTGCCACTGCCTTAGCAAAAAGTCCTTTTTACCCGGACAACAAGTCTGACTCACAACGGGCACCTGCCACTGCCCGTTTGATTTGTCCGATTCGACGTGTCGAATCCTTCCTTCTGATCAACAATTCTTCTGATCACCTCTGCACACTGACTGTTCTTCTATGTCTTTCGACACACACACATTCATTGCTCGGTTGCATCAATGAAGACGGTGTGCGACAGGTGATCAATTTTTGTGGAATTGCCAAACCCCTCGTGACTAAGTTGGTTGTTCATTGTGCGACCTTTCATGCAAGAGATCCGAACTTCTTCTGGAGATATTATTTATCGTCACCAAACACGCAGACGGCCTGTTCAGAAGAAGATACCTTCTGTTAATTAATTCTCTGACAGCACGATCAGCCTGTGAGATCCACAACTTCGGTGTCTGCAGAAACGCGAGCCTTGGCCCTCTTCACGCTTGCATCAATCATCATCATCATCATAGTCCTGCTCGTGCACTCGCGACACGATGGCAACCTACCAGAAACCTCTTCGAAGAATTTCAGCTTCACCTTTTAAAGTCAATCGGTGGAGTCCGTACGAAAAGTTCCCTAAGGCAAAATCATTATTGAACCTCAGCGGACATTCGCATGCTCATCCGAACCCCCCGCCTCCGACCTTCAACCTGCCAACCTCTCCAACTACCCCGGGACAAGACGACATGAGTCTGGCGCGTACTAAGCATGTTATCCTGGGCTTCAATCTTTGGGTGGACAACAGACAGCTTTCTCCCAACTCGGAACAGATGAGGGAGATTTCTTCACTATTTCCAACATGCTTCTCAGTCGCACACATAGCACCATATCTCGTCGTTGTGGTACAAGAACTGCCACCGAAGCCATGGCCGGTTACAGTCGCTGGTCTGCCCTTGTATCTAAGCCAAAGTCTGGATGATAATCCTATGGATTGGGGTGCAAGGGCTAACGGCGCAATTCTGCAAATCCCTGCAGACCTAGGGCTCTGGAAAAACCCAACCTACGAAACCATGAAATCGATTTTCGAAGCATTCGCCGAATTGGGAGCTATAGTAGACCAAGTGGAATGGTTTGGTATTGGCTTCAAGATTTTGGCAGCCGAGCAACCGTTCCCGGATTGGCGAAAGCGTTTACCACGCGCTATAAACAAGCTGATGGTTGGGTATTGTTTTGGGGAAGAGTCCAAACCGAAAAAAGCCTTACGCAAACAGCAGCCGATGGGGAATGTTCAGGACGATTCGTTCTATGACGACCTGCGCCCAGGTCTGAAAATCAGCTCGTACGATGATTCTGGAGTCACGTACGAAACGACCTCGGGTATATGTGTGGAGTCGCCAGACGGAACAAAATATGTTACTGTCGCAAAACATGGCTTCCCAGGTCCACTTGGGACCGAAGTTTGGCACCCGCACGGGAACGGGATCCTTCTTGGCCATGTGGCCAAACAATTCGGAGATTCTGATATTGCTTTGTGCAAGTTAGAGGCGGGGCTTCAGTACTCCCAGGAACCATTTTGCGAGAATGCTGAGGATGCCACCATCACCTTTGGAGAGCTAGGAGATCTAGCCTCAACATCAGTCGGTGATTTCGTCTATATGGACACGCCGTTCACTGGACGTGTGGATGGCAATTTAATAGCTATACGATTGCTACGTCTCCCGGTCGACTCAACTAACGACATGATCGACTACGCTGTCAGTCGTTTTGTTTACTTTGGCAATGGTAACGATGAAGTGGAGGAAGGCTGCCGTGGGGGGGTGTTGTGGGACGACAGGAATAATGTCCTGGGACAATTTCGCTTCGCGGGCAGCAATGGTCTCTCCTACTTTCCTGCTTTCGAGACTATCCGTCGTGTAGGCTATAAATTATCTTTATAGTCAAGTACAAATACTGCTGAAACAGGATGCTAAGGTGTGTACACAAACACTACGTGACCCCTGTGGTAAAGCGCTAGTAGCAGCTTGATTCGGAGGGCACACAGAGATTGTAAAGACACTGCTGGAGAGGGGGGCCGAGGTAAACGCAAATCATGGATCGTCTATTGCAGCGCTGCGGGCAGCATCACTCGGAGGGCACATAGAGATTGTACAAATACTTCTGGAGAAGGGAGCCGAGGTGAAATGCAAAATTTGGACCCTATAATACAGCGCTAAGGGCAGCATCATCTAGAGGGCATACAGAGATTATACAGATACCGCTGGAAAAAGGGGCCGATGTAGATGATATAGCGCTGGAGGTAAAATCACGCCAAAGGCATATAGAGAGTGTAAAGCTAGGAGAAGAGAATGGATAAGAGTGAAGCATGGCAAATCCGGAGCTAAAAGATCAACAAGATACAGGGAATTGTGAGAAGACCTCTCAATTGGTTCTATAGCCAAAATTTTGGACCAGACGGCAATGAATAATGAAACAGATGAACCAAAAAATCCCCAGTCCGCTTTCCCTGAGTGGGTGCCACAATGGTAACACCTAACATCCTTCCGATGCCCCGTGACAGCCTCATCTTGAAATCCATTCTTGACGGTCTTATCTCAGGCAGAGGGCAAGCGTCTACCGTCTTACGTAGGGGTGGTACTTCGAGTTGACAACGCAGAAGCCCAGAATATCTCAGATAGTCACGGCAGCTGGACAGTCCGGATCATGGCCTCTACTATCCCCGACATCACATCAAGTCCTCGAGATCAATCGCAGTACGTCCAGCGTGATTGGAATCTTTTTGAGACCCCTCAAGGGTCGGTATGAACATTTCAACCCGTCGACGAAGTGCGAGACTGCTATGTAACGAGGCTGGGTTGAGTGACTTGCTATCGCGGACGTGTGTGGATCCTGTCATGAGCTCGTTGTGAGCTCCCACGCCGGTCTCTTGGTCCGAAACTCTGATGGCATGACTCGCCAGGCTCATCTCACATACGACTCAATCGAGTGTGAACCAGCGTTGCAAGGTGATCGTTCACTTTGTCAAGCGCAATGTTTTGAGATCAGCCGGGGTGTAAGTCAAGCGAATCGTCTTACAGATTGATTGCTTCAACCCTGGTATAAGCAGTGAGGCCTACTCGCCCGCTGACATCTCCTCTCGGAAGCTTACTGCCACACTTTGGCATCAACCCGAAGCCGAGTATAATGAGGCAAAACGTAACAAGCTTAGGCAGTAGATGGACAGAAAGAGCACACAGTAACAATTGATGGTTCATGGTAGAGATCGATGACAGGCTGGGGAAACAGAGGATACAGGGTTTCGGATGAATGGATACAATGTCAAAAAGACTTTTCCAGATGCAAATCGGTTCAATATAGAGAAACAATCAAGCTTGAAATCACCAAAGATGGATGGGCGGAAACGCTAAGGTATTGTTGGCAGCACAGCCAAAGGAAATGCTACTCGCGACAAAGGGCAGAGATCGAATGAACGAGCTCATGCTGTTATTCCCCCCTTCTATTGGTATCTTGGTAGATTCTTGCTGAACAAAATTCAAAGTTCGCTCTCCCTCAAAGGAGGATCTGGATTCCAAACATCAAGAACGTGATGTAAGAGCATGAAAAAGTCTTGTGGCAAGGATGTCAGCTTTGCAGAGCCCTGACAAAAGACGAGACACCATCCATCGGCTTATGAATGCAAGATGCGGGTCTTGACATGAGATTTGTGTGTCCACACGGACTTGCTGGCTATATCGAATGTAGCTCCGAGGCCATGCTGCTTTGGCTCAAGTTGTCTGTTTCGTGGAGATCATACTCGTTGGACGGGTAAAGGGGGCAATTTTCGATGTCACTTTGGTAGCCGAGCGAGGAGATGAGTGCTAAGAGCGAAATGTAAATCAGGGATTAGCAATTCTCTTCACTAGGCGTCACTAAACAATTTTCAATGTGCCGCCCTGCTGCCCTTTACCCCAACCCTCCGAAAAGAGAAAGGGTTCTTGCGGAGACGGTAAAGAAGTATAGAGTCTTGGAATGATGCAATGAAGAAGGGATGTCTCTTTGCGCGCCATCTTGAGGACGACGGATGGAATTATGTATGAATCAAAACAGTCTCTTGGGCCATGTCAGTAAGACTGCCCGGGCATTGATCGCCCTGCGCTACTCCGGCATAAGTCATCCTCTGTCCCAGCCTTCGAAGCATCTAAGCTTGGTGACAAACGTGACAATTACCCTGAAAGTACCGCGAGTAGTTTGTGGCACTAAGTCATAAGACCGCCCTTCATCTCTGGGTATCTTCGTCCAATAGAGCAGCCCCATGAATCCGGATCTATGGGGAAACGTTGATCGTTTTGATCAATTCAACGCTCGAAGAAAAGAGCTGAATGCACTTCATCCGGTAAACCCATACGCGTTCGCTTTCCAACTCTTCATCTTGTGGCAATTTGATCTCGGGTCTTTTCGGTCCGAAGGCCTCAGGTGCGAGTTCGAACGGCCGGAGGTCTAAACGCCCCTGACGAAATTGGATAATCACCATGTTTCCAGCCTGCGGTGTGATGATCCTGATTCGACCAACGCTTAATCCTCTTTCCAATGGGTAGTCAGACCGCCGTCGATATCGCCTTTCCCAAGGTACAATTCAAGAGCATACAAGGCCATAGTGCCGGCCACATTGATCCACCTCCACAGGTTATTGCCAGTATCACCACCTTGGCTTGTCCACCAATCACCATCAGCATCGCCACTTGCGGAGCCGAAGTGCTCCATGAGCAGACTAGTGTACACTGCAATGAGTATGCTTGGACTGAACCAGCTGAGTAAGCCCAGAATCTGTCCTGCTCCGTCAGAGTCTTCCAGCGATGCTTCTTGGGACAGAGCTCTTGCTCCAGACTCTCGGATTGCTGGAATGATTCGAGTAGAGGCGTAGAGGACAAACAGGCGATATGCCAAAGAAATGATTACGGATGGTGTGACAGTGCTGAGTGCGGCAGCGAAGAAGCTGAATCCTGCATGAATGGCACTGGGAAGCACGGACAGAGCGTGCATAAGGGTGGTGTAGGAGGCCATGATGAGAGGAGGAAAGGGTGGGAAATCCGGAGCTTGAGGTGGAGGTGGCTGTGATTCGAGAGGGGTTGAAGGCTGATAGTCGGTAAATATCTGATAGAGGCACAGGACCACGTATGCGAAGAGTAGCGAGCTCTCAACTGGGTTCCCCTTCCCTGAGCCAATGCCCCATGCACAAAGGAAGACGGCACAGGTGACTGTAATTCCGATCAAAGTGGCATCCACGTGGCTGATCTCGGGAAAGTTCATGACCCGCCAGAGAAAGTAGACCGCACTCGAGATGACGGAAGCAGACGTGACCAGCAGACCGATCTGTCCAAGGTAAGCTTCGAGAATGGTATTGACCAGGGGGCGATGGATCTTCTTACCATCCAGCTATCGCTCCGCCCACTTCGATTGACGAGCCATCGGGTGATTTGCCCAGCTGCTTGTATCACCAGAAGGCTGCAGAAGCCCTCGACCAGCTGGAAGACGGGGGTCGACCATCGCAAAAGCTTGTCCCAGCTGCCGACTGTGATGGTCTCGGCTAACCCATCTGGACCAAAGATCCATTGCGACAGAGACGTATCTCGAGTCCTCTTCCCACTAAATGTACGCTCCACCCAGCTGGTGTTACCGACGGGCTCGACGGAGAAGCGATTGAGAGACCAGATCAGAAGTGAGGGTAGGACAGCCCATTGCATCCATGCTATCAGTTGTATTAAAGTCCATCGATATCTTGATCTCTCCGGCGTCGATAGTCTCAAGGTCGAATATGAAAAGTAGAAAGAAGCGAGCGCCAGGGAGAAGGCGAGTCCGCACGCCCTACCGCCCACATCAAATGCCAAAGGTATGGAGATGATGATGGAGGTCAAGAAGATGACAGAGGAAGATACCCGTACGATCCACATCAGCGCAAGAAGCGCCGGCGACGCGTTGAGGCGTCCGCTTTTGCCAAATTGTGATGGTGAAGATTGGGTTGTGTGACTAAATCCAAGGGTATTTTATCTTATCGCGTGCGATTGCCGTTGAGGCTCTGGTTGAAGAGTGTTGGAGGGACATGGAAGGGCGATCTTTCTGATTATATGTCTCTGTGAAAGGTTTGGAGAGCAGGCTGACGATATCTTGCCAATTCCAGAATATAATGTACAATAGTCGAAGGCTCGAAGCAGGATCTCGCAGAGTCGCAGGGGCGCGTCTGCAGGCTGGCTCGCTGGTTCCTGCAACTTTAAGCAGGCAGCGGAAGCTTCTTTGCAGGGATAGAATTGGCGGAGAAAGTTCAAGGGCAGCCGAGGTGCCAAGACATTGAAATTGGACCAGCACAATTGGTCCATTATCCATTGATGCACTCCAAACTTCTAGAAGACTTTATGCAAGTTACATGTTCCTACGCCACGTCAAGATGGCAACAGAACAGGCAGCCAAGCGCCTCAAGACTAATGGTTCTACCGAAGGACCCTTGATTGGCACGCACAATGGCCACTTCCACGCCGACGAAGCCCTGGCAGTCTACCTCCTCCGCCTTCTCCCCACCTATAACCCCAGCTCCCTTGTTCGAACGCGCGATCCCGCCCTCCTTTCCAAATGTCACACCGTAGTCGACGTCGGAGGTGAATATGAGCCGGCCGGCAACCGATACGATCACCATCAACGCACATTCGATACCACCTTCCCCAGCAGACCAACCAAATTGAGCTCCGCGGGGCTAGTGTACATGCACTTTGGCAAGCCCATCATAGCGCTGCGGACCGGTCTGCCAGAGAAGAGCGCTGAAGTAGATATTCTATGGAACAAGCTATACCAAGACTTCATTGAGGCGCTCGACGCGCACGATAACGGCATTTCCGCATACAACCCTGCCGAAACCAAGGGCCTGCAGAAGAGATTCAATGATTCGGGCATCAATCTTGGCTCCTTGGTCGGCGATCTGAACGACCCCTTTGAGGAGGATGAAAAGCCCTCATCACCCGAAGACGTGCAGGCGGCCGAGGATGAGAGATTCTTGAACGCTAGCAAGTTGATGGGCACATCCTTTTTGCGAAAGCTGAATTATTACGCCAATGCCTGGTTACCGGCACGAACGCTGGTAAGGGAAACATATACTGCACGATTCGAGAACGATGCCAAGGGTCGGGTAATGGTCTTCCCACAAGGATGTCCTTGGAAAGATCATCTTTACACGCTTGAGGATGTTGAAGGGACTCAAGGGCAAGTGCTCTATGTACTATATCCTGAAGGACAGCATGAAGGAAGCAAATGGCGGGTCCAGGCCGTGAGCGTTAGCAAGGATAGTTTCGAAAGCAGGACACCTCTGCCCGAAGCATGGAGAGGGCTGAGAGATGAGGAGCTGAGCTCGAAAAGTGGCATAGATGGCTGTATCTTTGTGCATGCCAGCGGTTTCATTGGAGGGAATACCTCCAAAGCGGGCGCCTTAGCCATGGTTACGAGAGCAATAGACATGTAGACGAAGAACAAGCACAACGGACTCATGCCGTACCCAAGTCGATCAGAAGGAATGGTTTGATTGGTTGTAGAAAAGACCATGTTGATTGACCGACCTGCAGGAATCAATCCCTATCCGCTTGCTTGGAAGCTTTCCTGTCACTGATACCGTATGGAGTCTCCGCACTGGTCTCGCAACTCCACAAACTCCGAGCGTACAAGAGATCCTCCCTGCGCCATATCAGGCCGTATAGGGAGCTATGGTCCTAACATCAGATAGCTCAACTCTGCCATCGAATAGGCACTCCTTCTCTGGCAGGTGGGCTAGTGGCTCCCTTGTTCTCTGGCGACTGTGGACTCTTTGGGCTGATGACACCAGCAGCTTCATCCACGCTTGTCTCCCTTTGCAAGAAGCTGCTTTCTTTCACTGGGCTGCTACTGGTGGCGCCTGGTACCGCACCACCAGTGGTGACACTATTCACATTGCTTGAAGAGCCGTTGCCGTTCACATTGGTACCGGTGGGCGAGCTCGCATGGGGGATGTTCTCAGGGAGAGGGTGCTGACTGCCGATTGAAGTTACTCCCCCTTCACTGGCTTTGCCGGCTTTAGACATTGCATAATCGCCGGAGTCGAAGTATTTGCGCTCCTAGCATGAGATTAGGAGGATGAATTCAATGAAGACCATTTTTGATGCCTCACCTTCAGCTTGTTTTGCAAGAGATCCTTCTTGTTGGGAAGCTTGCCATACAGTCGGAAGAGCTTTTGTTCTTCCTCGCTGAAGGACTAATACTTTTTCAGCGGAGAATAGAATTGAAGGATGTTATCTTGTCATACGCTAACGTCAACCTTGTTCTTCTGAAAAGGATTCATGCTGCAGACAGCGCTAGAGGAACAGCGACAGAAGACGTGAATCTCGGATGAACAGTCGTAGATTGCGATCCAGGCAGTGTGAGTGACTTTGGGGTTGGCTCTTTGCTGTATAGTTTCTTTGCCCCTTGAGTTGCTGGCAGACTACTGGCCTCCGAAGACGAATCGCGGATATGGTGTACACGCGTCGGTCGTTGTTTGGTTCTTTCGGTGAAGTGTAGGCTGAGATCCTTATCCCTATAGCCTCGCAGTAATCGCGTCAGAGGTAGGGGAAAAGAAAGATGGTGATTTGTCGATAGTGGGGGTAGGTTGAGGGAGAACCTGGGCTTGAAATATTGTGCCAAGCAGTTGAATGGTGTTGCAGATTCGGGCAGGTGACAGCGAGAGAAGTGCCCAATGCCAATCTAGGTTGGGAATCTGGACTTGTTGAGAGGTTGTACAATATATGAGAGAGGATGGAGAGGACGGAGGTGGAAAATAAAGTGTTTAGTTAAGGTGACGACGAAGGTGGAGACAAAGCTTCCTCAGGGTCCGCTCGGCAAAAGCTGCTCCGGGAGATGACAGCCTATTGGATGGTTTCAAGTCACACGCGCACCATGTTCCTATATCGCATGCAGAAGAAAGCACAGCTGCAGCTAAGGTCCTGCAAAGAGTCGATCATTGGCCGTTAATCACGTTAAGTCCAACACTTGTTTCATAGTTGACCTTTGGCCTGCGGAAAAATGACCAAAACCTATGTAGTCGAGCATCTCGATCCTGAACTAGGGCCATGGTCCTCATTGGAGTATCACACAATTGCCCAGGAATGTCATGCCGCACAAGCGAGCTTCTGCCTTTCCTCTGTGTCCCGACTACTGGATCTCCCGCCCGAGCTTCGCGCAGCAGAGGGATTGACGATTGAGAGACAGAGTGTAGAGACCATCTATGCAGAGAGCAAAAACCGAGTCTGTTTGCTCGATCCAGCCGCGAAAAAGGAGTTGGCCCCGGAGGATGGGGATGTCTTCGACGTGTTCCTGTTCGGCGGTATCTTGGGCGATGACCCTCCACGCGGTACATCAACTCTTGCCACACTTGCTTTGCCTCAAGAGTCTAATGGCCCAGTAGACAGGACCTCTGAACTCCGCAATAAGGGATTTGAAGGGCGTCGTTTGGGGCCAGTGCAAATGACAACAGATACTGCTGTTCGAGTGACTCGCATGATAGTACAAGACAAGAGTGAATTGCTGCGACCATCATTGCATTGCCAAATATCTGATGGACGGTAGCAAAACTCGACAGTGTTCCATATATCGACTTTCCAGAATTGAAGTTAGATGAGCATGAGAGCACCGAGATGCCGTTCCGTTATGTCAGAGATGGTGATGGCAGACCTGTTATGCCTGAGGTACCAAAATCCTTCTTCAATGTGTTTCAAGCTAAACTGGGCAGGGTATGATCGATTTAATCAAGAAGGACTCTGACAAGGGCTTAGAAGATCTTTTGTAGGAAAGATTGATGGATCAGACATCAAGAGAAGATCATCTGGGGGGTTGCAGGCCTGTGCTAATCAGGGCAGTTTGCAATTCCACATCAGTCAGATCTATGAGCAATCAAACTCCAGGCAAGGGAAAGACTGGGGTGGAAAATCATGATCAACAACACAATTGATTGGTAAGATGTGAATTCGATCAGTCCTCGAGGATCAGGGCGTGTAGCATAGCGTTACCACTATTTCAGTCGGATTTTGTATCAAAACCATGGATCAAAAGCAATGCAGGGCTCTGACTGCCAAGCTCCGAGTTATAGAATGGGTAATCCGTTATCTACAAGAAGCTAGAGTCTGTATCGAAATCCATATACGGTATTTAACACTAGGAAGGCTTTCTTGAATTCTACCGGAATAAGCGGCAATTTGATGGTCTGAGACATATGCACTGCAAGACATAGTGCCTGAAGGATGATGCAGAGAGTGCCATTGTTGGGAAGGACATACGCTCATACGTGTACTGAATTGGTATATCTGTATTCCAAGATGTAAAGTAGGGCGGCGCCAGGTGTTGCTGTCACGGTGATCAGAATGCGAATGATAGAAATATGCTGACTGCCAGAGTATGCGATTGATCGCCCCTTGAAGACTGATGCAAGTAGCGAGAATACATCCTGAAACGGAACAGAAAGTTGAGAGTATGGCACAGCATGAGGCACTCTAGAAAGACTCGAGATGTATAAGACGGTGTAGTCACAGTGAAGAAAACTTCGCCCTTTATCTGGAGATTTGGGATTGGCCACCATGCGCAATCTGATTGCGCGAATTCGTCGCAAGCTCAGAGCAAGTGGGCCTCTCGATGAAAGCCCGCAGAGCTTAGAGACTGCCTCCACAGAAGGCCTACCATTTCTGCCAGCCAAGCGCCGTCATGAGCTCACTCCATCGCCATCTCGTCGAACCTCGCTTTCGAATTGTATCATCGAGGACACCTTTTTCGGCCGTCTGCCTGCAGAGCTAAGGAATCAGATCTACCATGCTGCATTTGGCGACCGGACACTCCACATCGAGCTGCAGTGCAGTGATAAACTGCTGGCGCCTGGTCCCCGTACAGCTCTGGATCATGTCAGTCAGATCCCAGTGGAGATGAACACACGCCCTGGTTGGCATTGGTGGAGTTGCGTCTGCCACCGCCGTCCGCGAATTGAGCATTTCTATGACGACTGCCGAAGAGGAGCAACCTGGACACCATGCCCGCACTGCTCTAGAGAGACGGCTGGAAAATGCTTCCTTGGAGTGATGGGATGGCTGCTCACGTGTCGACGAGCGTAGGTCATCTTTGCATTACTGACCCGGCCGAAGTAGACAATGCTGCCAGGGTTGCCTTCTGACCCCCTCCATCTTTTAGTTACCTTGAAACCATCAACCTTTTATACAGCAGCAATACGATCCATATCGCCGAATCCAGTATCCTACTTCTATTGGCACCACGCCTTCTTCTTCCTCATCGAATAGCTACGATTACCTCCTTAGAGATCACTCTGGATCTACCCGATGTCTATTCGTTTTCGCGAAGATCATTTGTAGAGCATATGCCAGTAGAGCAGGGTCAGCGCTCACATTTGGACTCGATCGTGGCTTCTTTTCCCTTGAACTTTTGCTCACTCAAGAAGCTTGATCTCGCCGTTAAAAGCAAACCCTACAACGGCCATGCCTCCGATAGCTATTTGAAATACTACGAGCGTGCAGTTTTGGAGCCCTTGGACGACATGGTCAAGGCATTCAGCCTGAACTTGGAGCATTGCGTGATCGCCATCTTCCCGAAGCTTGTGTTGGACCTGATGGCCAAGGCTGAAAGGACCGTTACCTTCAAGAAAAGATTGGACGTTTGTCCACCCCGTTGGCGTTTCTGGCGACCAGTGCACGTCACGGGGCAGGCAGGAACCGAGACGGAATCTGGCTACTGGATCAGGCAGGGTCTTGAAACCGGGCCTATCTCTTACGTCTCATGCTTTGGTACATAGTCCCAGGATTTGCTCGAAATGAGAGTGCGGACCTCTGATCAACCATTACAACAACCAAATCTTTCGAAGTGAATTGAAAACAAAACCTGCAACATTTTCTGGAGTCGATAAAGTTGAAACCTAGACAAAACTTATTTCCTTCGCCAGAATAATCTATGTTACCCTTGCTGCTGTATGAGCTTGTGTTTCCAGCTTGAACTATGGCGTGAATCCAAGGGGTGGACGTTTATGGCTGCTAGTGGCGAGTGATTGCTGAGCAGAGATCGATGCCATTGATGCTCGTGAGTCAGGAGATCGAGGTCACTTGAACGTGCTGATCGGGGAAGCCCAAGCTGTGCAGTCACAACGATAATCAACCATCAGCCCGGAGAAACCCATGAGTTTTGAAAGTGACAGGATTTCTTTTCAGATAGGGCAGTCTTGGCGAAATAGTAAGCTAAACTCATTTAGCATATTGAAGAAGCTTGCAAATGCTTGGCAAAAAAATTTCAATGCACCTCTCGTGGGAGCTACTTGAATGATTGCCAAATATGGGGTTTTCCTGGCTTTTTGTTGCCCAAAATAATCTCAAAGGCTCAGACTTTATCCCTTTACTAGGAATCACGGCTATAAATAGTCGGGTGCTGAAGTAGGTACGGAGGGTGGTAGGGGGTGAATTGTTGAAGGCGCCCCTCCGAGGGCCTTCGTTTACCCCTTATGCGCTTTTACCGGCTATTCCCCAAAATTTAACCACGACTTTACTATAAAATTATGTGCGATTTTTATCGGCTTTATTATACAAATCAAAGAACAATGATTTTCAACAAAAATAATTCAAATCAAAAGGCTGGAAGCATATATAAGGGAAGCTCATACAAGAGGTGTATTGGATTTTTTTTGCCAAGCATTTGCAAGCTTCTTCAATATGCTAAATTGCAGAGCCAAAAACTAACGGTTGGCGCACTTTCCACTCCTCCATCAAGACGTCTTTCCATCCTCCACCCCATCCCCGCACTTCCTAACTCCACGAGTAACCATGGAGCAGCCCAAGGCGGTCGAAGCAGATGGCAGTGCCGAGCGTGGTGTCGTCTACGTTGGACGCATCCCGCACGGTTTCTACGAGCATCAAATGCGTGAATACTTTTCCCAATTCGGCCCCGTCACCCGTCTCCGCCTCTCTCGCAACCGCAAGACGGGCGCACCGAAGCACTACGCCTTCATCGAGTTTGAGAGTCACGAGGTCGCCAAGATTGCCGCTGCGACCATGCACAATTACCTACTGTTCGGCCATATCCTCAAGTGCAAGCTTCTGGCCAAGGAGAATGTGCATGAGGATTTGTGGAAGGGTGCTAACAAGCGGTTCAAGGCGATGCCGGGAAACAAGATCGAAGGACGCAAACTGGCGTTGCCTGCCGGCAAAACCGAGTGGAAGGCACGACAGCAGAAGGAGGAAAAGAAGCGGGCCGAGATGCTGAAGCGGACCAAGAAGCTCGGGTATGAATTCATCGCCCCGGCTCTGAAGTCAGTGGATGATGTGCAGAAGACCATATCTGACGTTGAGGACCCGGTTGAGACGCTTATGGAGGAAGAGAAGGGTCTCCTGACAGTCGGAAACGGAGACGCTCATGGCACAACAGCCGTAAGCGAGGAGTCGAAGACAACAAAGAAGGAGAAGAAGAAGAAAAACAAGATTAAGGATGCCGAGGCTGAGGAACTGGGGCTCGTGACCACTGGAAACGGAGATGCCAACAGTGTATCAAACGTAAGGGAGGTGGAGTCGTCAAAGAACAAGAAGAACAAGAAGGCTGCTAAAGATGACGTTGAGAGCCTTATGACTACTGGGAAAGGAGAAGCTGATGGTACAACGATCGAAATCGAGGAGGTGAGGACGATGACTAAGCAGAAGAAGAAGGAAAAAAGGATGGTCGCCAAGGATGAGGAGAAGAACGTTGTTCTTACTGACAACGGACATGCTGACGGTACATCGGTCATCAGTGAGGAAGTGAAGACGACGAAGAAGAAGAAGAAAGCCGCCATAGATGGGGTGGAAAGCCTAGTGACTACCGAGAACGCAGACGCTGAGGGTATATCAATTGTCAGGGAGGAGGTGAAGTCGAGGAAGAAAAAGCAGAAGCAGAAGGTCGCCAAGGATGAGACAGATGATGTTATCCCATCAATTGCGAAGAGTACCAAACGAACTTTGGAGGGCGCCTCATCTGACGTGATTGAAAAGCCCGCAAAGAAGGCGAAAAAAGCAGCAAAGAAATCAGTGACTTAATCCTTGATATTTTGCGCGATGACCCCAAGTCAAAAACACGGGAGCCATCTACAGCTCGTTGCTACAGCATCATTGAAGGCGGATTGGAGGTGGCGGGATTGAGACTCTACAACAAAAAGCGCGTATTTGACTCCAACAATGAGTCGTACGGGTCTTTACAAGCCTCTCCTTGTCACACGGCAACTGGAGCAAGCAGGCTCCGGCACATCCAGAATCATCTGATCGTACGGATAGAGCATGGGTCTGTAGCATCCTTCGAGATTATAACGTCCTTAGGAGCCTAGGGCACGCGGCCGCTGGCCATCATGTGCCTCAATATGGACAAATCTTAGCCGCACATATTTAATACGGCCCCCACCAGCTTCATCGAAGATGAGCTCTCAAAGCCGGTGAACAGTGGGCAGGAAGCGGCTTTACAGCATGCATCCACGTCTGAACGATTCGCACGAAGCCCTGGCTGCATATCGCTAAGAGAGGCATGCGGAACAACCGCTTTCCTAGCCAAGCATATACTAAGAATTGAAGGATGTATCTACCATTTCACGTCCCTTGGATTACTTCATTGTGACAAGCTCTTCGGCGGCGGTGGGATGAATGGCGACGCAGCTGTCGAAGTCATCCTTGGTCGCCCCCATCTTCACAGCGACGCCGAAGCCCTGCAGCATCTCAGCACATCCGTTCCCCACAATATGCATGCCAACGATCTTCTCCTCTGGCCCCGTACATATCAGCTTGTAGTTAGATGGCGTCTTCTCTTCGGGATCCATCATTGCGTAGTACATGTCTGTGAATTGCGTGCTGTACACCTTGATATTCTTGTCGCCATACTTCTCCCTCGCCTCCGGCTCCGTCAGGCCGATAGTCCCGGCCTCAGGATGAGCAAACACCACCGACGGTATGTTGGTATAATCCAACTTTGCGTTCTTATACTCCGGCCCGCCAAACAATCGATTCGACAGCTTCCGCCCTGCGGCGATCGCCACCGGCGTCAACTCCACCTTCCCACACACATCACCCAAGGAATAGATGTTCTCCACATTAGTATTTTGATACTCGTCCGCGATGATCTGTCCCCTCTGATCCTGCTTCACGCCTGCCTTATCCAGCCCCAGATCCTCCACCTCAGGGCTCCGCCCAATCGCCCAGAGCAGGCAGTCGGCATCCAACACACCTTCCCCCTTGGAATCCTTATAATGCACGTTCAACCACCCTTTCTTCTCAGGATGTTTCTCGATCTTCGACTGCGAAGACGATCTGTGCACGATGATCCCCTGGCGCTCATACTCCGCCATGATCTTCTCCTGCAGCATGGGATCGAACGGTCGCAGGAGATTCTCATGCCGGATGAACAGATGCGTTTCCGTCCCCAAGTGGTGGAACATCCCCGCCATCTCGATGGCGATGTACCCCGCCCCCACCACCGCGACCTTCTTGGGCTGGGTCTCGAGCTCGAAGAAGCCGTCCGAGGTGATTCCCAGCTCGGCACCCGGAGTGCGGGGAACATTGGGATGCCCCCCCGTAGCGAGGAGGATCTTCTTCGCGTGGATGGTCTGCGTGCTCCCATCATCCAAGTTGACCTCGACCTCGTTCTTGGAGAGCAGATGCGCGCGGCCGTGCAACCACTCCACATGATCCTTCTCCAGATTCTTGTCGTAGATTCCGTTCAGCCGCTTCACGTACGCGGCCCGCTTGGCCACAAAGTGCTTCCAGTCAAAGGGCGCGGTCTCCTTGGTGGAGAAGCCGTAGGCATGGGATTGGTGCAGCTTCTCGGCCAGCGCGGCCGCGTTCCAGGTCACCTTCTTGGGCACGCAGCCGACATTGACGCAGGTGCCGCCGAGGCGTTTGGACTCGACCGCGATGGTTTTGGCGCCCCATTGGCCCGAAGCGCGGCGGGCGGAGGCGAGGCCGCCTGACCCGCCGCCGATGACGAGGTAGTCGCATTCTTTGCGGATTGGGGCCATGGTTTGGGACGTGGTGGCGAAGTGGCGGTTGAGCGCGACGGTTATGGAGAGGGAGGTCGAGGGGCGGAGGGACACGGATGAGAAGGTTGATGAAGACAGTTTGGATAAGATTGCCTCTTGGGAGGTCGAATGTTTGAGTATTGGTGCGAATGGGAGCTTTCCAAAAGAGTGATGGATGAAAACGGGAGTCTATGCAGAGTATTCAAAGCCTTGAGGATCCATGACGCCATCTAAAGATTTGGTGACTAAGCTCAGAGTCGAGATGCTAGCACCACTTGCCTCAGTCCCTCAGACGTGCTTGTGGCGCAGAGAGGGATTTTTGTCAGCCACGTCTTGGCATTTCTCTGCAGCGTCTGAGGGACTGAGGCAAAGCACCACAGAGGTCATAGGTGTCAAGGCTCCACCCTCAGTCAACCGCAAATGTCCAAGATCGCGATCCCAAATGGGATGAGGTCCTATGTCGTGTGGCCCCAGACTGCAATACCGAGGAAGGCCCCTGGAGGACCACCTTAATCGGCAGTACGCTTTCCGATAACAATGATAGGAAACGTGAGATCCATGTAGCCGTGGCCTGGACCACTCAGTACTACTGGCATCAGCACGCGTGGCTTACTTACCCATGTTGATTTTGGCCAATGAGCGCAGAGGAGGAGTGGTAAGACGGTGGTATCAACTGCAACTTTAGGCACAATGATAGTCTAATGGTGCCGTGCTACCCCTCAGTACGCCACGGTCGCTTAGCTCTTTACAAGACAAGTAAGGATAAGCATCAGCCTACAGGAAACAGGACTCTTCAAAGCGAAGAGAAATACATTCTACAGTAAGCAGATCTTGGTAGATATACTTTTACTTGACCATTGCACTATATCTCCCTTCAAAGTTTTTGGTGTATGTATCACACTTGAGCGCTTCCTTATCCGACTGTCCCACACCGTCAATCCACAAAATGCTCTCTTTCCTGGCAAGCGCGCCGAAAAGGCATCCCCAAGCCCACGCCCAAACTCTAACCGTCGAAGACGGCGCCACGACGATCGAATTCCTCCACAAAGCCGCCGCGGACTCGCCGTACAGCATGAGGGTCAAGCAGAAGCCCGGAGACTCGCTCGCCAATCCACCCTACCACTTCCACCGATACCAGACCGAAACCTTTCACGTCGAGGAAGGCATCTTCCGCGCCACCGTCGAAGGCACAAGCACCGACGTGGTTTCGGGGAACGACATCACCATCATGCCGGGACTGTACCACAAGTACGTCAACGGTTCCGACACGGAGCCACTGACCGTCAGCATTCAGTTGGATCCTGAGGAACGGGAGCGGGACGAGGCTGCCTTCCGCAACGTGTTCTGCTATCTGGACGACTGCAGGAGGCAGGGGATGGCGCCGAATGTGGCGCAGCTGTGCTTGTTCTTGCATTTTCTCGATTGTCCATTGGCGTTGCCAGGACCGAAGATGGTAAGGAAGCCATTGAGCATGATGTTTACGATGTTGGTGGGCGTGGTGCTGGGTAAGTGGTTACTGGGCTTCAGGGAAAGCTATGAGGAGTATTATAAGCCCAAGGTATGATGGGATCATGGTGTTTGCAATGAGAAATGTTTTGAATGACGCAGCGCTTGGTGATGTGTCCTCTTACAATTTGCATCGAGTCTATGCATATAGCTCTTGATTTTTCGTGCTTGGAGTGAGTCTTCTACACCGTCCGACAGTGAATATGCGCTCCTAAGAGTCCTTTTGGGAATTGTACAAACGTCGTCTGCTCTTTCAGACCTCTGGCCATGGTCTCTAATCAACGCGAAGACAATGCTCAGGCCATGCCTGACCCCCGCATGCTCCCATTTGGACAGGCCAAGAACACCGCAATTTTGGACGGGGAACCTGAGAGCTGAGTAAGAGATCCGTCCATCTAAGGCATTGCTCAAGACGCGTACTCCCTTATAACAACAGGCCCAGAAACACCGCATTTGCGACGGAGAACCTGAGAGCTGAGCAAGGCAACCGTCTATCTGACGCCATGTTTGAACTCGGTATGCTCCCATCACTACCGCCCCAAAAGACCGCGTTTACAAAGGAGAAACCTAGCCCTGAGCAAACGATCCGTCCATCTGAGGTTCTGCCTGACCCTCGGATGCTCCCATTTCTCCAGGCCAAAAACTCTCTCCTCTGATTGAAGAAGCTGAAGAAGCTGAGCGGTAAGCATGTCTTTGACCCTACTTTTTTCTGAGGGAGAGAGCAGGGCATTAAATCAATGCTGTTCGACTTCCATGCCTAGAAAGTCTTTCGAAGTCGCAAAGACTCTGCCAAACCTTGATGATTTTGGCTGTGTCCCTCGGGGCCATTGATGAGAGTTCCCTCATTATGCTTCTTCGGGGTTGATCTGCAGACCCGGCTTTCTTGTACTTGAAGTTGTCTCAGGTAACTGGTAATATCCTGTGCAAAGGGATGCTCGGGGGGCAGTTTGATTGGCGTTCTTTCCTCAGCGAGCTCAAGGACTTTGATGGCTTCGTCGATTTTACCGCGCATCTCGTACAAATGAGCCTGCTTATACAATGCGAAAAGATAGTCAAAGTGTCCAGCACCACGGGACTGTTCCAGGCGCTCGACTAGCTGTTGAGTGAGGTCTGCAGCTTCGTCAAGCCGGCCTTGTCGGGCGTATATCCGCGCGAGTTCTCCAACGCCCATTAAGACTCCAAGGTGATCCTCTCCCAAACTCCGCTTGGCGGCCGCTGTCCCTGGTTTCATCAAGGTCTCAGACTCTTCCAAGGCGCCAGAGTCAGTGAGAATCTTGCACAGATTGCACAATGCCCAAAGTGTATAAGGATGCTCCTTGCCTATCTTCGTCCTGCGCTGCTCGTACACTCGGACCATTAGCTTTTTGGCCTCGGTGAGACGATTGAGATCCCTGAGCGCCATGGCAAGGTTGTTCATGGCTACAAGGGTTTCCAGATGGCTGGGGCCGAGACTTTTCTCCCGTGCTATCATGACTTGACGATGGATTGCCTCGCTTTCTCGAAACCTCTGCCAGGAGCCGTATGTGATGCCCAAATTGTCCATGGCTGCGAGCGTGGATTCGTGGCTGGAGCCAAGTGTCGCCTTCATCCTATCAAGAGTGAGCGACTGGAGTTCAAGCGCCTCTTTGTACTGCCCGTTCAACCACAATGATTTGCCAAGTTCGTTCATAGCGGATAGTGTCTCTGCATGATCTCGTCCGAAGCGTCTGATGCGAGCGTCCACAACACTCTGTTGCAGAGCTACTGCCTCTTCGAGACGCCCGAGTCCCCAGCAAGCTGCGGCGAGCGCCAGCATTGCTCTCGTTGTGGCATCATTATCCAATCCCAAGCTCTTGATCAACGCGTCTTTGACTTGAGACAGCAGCACCGCGGCTTGCTTGAATCTACCACGCTCGAGACAAACGTATCCACATTTTGCTGCAGTGATTGTTCTCTGACGAATAACGAATAGCCATGGGTACTGGAACAGCAACGCTATAGGCAACTTCAGACCCCCAAAACAAGCATCATAGTCAGGTATCTCGATTGGACTTAGATGTAGACAGAGCTCTAAGTGAATCAATATGTCTCGTCGAAATTGCTCATGCGCTTCGCCTTCGCTATTTGGTGGCAACAGTATAGATTCAGCAAGGACGTTGAGCGCAATCCGTGCCCAAAGCATCTGCTCGCCTTTCCCAAGTCGGTCGCGCGCCCATGAGTGTACCAGTGGATGCAATGAGAAGCTGTCGTCTTTGCCATCGTAGCTAATGAGAGAAAACAAGCTCAATTCGTGTAGAGCATGTCTTATGCGGTAGTGATTGAAGCTCTTGCAATCACGTCTGAGAAATTCGGGAAGCAAAGATGGAGGCTGCAAGCGGGCACTTATTCCATCAATAAACCCCCTGAGCAGAGAGCACCTTTGGGCAGTCCCGCCAGTGGTGAATCTGTTCGACATTGCTCTGGTAAAGATGTCCACTCTGATGTGTTCAAAGTGATAATGGGCTACAAGGCTGAGCAGCTGAATCGCATCTCTGCTCGCTTCTGTTTGTTGCAATTCTAGATAGCTGAGTGAATGCTCCCAAGTGGCAAAGACACTATACTGATCATCCCGCCTGAGGTCTTCTGATCCTCTCCTCGAACCAAGTCTACCCCGATATTGATTGTAAAAGTCAAGGTAGTCCTGAATGTTGTACACTCTTTGAAGTATAAGGGCGCCTGCATGGACGAGTGCCAGGGCCAGACGACCTAGAGCCTCTGCAATTTCCCTAGCCTTTTCCTCAATGAGTGCAGTCCAGGGCTTTGGCGTACCAGCCGCTCTGAGTAGAAGGACGAAAGCCTCTCTCTGCTCCAAGCCTTTGAATTCTGTGGATCCAGCAGTGCCATGGATCCGAAAATCCGGATTTCTAGTAGTCACTAGTATGCAGCCTCTATCACCCTCTGGAAACAGGCTCAAAAGATCAAGACCAGGATCGTCGGCGTTATTGATGATCAGCAGCCAAGATTCTTCGCAATTCGATAGCCAGTGCTTTCCAGCGCTCTGAGTTGACTCCATGCCACCCAGTCGGCCTATGCCAGAGAAAGATTGCTCCGCTGTTTCAGCAGATGAGGCATCAATCCAGAAGATTCCCCAGAACCTGACGGACGCTGATTAGCCTAGAACCTAGCGGAGAGAAGGTGCTGCTTTGCGTCGCCCGCGGTGGCAGAGCCAGCATCGACAGGGAAGTACAGTACCTTTCCCGGTGATCTTGCGCAAATTTACAACAGAATTACGTCTTGCCTGAGCCACCCACGCCATGTATGATATGTCGCTGCTGTTGTCGAAGAGACGTCTTGTCGTTCAGCTTCCAAAAGTAGTCCTCAATGGTTTGAGAAACATCTTCACGTCCAGTGAACACACTGCTCACAACTTGAGGTATGCGAAAATGCTTATTCATAGGTCTTTCCGATATCTTGCGAGGGAATTGAAAGGGCCTGCTGTTGTTGTGAATGTCAAATGCTACACCTGCCAATTCGAACGCTTCACTTGATCTTGCCCTTGCAAGGGACTCCAGCGCTTGCTCCCAGCGATGCGAGATGATAGGTGGGGCATTTCGACAGTAGCGGCACAAAGCTTCAATCACCGTCCTGAAGCTTGTTGAACGCTGATCAGAAAATCGAACCATTTCCGCATGAGTTGCATGGATGCCGGCCCTCTCTGTGTTGTCCAGTATAGGAGCTGCCGAAGACTCATCGACAATGTAGGCCGCATGCTCTCCGTA
This sequence comes from Ramalina intermedia, assembly GCA_003073195.1. NCBI lineage: Eukaryota > Fungi > Ascomycota > Lecanoromycetes > Lecanorales > Ramalinaceae > Ramalina > Ramalina intermedia. Next base: position 86,990 of record PEKF01000039.1, on the reverse strand, counting down.
CCCAGTCCGTTGCTCCTCCCAGAAGAAAAAAATATGAAATTGCTTCATGAGCGACGAGAATTGTTCTGTGATTGCTTGTAGCGTCTCCGAATCCGTTTCAACTGCCGCGACAAGTTGACTATCAGCTGGGCGTGTACTGTCTCCTGCAACATTATCTCCAAGCGAGACTTTCATCCAAGCCAACCTATCTGTTCCCTGGTGAGGAGTACCAAAGAACAATATAGCATATGTGGCTGCGAAAATGGAGTAGAGGTGATCAACATTCTTGGATGTTCTTGTTGAAGAATACGCCAACGCCTTCTTTACTAGTATACCTCCGAGGCCGTGGCAGATGAAGACAATAGGTCGCTTGCTGCAATCTTCCAAGGACCGGTCCGCTTGTAGATCGGCCACGAGGGTATGAGCATGTTGCTGAATCCTGTCTGCGGACCCATTGCCATAGAATGAGGACACATTGGCGTCGTACCCAAATGCCAGCACGCGAGCCACATCTAGAGCTTCTGGAAGTAAGTCTCGGAGCCACAGAGTGCCGGTATGAGGGTCTGTCCATGCGTCCTTGAGGTTCTCATTCAAGCCATGTACTGCAACGAGGCTGCAATGGAAGTCCTTAGTCATGACTTTCGAGATCGTCCTCAATCAGATGAAGGGAGAGGAAACTCACTCAACGCAGTGGTCATTTAAATCACCAATTTTGATCCTCCTATTTCCCGACTTTGACGGCCTCAATTGTAGTAATGACATCGCAAGGGTGACATGTGCCAAAACCCAAGTCCCACTTTAAATCCACATGCCCTTCCGAGCATCGCTTGAAGCACTGATATCCTGCGATTGACAGCGATTTTTCGGCGGCTGGAGTGTGCAACGTCATGCAAGCCAGAGAGCCTTGATGATGCCTCGAGCATTGAGAGCGAAGCTAAGCACTCTCAGTATCGAGGGTAGGCTTGAGTAAACAATGATGGCCAATGCCCCAATATCTTGCATATCTATTATTGGTCTTCCTCCAGACATACCAGGCTGTCTAGCCGGTGCACGAATGCAACGCAGCATTGCATAATCCGGAACACAGATGATGATCGTTCCTATATTTGGTTGGACGTGCCCGATCAACAACAGCAAGTTGCGATAATACAGTGTGGCCTTGTGGTAAACGCCCAGGAAGCACACCCATCCTGGGGTTGCACCCGAACACCTCTGATTCCTCGAATGTAGTATCCATACAATTCACTGGCTTGCAGCTCTGACAATTGCCTGGCAGGGATGTAGAGAAAATCTTCGGAAGCCAATGAGCCGGCACTACGAAAGTACATTCCGTTCCCCAACCTCTTATTGGACAATATTGCCCGGCACTTTTGGCTGGTTCCCACACCTGGTGGCATCACACTGCAGGTCCCCGGCGCTTCGAGGGTTTCGGCAATGTTTCGAGTCCTGGCGAGTAATGGCAGGGCGGCCAAGTGGCACCTCTCCGTGCCTGTTAGTCCTCGTCGCCGCCCCTTTTCCCCGTCAACCTGCGGCGAGGTAATATCAATCAGTGCAATCGGACCAATCTGCAGATAGCTATTACTGTTTTTTCGCGTCGCCTGACAATTACATTGTTACCTCTGATGCAAGTCTCCGATTTACAATAAGGTTCTATCTTGGGCGGTACGGGAAGAGAACCCGGCGGTGCCGCGATTGAATCTTTGTGAGATAATCCAAGCCTTTCGTCTCATCTTGAAATGGTCAAGCCTTGACACTTATAATCTCGATTCAGGAGAAGCATTATACTTCCTTAACGAATGTTAATTGGCAATACCGCAATTCCACCTGCCACAGCATTCGTTTCTTGTTGCTCAATGATTGCTATCATTCTTCGATTGCAATAACAACGCAAGTACTTTGAGTTCTTACTGTATCAATTGGACTGGAACAATGCCGAGCAATCTAATCACAGAATATGGATATTCCAACGGGCGGGATTTTTCGTTCAAGATCCTTTTGACCTCCGTCATCCTCGTCTTACTCTTGATAAAAATTATGTGTTTTGTGATCAAGGGATTTATTGAATATTGGGTAAGCTAAGACAGATTATCAAAAAAGTTCCCAATTGCTGATGTATAAACAGACAGACTCATGTTATGGTAGCCAGCATGGATGTTTGCCACCTCCTGAGTTACAAAACCGATTGCCCTTGGGTATCGATTGGATTAGACGATTGTGGCGTTCCGATTCTGAGCAACATCTCTTGGCCTTTCTCTGTTCAATCGCTGATGGATATGAACCGCGCAATATGCTCTCTCAATATTTCATGTTTGGCCCTCGGGCGTACCATATTTTAGACCCAGCCAACTTGGAGACCGTGCTCTCCACTAAGTGTGAAGGTAATCCTATCGTCGATCTGTACGTTTCTTGCACCTTTTAACGCTCGCTCTACTCGTAGATTATGGGTTTGGAGTACGTCATGGTGTTTTTGCGCCCTTACTAGGTCACGGAATTTTCACCCAGGAGGGTGCAGCTTGGAAGCATTCGAGGGAGCTCCTGCGGAAACAATTCGTCCGAACGCAGTATAAAAACCTCGATCATTTCCGCGAGCATGTTGATAACTTATTGATGTGTCTGCCACCATCCAAGGGCGTTGTGGACTTGCAACCTCTGTTCTTCAAGTTCACATTCGATACGACCACCGCTTTGCTCTTGGGTCAATCGGTCCACAGCCTGAAAGCAGAAGCCATGGAGAATTCAAGCATCCGATCGTTTACCGAAGGGTTTGATAGGGCCCAAGCAGGTTTAGCGAAATGTTTTCGTCTTGCGCCTTTTCATTACTTGTATCGTCCTCGAGCCTTCAGAAGTGCCTGTTCTTCGGTCCACAAGTTTGTGGATGATTACATCGAAAAGCGCGTTGTTCGAGGGGATCAGAAGCCACATGTAGCGATACATGAAAGCTTCCTTGATCAATTGGCGCAAGAGTCAACAAGCAAGGAGTCACTTCGTTACCAATTGCTGAATATACTTCTCGCTGGCCGAGATACAACGGCATGCTGTCTTTCGTGGACGCTGTGAGTACAACGACATATCTTCTTCAATGCTAGATCAGTTTCTGAACCACTCCATAGCCGGCTTTTGGTCCGCCATCCCCCCGTGATGCAACGCCTCAGGAAAGAGATAAAGTCTGCTCTTGGAGATGGAGAGCACCCGAACAAGGAGCACATTCGGAGAATGCCATATCTTGCCCTAGTCATACGTGAGAGTAATGCAGTCCACAAGTCCTCAATGATCTCCTTCCTTCTGACCGTTCTTTAGGCCTTCGTCTGTTCCCGCCAGTCCCGTTGAACAATAGGACGGCGACGAAAACTACCATCTTGCCCAGGGGCGGCGGGCCTGATGGTACTGCGCCCATTTTGGTACGGCGTGGCGAACTTGTCGTCTTCTCGCAGTATGTCAATTCGAGGCGAAAGAACATCTATGGTTCTGATGCAGATGACTTCCGTCCTGAACGTTGGGAAGAGCGTCCTTCATCAGACACTTTTGGATGGGCTTATTTTCCGTTCAATGGTGGCCCTCGAGCATGCCTTGGTCAAGACTTTGCGCTGATGGAGATCTCTTATACGATAGTCAGACTGTTACGGGCCATTCCAAGTATTCGCTTGCCGGCTGGCACTCAAGAGAGCGGGCCAATTGGTTCAGAAAGGCAGAGACTGACCTTGGTACTTTCAAGCGCAGACGGCTGCAAGCTAGAGCTTGATAGAGATCCTCTCGGTGGCTAGGCATTGGATATGATTGTGCCATTTATGACGTGGCTACGTCTCCCCCAGATTGCATGAATCATGAATATGTGACAAAAGCACTTGACGCTGTTTGCATGATGCATCAGTTATCGTGCTTGAGCTGCACGCCCGTGCCCTTTGTGCACGTCGTCTAAACGTAGACCTGTAACAGCCGGGAGGACACTGCTGAATTCTTCACCCAATCGTTTGGGTCTTATCAGATCTGGGTGTGACCGCCAGGGCTAAAAATAGCCCATCCTGAACGCCTTCTCGTCCTCGAATCGATCCGCATAGCCCTGAAATGAAAATCAGCCCCACGAAAAACGCCGATCACCTGAAGCCTTATAAAGGCTTCTTTCCTCTTATCTGGTCTTCAGGTGTTTGACGGTAGGAATTTGATCTCAAGTATGGGCGATCAAAGGCCAGGACAACTTTTCGGTATCCATGAACTTTACAACCCTGGAAAAGATGCAACAATTGAGTATGTTCACAGGGCTTCCTCTCCGGCAAAGAAGAGCCTCTTCCCCCCAGTAGTTGCGTCCTTGTTGACTCGGGGGTTGCAGTATTGTTGCTGTGCATGGCCTCAATGGAGATGCCTTTCGGACCTGGACAACCGAGACGCACAACATCTGTTGGCTGAACCACCCGGACTTTCTCCTAAGATATCTTCCGAATGCTCGGATTCTCACCTGGGGTTACAATGCGAATGTAACATCATTGAAAGGAAAGACCACATCTTCGGATCGAATTCTGCAACATGCCCATACGCTTGTTGCGCAGCTACAAGCAGACAGAGAAGTACATCAGCGCGATCGCTCAAAACGCAACCACGCCAGGTTGACCACAATGTTAGCTCGAAGATGCAAAGAGTCGGCCAATTATATTTGTTTGCCATTCCCTCGGCGGCATCATTGTCAAGAAGGCAAGGTCCCCTTCCCCTGCTCAAGATCGATTCTCAAGGCAATCATCTAGGCGTTATCATACTCAAAGAGTCGGGATGCGTCAAATATAACGCATTTGCATACGATTTATGCTTGCACATACGGAATAATCTTTTTTGGCACCCCACACAACGGCTCACGCAAAGCCCACCTCCTCGCTTGTCTCGAAAAGCTGGTAGCCACAGCGGTCCCTAAAAAGACGCTGGAGACGGACAAAGGCCTTTTGCGTGCTTTGGAGCAAGACTCCGAGGTGCTTCAAGAAATTACAGACAATTTCGCACCATTGATGCGACGTTTCCACATGTTCTTCTTCTGGGAACAGGAAAGAACTGATTTGAAATACACTAGAGACTACAGACAAGTGCAGCTCCTATACTTGACAATACGGAAAGATCCGGTATCGCCGCAGATCACATGGAGATGTGCAAATTTGTTACCAATGATGCCGCTGGATTCCGAACGGTGCTGGCAGCCTTGAAACGGTATGAACGCGAGGCACCGACGATTATTGGAGCAAGGGTTGTCAAGACAAGCGATGGGCTCAGAGCAGAAAGCCGGAATGAGGCAAGTGAACTTATCAGCAGAGCCTACCAACAGCCTGACAACGCGCGATTGTTGGAGCCTGCCTCTCCAGAGGCGAGCATTGGAGGCGAGGCGTCATTGCAGGAACGGCTGCCGAGCATTTGATCCACAAGGACCACTAGACTAGCAAGCAATAGGTCGTATAGTGCTATTCATCGAGATGGGCTTGAATTACTGCTGAAAAGGACCGATGTCATATTAGCCACTTCCTTACCCCATACGGTTTTTGGGATGAGTTGTTTGAGAAGTCACAAAATGGGTAGCGGCTTTTCCAAGGGCGAGATCGAAATACTGCCAAGAATTGACAACAGCCTGCACGTGACCTTCGAATATCACAACGCGTTGGAAATTACGCTCTGTCCTCTGAGTCGCTCATAGATAGAGCATTTCATGTCCCTGCGATGGCTCGCACACCTCAAAGGGGTAGAGCTTCGCACACTAGCTACATCCATTGGCATCAATTCGAGTGGCACCAAGGCAACTCTGGTCTCGTTGCTAGAGACTCAAATACCGCGCGCTTCTATCCCCCAGAGCCATGATACTTTGGGTTCAGCCCCTTCACCGGGGCGGTCCAAGAGCAATGTGAGAGCGAATATCTTGAGCATTGACATGGGAATCCGCAATTTCTGCTACTCTCGGTTTCTCGTCCCCAATTCCACACATATACCACCTCAGCTTGTGCAGTGGGAGCGCAAGGATATTGGCGAGAGCCCCAAAACCCTGGACAGTGTGGCTGTCAAGGAGTCCTTCGAGCCACACGTCTATGCTGCTCTCGCCTACGATGTGCTGGACAGATTATTCCAGGAAGGAAAACCGTCTCACGTACTGATTGAGAGGCAGAGATTTCGTTCCATGGGCGCTGCGGCCGTGCAAGAGTGGACTTTGAGGGTGAACATGTTCGAAGCAATGCTGTATGCGGTGCTTGAGACGTTGAAGCGTCAGGGAAGATGGGACGGGGACGTGTATGGCGTCAGTCCCGCGCGAGTGGCGCAATTCTGGGTGGGCGGCGCGGAGATGGAGGCAGAGGCTTCTCGGAAAAAGCAGAAAAAGGACGATGAGCCTGGCGAGAAGACGGTCAAGACTTCGAAGAGCAAGCAGACCAAAGCGCTCAAGATGCAGCTTGTCGGCAAGTGGCTGCGCAACTCGAGCAAGTTTTCAGTCAACGGGCAAGCAGAAGAATCCGCGGTCAAATATCAAAATGTACAGACTGGAAAAGAGAAGCAAAGCACGTTCGGTAAGCTCGACGATCTTGCCGATAGCGTACTTCAGGGTCTGGCTTGGCTGGAGTGGGAAGCCAACCGCCAATTGATCATTGAGAAGGGCATAGACGCTTTACCGGAGCTTCAGAAGGGGATCTAGATCGTCGTCTGGCACAGGGTGAAGCTAGGTATAGTCGTTTCATATATACACCTTTGCTGGCGCCGCGGCCGCATGCTTCACCGCCCTCTTCAGTAGGTCACTCACCATCTCCTGGGTGGTCGCCAATTCCGCAAAGTCACATTTCCAACGCTTCCTCAGCTCTTCCCAGATCTGGAGCGTCTCTTCGTGGCCGGAGCACTTCTCGAATGCTCGCATCACCCACACGGCCATCCATCTGTTCAATTTGACAGACTCCAGCCCCTGATCAAGAATACTGAGCATCGATTTCCAGACATTCTCAAGTCGCGCCTTGGTCCACGTTGTATACCGTTCGCCGCCGTGGAACGCGAATCCCTTGAAAACCTTCACAAAGATTCGACCGTCCATGGGTACGCCCAAGTCTTGCATTTCTGCCAAGAGCGATCCGATCCGACGCAACTCTCCAGTACGAGTTGCATGGTGCTCCACGAAAATGGCAAAGGTATGCTGGCTAGGGGCTAGGAATTGTTGCTCCTGCAACCTCCGCAACTCGTCAGGCCGATCGCGGTGCTTTCGAGCTGCTCGATCAAGTATTCGTCCGAGGTCCCGGGGCTCGGTCCAGTGAAGATTTGGAATCTGACGTCCAGTATGTTGACTGAGCACAAGCTTCATCCGCTCATAGACGTGCTCGGCAGCAGATAGCTCGCCAGCGCGGATCAGAGATGCGATGACACAATTCATGACCACCGTGTCGACGACTTCTCCAGCTTCCACGAAGTCGCGATAAGCTCGCCGCACGCCATCACCGTCCCCTTTCAAGCCGTGATAGTATATCATGCCCACTCGGGCGTGCCGATTCATCTTTAGGCCTCTGGCTTCCATCTCTTTCAGGATCATCTCGGCGAGAACAAATTTCCCAGCCTTTGTGGCCATGTCGAAAAGAATGTTGAAGGTCACGTGTCCGGATTTGACTTGAGCTTGCTGCTCCATCTCCTTCCATTTCAGAAGGGCAGACTCGACCCCTGCGGCATTGATGCGCTCAAATGCATGGGCTGTGAAGGCAATGGCACCATTCCACTCTGCTTCAGTCAACGGCAGGCCCAGCGCTTTCATCTCGTCTACGACCGAAAGGTATCGAAACATGGATTCCTTGTTCTTCTTCTTGATGATCGAGAGGCATTGCATCAATCTGTGACGCGATCGGTGTGAGAGATGGGGGATCCCTCGTGAGCCAATTCTCGAGTAAGCCTCCCATGCCTCGGTATGGGTGCATCTCGGCTCGTCAAGGGTAGATTGGAGTCTTTGGATGTCTGGATTTGGGTCGACATCAGGCAAGGCTTGCTCTGTGTCGGACAGCCGAACAGGGGAAGATTCTAGGAAATCAAACGAAGGCTGAGACTGTGATGAGGAGGTCTGACATGATGCAGATGTTGTTTGTTCACCGTCTCCTTTCGATGGGGCGAATGTGCTATAATCCTCGGAGTAGTAGTCCAGCATGTTCAGACACTCATCTCGCGATAGTGGAGAGCGATTGAGCTGCGGACGACGACTGAGTGTGGCCTGATGGAGGTCTCTTGCTTGCTCGCCAGTAGTGTAGATCGGCCTCCGCCTTTTCATGTGTCTTATAGTGTGATCGAAAGTAGTAGAGCTCAGGATTGGACGTGAATGCTGTCGACAGCTTCCAATCTCAACGAGAGCATCGACAAAATACTTTTCTGCGTTGATAATGGGGGCATCCTTTGGGGTTGTTGAGGGAGTGGGTGGAGATGGCGGAGGAGCGTGTGGGGGCTCTCGTGCTGCTGTCCTGATAGATGGCTCCACGCACGCAATTGCTACCCCGGTGAGGATTGGTTGGCCGACATTGAAGATGAGCTTCAGCAGTCCCGTCCCTCGAAGTGATCCGCTGTAAGGTCTCGATGGCGTTTGCCGGGACATTGCCAAGGTATCATTCCATCAGGGTGGTGGTGCGCAAGTCATGAGGGGCCTCGACGGTGCGACTTCTCGCCCGACCTAGCTTCACCAGAGCTTCCACCTCTGCTTGTCTGTTAATAGAACCAAGAGTCGCTGGTCAATGGCGTGAATGGTAGGATAGGAGGGTGGTAGTCTCCTTGGACTAGTCCTTGGTAGCCGCAGGAATGTAGTGCGGATGTCTGCCAAGCCTGCCGCAAAGAAAAGCAATTATCGTCAAACATTCTGTCTGCGATCAGTTGTCCCCAAGTGAATCCCAACAATCCAGTCGAAGGATATTCAGTAGTCTCTACCACTGGAATTGTCAACACCTTCATGGGCAGATACGATTTCAGACCGCTAAGAGTTCACCAGACCGCCACACAGCTGCTCCAAGCCAACAAGGGTAGTAGCCCTCCTCCGTGGTATAATGTGGTCAGCAATGTGCCACCAGCACAAGCTCTTGTTCGCACACAGCCGCTCCCCCATGCGCAGCGAAGTAGACGAAAGCAAACCAAGAAAGCCAGCAAGCTTTTCCAACCACAACAGATAACATACGACGAGGATCGGCTGCGCAAGGAGTTTTTTGGAGATCATCCGTGGGAATTGGCTAGACCAAGAATGGTGATTGAGGACGATGGACGGGATCCCTACAAAACCAATTGGAGTCGAATAGAACAGCCTGAGAAAGGCCTCAGTGGTGAAAGGTAGGCATTGTGATTGTGATATTGAGAATGATGATTGAGGTACAAGCAGCGTTGTACAACGGCAAATGCATATCCAACAAACGAACCCAGACATGCCAAAGGCCGCTGCCTACGATCGAGCCAGGAAAGAGTTCTATGGTTTGAGATTGCTCGAAGACACCGAACGACGGGTTGCGAGGGAGGAGGCGATGTGGACTGGAGCCCAATTTGGCCCTTCAATGATGGAGATCGGGATGAAGCTCGAGGACCAAGAGTACGATAGATGGAAGGCATGGGCAGAGGAGGAGTCCAAAAAGCTCGAGCAACAGAACGCTGCCATGTACACCGATACCGGGAGCGGAGGCTTTGAAGACGATGCACCGCCAGAGGACGAGCTTGGTGAGGATGACCTGTCGGAGGTCGCGCCATATGCACTATCATAGATTGCAGGTTCGGCGAAAGAAATGCAGGAATCTCGGACGAGCAAAGCTTGGGAACGCGCATCAATGATTTGGAAATTGTGAGCCACTTGCATGCTTTCCTTTACGCTGCTTTGCTGGCAGAGTAGGACTACGACATGACTGAGAAGTAATCGGCCAATATTGTCGGCATTTGATTTTCCTCATCATGCGCAGACCAAACAAGTTGCGTAGCTTTGAGCTTTGACATGTGGATACGTGGATGTAGCAGTGAATGGCACTGGAAATGGCACCGTTGGCACGAGGCTGACCGTTAGCCACCGCTGCCCGCGCACATGGAAATCCGGGGTAGGGAATTGGATCCGAACGTTTTGGGCAACTGTTAGTTCTAGCGCCCGCCTTTGCGGCCCCCTTGCTGCAAGGCACAAAAAGCAGAGGGAATCCGATGTCATTCGCACGGCGCAACGCCGCATCACGTCCAGTCATCCACATACGCCTTCTTCAGGAGTAAGAGGTCGGAAGATGTGCTTCAAATCGCTCCCCTGCTCAATAATGACAGTGACCAAGAACCCGGCAACGAATTTTTTCAAGAGAATGCTGAGACTTGAATCCGCCGTTCCTTCATACACTCTTCCGCTACCAGGGGCCCACCCATTGTTCTCCAAAAATCGATGAACGCCCTGTTCGTGAACCAGTGCCAGTCAGCGCTGTCCTTTGAATAGCTTTTGTGTCTGTCTCAACAATCCGCGTGGTCATAATATGACGTTAGCTGCAAAGTACACCCAGCACCAAGCCTACGATAACGCAGATTTCCTCAACCAGAATGGAGATGGCTATCGGTCTACCCCCGAATCAAGCTATCCAGGGTATGTGAGCCCCTACTACAACGGATCATGATACATTGCTTATCCCTTTGGAAGCATTTATGCCTCGGACTATGACAATCCGGATCAGCCTTTACAGACTCCACGCCCCTCTGAACATGAATCAATACCCCTCACCACGCGCGAATGCGTCGAATTATTCCAGGAAAAAGTCGATGAGGCGAAACAACATATCCTACAGTCACTGGCTGGCAGTGGGAATGCGGGGGATTCCATACGACCCAAGTTGACTGTTGACTTGAGTCGAAAAAGACTCGCCGCAATCCCGAGCGAAGTAGTGGCCATTATCAAGCCTGAGGTCGAAAGGTTCGTGTGATGCAAACCTCGTTTCACTTCATTGCATCCCTAACAGTGAAGGAAAGGCTACAGCTAGCTCATAATCAGTTGCGGCACATCACCCTCGAATTTGCCTTGTGCTCTACCTTGAAGTATCTCAACCTGCGCAACAACAGATTCCAAGAGATGCCCCCTGTGGTCAGTACTGAAATCGAGCTCTGATGTGTGTCTACTAACAACATTAAAGATATTCCGTCTACCGCAACTAGAAATCATCGACCTCAGTAGAAACTACCTGAAGCATATCCCGGACGAGATTGCAGTCTTCAAATCCCTACGCGTCCTCTCGGTCAATCACAATCAAATACGGGACATACCACCCTGTCTGGCCAATATAAGTACTATCCGCATATTGAAGCTGTACGGCAATCCTCTGACAGCGGACCTGATGGGCGTCGTGAGAGGCCCTGAGGGTACCCTATCGCCTAAGACACCGGCAGTTCCGGAGAATGAGAAAATCCAAGAGAGGGATACTACCGAGCGGATTATCGAGTATCTGCGGAGGAAGGGACAAATGCAGGACGCTCCCCTGGAAACGCCTCGTGCATTGTCGCGGTTTCCAGTACACCCCAACGATTCCGGCTACCTGACGAGCGGGTCCGAGTCTGCCGCAGCTCCTCGATCGCCTGGATTTTCCAAGCCCTCTCGCTCCCACCACAGGATGAACTCTAGCCAATTCAGCGCCTCCCAGCATAATGGCCCGCGTCGACCGGGGCTTGCGCCGCTTGCACTGGGCAACGAACGAAATCGGAGCAACAGTGAGAGTGTCCTTCAAGCGACTCAAAACAACAAAAGCAAGCGCATGGGCATGGTGAAGAAGAAGCAGACCGAACTTGAGGTCTTGGAGGAAACCAGAGCAAACCGCAACAGCTTTCACCTCCGAGGTCAGAGTCATAGCTCCGCGCTGAAGAATGTCACTTTGGCAGGCGATCCAGATTCCGGCGACGAAGTAAGCCGGTACAGCGGTCAGAAAGGGACCTTCCTCCGCCCTCTCTCAAGTGTCCCCGAGCAGAAGCAGCCAACAAATGTATACAACGCTATGCTTGAAGGTGCCAAAGGGGTGCTGTATTCCCTTCATCTTATTCAGCCATATCTGGCGCCACTCGTGAGCTTGACCAAGAACAACAAGTCGAGGAGATCAAGCCTGGAAGGATTCCGGCTCCAGCTCGAGCACCTGGATCAATCGGTGCTCGGCTACAACAGTGCAGCCAGCATAGGAAAGCCGCCTAGATTGACTCGAACCAGAGTCTGCAGCGCTACTCGTGCATCGATCGACGTCTACATGGAGGTTGCTGGCATCCTCTTGGACAATCTTGACTATGTAGTGTCGAGTGCGGATCCCAAGCACATTCGGACGCTCATGCTTATGCTGTACGGCAGCTGGAACGAGCAACGAAATGCGCGCAGACAATTGGCCGTGAAGATGAACGCTTCAAAGGATACATTGAAGAGCTTACGATCTGCGCAAGAAGATACATCGAAGAGCTTACGATCTGCACATATGACCCCGAAGGAACTACAGCTTAATCGGGACGATGCGCTGACACCGACTCAAGACCATCCCAAACCCGAACGAAGATGGAGGAACGGGAGCAATGGTAGTAATGGGACGAATGGGCAGCATCCCTTCAACCAGCTGAATTTGGCTTCCATGATGAGCTCACAGCGAACGACCCCTTCGCACTCCAACTTCTCAAGTCGCTCAGTGAGCCGGTCGAATAGTCGAGCTGGTTTCAACTATTCATCCATCGTCAATCCTGTAGCAGGTACACCAAGATCTGGAGATACGTTCGCGAGCGCAGGTGCGTTTCTGCCGCGCTCGCGCAATGGCAGCATTTCCATCTATCCCGACAGGGTCCGGCAGGCCGACCCTGAGCGACAGCAGTTCGAGAGAATCCTGGACATGCTCGACAGTGCTGTCTCCCAAGGTCTTCAGCTGCTCCCCTCACTTGAGGCTACAGCCCACAAAAAGCTCGATACCGCACGAAGACAGTGGCAGCCCATGGATATGCAAAACCTCTGGACCATCATCTTGGATCGGGTTAGAACCTGCGCAGAACTGAGCAAGTCACTCAAGCGTCGCCTGCAATACGCAAGAGTGCCGAACCCAGAGGTGCGAACTTCACCGGACCTGTGGCAACTTCAGACCCGTTTCGTCGATTCCTACACCAATTTGCTCGGTACTCTGCGTGAGGCGCAAAGTCTGAATCAGGTGGATCCAGAACTTCGCAATCAGCTTCGGCCAATCCACAAAACCATGAAGGAAGTCTCTTCTTTGATCAAGGCTTCTCCGTGGGACCCGTTGACGAAGCCGAGCCGATCACCATCAATAGTCAGCTCGCGCGCACCCACCCCTGTGCAACATGGGTATCCAATGCCGCCTCCGATTCAGACACAGATGATGCCACCGCCGCCGATTCCACCACCATCAATGTCCACCCATCAGCACTATCAGCATCGACGACCAAATGGATCTGGCGAGTCTGCGACCAGCTCGGTGACCAGTCCGAACAATGGCAGTGTGCCGGCCACCCCGCTGTCCGCCGCGCTGGGACCAGCAGCTCAAGCTACGATACCTAGTACCCCTGCGACGGCCGGTTCAATGTCTCACATCTTTAGCGGGAACGTCTTCCAGCGAGCAGATAACTTGCTGCAGGGACAGACGATGTTCAAGCGGCCTAGTGGCGTTCCGTGATGATTGCCTGTGTCAATATTCGATTTCCTATCTACGGAGGTATTCTGATTCATACGCATAGCGAGGAAGCGTGGGATGACCTATACCCCTTACTGTAATCTTCATGATTCATGGCTTGATGCCGGACGTGCTTGAGACAAGGTCGGACTGTATGTAAAAAGTGTTTTTCGTCGAGGGATTGAGAGACATGGAATACAACGTTCACGAGATATGGCCAGCGCATTGAGTGGATTTGAGAACCCCTTGAATTATCTCGGTAAGTCATGTCATCGTCTTATCATCATCTCTCCGCAAGCTGTCCCCTCCAGCATCCTTCTTCCATTATCGCCAATCTGACGTATCAACTGAACCTGCCTTGTCCTGCATAATCTCCTTTCACCCTCCATCAACCTCTAACCTCCCTGTTTCCCTCATTTGTTCTCCAGGGGGGGCGGCACCACATAGTACCACCCAATCGCTGCCAGCCTTCATTTCTTGCTACTCGACCCCGCAGCCGCGCCATCCTTCTTGTTGGCCGCGGCAGCCTGCTTCTCCCGCATGATGGCGGCCTGGGCTTCCTTGGTGCGGGCGAACTCGGTGCCGGATTGGTTGTTCTTCTTTTTCTGTACGAGCGGAAGAGTCAGGACACACCACGTTCGGATGAGATAGGACAGGGTGAGAGAGGGAGAAGAAAGGGAATGGGGGAAGAGAATATCATACCTGACCGGCAGCCTCCTTCTGGTTCTTCTCGCGAGCTTTGTCGCGCTGGTTACCGCGGGCCATCGTGGGTTTTGTGGGATTATACGGTGGGGCGTTGATAATGTGAGTAGTTTTTGTGGTGAGATCTTGGTGTTTGCAAGACGAGCGAGGATAATGACAGTGTTTGTGGCAAGGCGTAAGCAGCACAATGGAAGATAAAAGAAAGAATCGAGTTGTGGTCGCACAGCGGAAATCTCGGGCCTTGTTTTCGTGGGGGAAAGTTTAGGCGAGGTTGCGTGGCTCGCGGGGGTCGCTGCCAGCCTTGTCTCATATCGCTCAAATCATTTACTGACACATTCGTCCATTTTCATACTGCGGAGCCGTTTGTAGAGGCCTGTGAACTCATCCTGATTTGAAGAAGCCACTCATCTGGAAGTGTTGGAGATACAAGATGGAGGCATCAATCCAAAATGCAACAGCCAATGACACGCACGTCCAAAGTTCTCACGCGTCGGATTCGGGAGCCCCTCGAACGTGCCTAAACGCCCAATCCAGTACCTGAAACAAATACAATGCAGAATATCAGTCTTCTGTAGCCAGTCATCTATGCAGAGACGTTCTCAATTCAGATCCCATAGCCATCAATGTAAGAGAACTTGCGCGACCAGGGGGTCAAAGTCGAGAGCGCATACTGCAGCTGCAAGAATCGTCACCCAATCTTTGACCATGTACCTCATAGCTCTGGAGAAATCAAAACACTCTTCGCGTCATGGGAAGTATCAACTGCTTGTTTGATCTTTCTTAGAATAGCATTGTTTGCTCACCCTCGACTTTTCGCTTTATCTTCGGTTCTGCCCTCATTCACTTCTCTTCCTCGAATTTTCTTTGTTCACGGCTGTGTCACATTGTCTTCGGGCTTCTGCCCTCTTGTCTTCTTTACATCCATTGTCCTACACTTCTCTTTCAACTCAGACAATAGCTTTCTTTTCCCTCTCGACTGTGTCGAGAATAATAGATAATATTCTTGCTATCACCGCTGGGCGGCTTCACGACTGTATCACTCTTGTCCCAACCAATCCAGCAACCACCTCGCCCATCTAACCACAGTCGTTCATCTGACTACCACCACCCATACTTCACGGACATGCCTTTCTTCAAGCGTTCTCTGGCAGGCCCAGGCTACGTCGTCCTCAACGTCATTCGTGTTTGCAACATCATATGCCTTCTCTCTGTCCTGGCGGCGTCCTTTGTGATGCTTGTCAAGACATTCGTTGTCAGCAAGTTCTTCTTCTTTGACGGAGTCAGCCATCTGATTACGGCTTGTATCTCAAGTAAGTCACGCCATGTTGAGCGGATCAATGGATTTTACTGACTTTGGATCCAGTCGGTCTTATCATCACCGAAATTGGACTGTTCCGCCGATACATTGCCAACAATTGGCCACTACTATCGCCATCTTCCGGTTTCGTGACTCTTGGAGCCTTGATGCTTATTCTGGGTGTCTCTATCCTCGGCAATCTCAACAAGGAGGCAACTTCTCAGGATAATATGGGCACACCAATGTGGCGCTGCGTCATTTCTTCTGGCATCATCACCTGCATCTTCGGTGTCGCCAACATCTTTGCCGTAAGTCACAGCCCTCTTGTTTAGCTATTCAACACAGGATCAAATACTAACAATCATATCTAGTCCTACATGTTCCGCCAAAAGGCCCTCGGCATCACCGCCCGCCAGGTCCGTGCCCACGGCGCCACCGCTCCCCAGAAATCCTCCCCGTACATTACCCCGCCTTCAACGCAGCCATCGACCCGCAAACGCCACTCCTTCCACCTCCGTCGCTCCAACACGGACGTCTTGCCTTCCTACCACACCAACTACAACGATCATCGACAGAGCCGCAACGTCTCCGCTCCCGTGAACGGTTCCGCCAACGGTCTCGGAATGGGCTACTACGGCAACAACAACGTCGAAAAGCCCGGGCACGCAGCTGGCAGCGAAGATGCGAGCGGTGGGAGGGAAGGGGGTGTGCACCTGCCTCCCGTGGTGGGGAATGTGCAGCGGCCGGATCTGGCGCATCATCCTGCGTATAACGTGCGTCGCCCTGCTTCTTCCATTTACACTGCCGTTTGAGTTGAGAAACTGGATTGGGCATTCCATGCCGTTTACATGGGCTGATCTTTGTTGCTGTTGGTATCTGCAGGGACGGCAATTCTAAGGGAATTGATCATATTCGAGCGGTGCTTGGCACGCGATATCGCGGCGACAATGGAGCGAGAATTGAGCGAGATGGGGGAGAGAATTGAAGGATGATGCAGGAGCATTCCAATTGACGAAAAAAACACAATCCTCGACAATGATAATAGATGTAAGCTACATCGAGCGCTTGAACGAGAGTCCCGTGATTTGCCGAATGTCAATACCAATCTAATACTATGCTTCCGAACTCCTGTCTTTAACGAGCGAAAACTGGTCGACGACCCGCGCGTATCCTGATCGTCAAGCAATAACAAACGTAAGTCACGAACCAAGGAAAACGTGGTCTTGATATGGCAGGGTTGATCCAATTAAAGTCCTCGAAGGTGGCGTGGCCGTCTTCAAGAGGTAGTCTATAATAGAAGTACAGTGGTCTTTTCCCCACCTCGCAAATATGCGGCCTCTTCCTCAATCCGGCAGTCCATGCGTTGTCAGCTTTCTTTTCCCACCTCGTCTGCCTCTCCTTTTGAGCCTGTCACTGTCTCCGTGTATTTGCGACGGCACTCCTCAACATCCTATACGTGCCCAAGTCAGCCATCAGTGTCATCATGTCCGCAACAGAGAGCGTTACGTACCTCTTTCATCATCTCCACAACATGACACCACTCTCTCAAACTAAATCCACGGCCGGAGTCAGTCTTGGCCCACCCGAAAAAAGCCCATACCAATGACCTTCTCTCGAAATTCGAAGTAACGGATGTCACGGCGAAGGGCAACCTTACCTCCTGATAACCACTTCCCCACCGCTACTCCCTCCATTCTCCGCCCCGAACCCCATACACGTTTTCCCCACCAACTCGATAATCATTCCATCCCGTCTCGGCGCGCAGACCTGAAACAACACATTGGCCAGCCCGATGCTGAAGATGGCGGGTTCGAATGTCTGAGTGTGGAGGTGTTCGGCCAGGATGATTGGATCGAGCAAGTGATGCAGTTTGGGATGTAAGTGGGGCGGTGTGAGGTATAACAAATTGGTTTGGAGGGAGGAGAGCAGATGGTCGGGGCGCTGCGGTGATGGAGGAGGGACGTCAGACTCGTGATTTGGGATCCGGGAGGCAACTCCTGGGGCTCCGCGCTCATAGACAAACGCTCCGAAACGGGTGTTGTTGATGTATCCCGTGGGGGAAGATACGTGGGCACCTTGGGCTCGACTCTGGACGGTTGTCGCACGTTGTATTGGTTGAGGCGGTGTCGGCGCTGGTGGTATGTAACCGTCTCTGAGTGTGGTTGTCGATGTTGCGGATGCTGATGATGAGCCAGGTGTTCGTCCCCCGTCGCTGTCTGGCGTGTTCGGGTAGGACTGAACTTCGTCGTCCACTACATGCTGATTCAAGTCTGCTCTCGAAAACGAGTCTGATAGCCCCGTCAGATCGTTCGAATCTGCTGCAAGACCAGCGGACAGACCATCTGAAATTTCATCTGTGTCGTCAGGAGGTTGCCAAATGGGCGTTGGAGAGACCATGATGTTGATTCTGGTGGATGGAACGCCGCTTTCACCAACTCGGACATTCATCTTCATGGTTTCTGGACTATAATGAAAGCAAGAGCGCGGGCAAGGGCGATGTGATGAAGATCACCGCAATAGTTGCCTTGGTGGCTGAAAGGATGCCGGCGTCAGCTTGGTCCAGCGAGACAGATTTCTGATAGGAGATTCTTGATAGCAGATTCACGGTCTCCAACATACCATTGGCTCCTCTTGTTATGCATTTCTAGATGCCTGGACATACAGGCCAATTAAAGCGGCTTCAACATCGTCGTCTTACCAGAATTGGTGAAGCTACACTACCGTGAGATCTGCTCATCAGGGTAGCATTGGAATCGTGAGAAGTGCCTTTCACGATGGAGGAGGCAATAAGTAGAAGGCTTGTATAAAGCGGCCAATGAGCTACAACGATTCAGAAATCAACAGCCTGTAAGCATAACGCATAAAAGGGTCCGCGCCCAGACTTCTCTCGGCCACTGTTCTAAGAAGATTTATAATAGGACATCTCCTGATTTCCTCTGCATGTGTATTTTGGCACCATACTAAATCCGGTCAAAAGGCCTGCGTCTTATGCACGGACGATCCAGGTACAAGTGATTTTGATTACGCCACATGTCCCCACATGCATTTCGACCATAGTGACGGGATGATTACTGCATTCTAAAGCGTCTCACCAATCAGGGAGATCAAACGTGAGGCGACTCAAGCGAGAACAACTGGACGGTTGACAAGATAGACTTTTTCGCCTCATTGTCGGATAGGGCTCTAGTGGGCTAGAACTAGCTTTGCCAGGATCCTGATTAGCCGTCGGTGATTCTTCAGGAAAGCTCATTCCTTTCTCGACATAAGTTCACGACCGATTGGTTACGAACTTCAACTCACGGTCAGCCTCGTCATGGGCCACATGAGCTCTTTCATAAAAAAAGGGCGTTATATCCTCGGGCTTCGTGCGCCGCATCAGGTCCGAGTATGTTGTACAGGACTAAGACACGACTTGTGCATGACTTATGCTATCTCCGATGAACGTCACAGTCATCGCAGACAAAAGGTCAACTTCTCGTGCAATCTCCTCTCTGCTGATGATTGAACGTGACCGATGCTGTTTTCGATAATGTTATCGTATGGTGAATGCTGCGAAAACTCGTCATGAGACAATTCTCTTCTTCCTCACGGGAGATTTGCCCCTTTGCCCCTTGCTTTGGGTCGCGGACGCATAACTTTAATTTCTGGCCCCATCAAGTTCAATTGGACACACCATGACATCTTGCGCTTGAAAAGACAGAAAAGAAGATCAGTAGACTCGTTTGGATTACTTCTTCTGAAGTAGCGACACGGGCGCATTCTGATGGGTTTTTCACCAAGAAAGAGCGATGATTCCATGTCGTTCAATAACCTCATTGCTTTTTCTTTGTCCCTCATTTGTTTTCATGCATCACTCTCACATGCTTTCAGCAACCATCCTAGAAACGCGACTGGAAACCAGTCTAGCACATACCATGTTGGCTCCTTACCTGGAATCAATTTTCCATTACCAAACAGCTGGGCAGGCCAAATTCGCATTCCTGGCACAAAGAACGACGAGCTTTTTTTCTGGCTGTTCGGGACTGAGGACCTGCAGTATGATGACAACTTGATCAGTATGGATAGCCAGGTCCCGCCAAGTATACCCACTAACGTTGTCTCTCCTACCTTCAGTATGGCTTAACGGTGGCCCCGGTTGCTCGTCGTTGGATGGACTTGCGAAAGAAAATGGCCCATTTGTCTTTCCGAGTAACGACTCGGCTCCACAGCAAAATGCTAATTCGTGGACGAAACTTGGCAACGTGTTGTACATCGATCAGCCAGTCGGTGCTGGCTACAGTGGAGGAAGCGTCGAGGCAAAGATCAACTCTCAGGTCACTCAGAGCTTTGTGTCTTGGCTGGCTGCTTTCTACAACATCTTCCCTGAGATGAAATCGAAGAGAACCTACATCACAGGGGAGTCGTACGCCGGCATTTATGCAAGTCTCGATACCCTTGGCCGGACCAAGTCCTTCATACTGACCGTCATTGACATTTTCAGATCCCGTACTTCACCCAAGCCATTAAATCCAGCAATCTCGACATCAACATTCGAGCCATCGCAGTCGGCAACGGGATCTTTGGGAACTACGCGGCCTCCACGGATGTTGTGACGACCTCGTTTCTGGAGGAGCATAACCAATACCTACAAATCCCGAACGAGCTGATGTCTATCTTCGTGGACGCCGACAAGACCTGTGGCTTCTCCGATGTCCTTGCGCGGGCAACCTATCCTCCAAAGGGGCTCATCTATATCCCCGGAAACCCTGAAGGCGAGAACTACGGTCTGAAGAAGCGTCAAGACGATCAAGTCGGCAGTGGTACCAGTATCGACGCTCAACCCAGCACTGCTAATACGAACGGCAACCCACCTATCTGCACACAGATCTCAAGTGTTCCTGTAGGTCCATTTAACAGCTCATTTTCTCCCTTCCACGCGTTACCTTTGAAGGTGAAGGCAATCTTGAAAATGCTGCCTCAACACTTCCGGATATGTTGAGTGATTACCCAGTGTCCAGCGCTGACCCAGGGCGATATCTAGGAAATTCTGAATGCCACCATCTTCGACTGCTACGGAGGTTGCGCCACAGCGACAACTGCGGTGAACATGCTCACAGCTCGGATCCAATGGTTCGTGCTCAACTCCTCGAGACAAGGCTGGCAGGTAGTCTAGCGCTAACATCGGTCCCTAGCTTCGATATCTACAACATCGAAAATACTTGCGCGACCGCCTCGAACTCGGATCCATATACCGCATACCTCAATTCGCCCGCGGTCAGAGCCGCCATTAATGCCCCCAGCAAAGAATATCAACAATGCAACGTCACCGTCAACAGCCAATTGTTGCAGGAGTTCGTCGAGCCACCCGCCTACAACATCATACCGTTGATCCTGGGTGAGGGTATCAAAGTGCATCTCTTCTCTGGCGGCTACGACTTCCTGCTCAACCATCTGGGATCGGAGCTGGCCATCCAGAACATGACCTGGTTCGGCTTGCAAGGCTTCCAGCAAAAACCGAGCAATAATTTCCTGGTGGACGGACAAGCGGTGGGGAATTGGGGGTACGAGGTGAGTACTTGTGTCTCGAATTCTAGGGTATTTCTTGTATAAAGTGTGGCTCATAGCAATGACAGAGAGGCCTTTCGTACCACCATATCTTGGAGGCAGGCCATCAAGTGCCTCTGGACCAACCCAAAGCAGCCTTTGCGTTTGTCAGGGATTTCGTAATCAGCAATGACCAGTATCATGATTCGCCTGCCTAAAACGGCCACCTTTCGCAGAAGGGGACGAGTCATGCTGATGAGCATTCATGGACTCCTAAGGCATTTTTCAAGCAAAGCTTAATGACCACTGACAACAAATACACTGTATGAATAGGACGAGCTAGAGTAATGACCAGGGCAAAAGCCTCACGGCTTAATGGATAATATGCTGGATATGTCATGAGCAGCCATTAGAATACAAGCTGTGATGACCCCAGCACAGCCTTCCCAAATATTGAATTATCAAAATGCATGATTCTGCAGCTAAAAAGCTAAAGCAACAACCGAAGTAAGAGCCTTACCTATTGCTCACCCCCTTCGTCCAGCTGTGCCATATTCAGTACGCCTTGTGATGTCGTACACCGTGACCGATGACCCTTTCTCATAAAATGATCGCCCAAGCACCCACCCCATGGAGCCTAGCCATATCCCATGCCTTGTTGCCTCACCCAGACCTGATGGTAGCTGCTGTAATCTGCGATGACGCACCACCGTCAGCCTATGATCCTTGATATCTTTACGACCATCGCACGAAGCGATGCAAGGACCCTCCTTGAGAGAAAGAGACAAAGATACATAGAGAAAACTCACCTCGTGCCCCACTCAACCCCAACTCACTCGCCACATTCACATACCCCTCCCCGTTCACCCCGGCCACCCCGTTCCTCGCCTTATCGCGACAGATCCGCATCATCTGCTCCTCGTCCCCCTGCCAGGGCGTCCGGCAATACACGCACCGGACCTCCTTGCCCGCCTGCGATTTCGCCCACTGCTCGAAACACTCGGCATGGATGTTATTCCCGCACGCGGCGCGGCAGAAGACGATCTCCTCCTCATCCGGTGCGAAAGCCGTGAAGCAGATGGGGCAATCGCCCTCGATGGCCTTGCGATTCGATGATGGGTCTGCTGCTGATGAAGATGATGCCGAGGCGGATGCGATGGGCGTGGGCGCGGCCGCGAGGATGTCGCGGAGCTCGCTCGTGAGGAAGGCGAGTTGGTACTGGAGGTGGTCGGGCGCCTTGAGCACATTGTGCAGCACGTACACGATGTGTTTGCACTGGTTGCCCTTTTGGGAGTCCGGGCAGGTGCAGCGCGGCACCGTGTTGACGGTCACGCGGTAGACGTTCCCCGTCGTCCCTGCCATCTCGATGGTTTCCTCGGGGGAGTTGTCGGTGCCTGTGGGGATCCGGTCGATGACGAACATGCGTTGCGTTTGGGCGCGGTGGAGGCGCTCGTTGTAGGTTTGGGGTGGGTGGGCGCGGAAGCGGCGGAGTCGCTTTTCTTCTTTCCGGGTTTTGGTGGGGGACTCGGTCGTCTTCTGCTTCTTATTGCGGGAGCGAGGCTGGTGAGGCGACTCGTCGTCTAGGTCGATGGCTTGCGACTTGCTTTTGCTTGGAGTGGAAGGCGCATTCCGTTTACGCTTCCCTGTCGCCACTGAGCTCTGCGATCCCTCGACCTGGGCATCGCCCATTGAGGTCTTCTTCGGTAACGCCATTGCTAAAATCAGTTCAGCATCCGGGAATCATGGCGTTCGCTTTTGAAGGTAGTGACAGTGATTCTAGTGTTGACTTGGGGGATTTTTCCATGAGTTGCATGAGCATTGATTTTCTGAGGTGTCATACGTCATTGTTTACAGTTTCGAATAATGCAAACATGGACTAACCGCTTCAAGTAATTAGAACAATTGAGATGTGGGGAATCTGAATATCTCTTCTCATGATGCTATGATTGACTCGGAATGGAGACATCTCGAGGGCGCGAGCCACACTCAGTATCGCTCAAGGTGCTGAGACTGTCAAGACCATCCCTGTCCCAACACTTTCCCATCCGCCACACCAGCAAGGATTCGAAACAGCAGCCAGAGCCGACAACCGAAGGTAGAAGCGACAACATTGATGACGCAGGCGAAAGCTTCTCTCTTGGTCCGACACTGACCTTGCCGCCATCGTTTGGTTCCGTCTATGTAGGGGAGCCGTTCAACTGCGCCTTGTGCGCCAACAACGAGCTTGACGAGGATGCCGAGCGCCAAGTGTCCAATGTCAAGCTCGTGGCTGAGATGGAGTCTCCTTCCGGCACCATGTCTCTGGACCTAGAGCCGGCTGGTGATCTGGGCGGCGTGCTTCAGCTTCGGCAATCCGTGCAGAGAAATCTGCATTTTGATCTCCGCGAGGAAGGCAAACACACTCTCAGCGTCAGCATCAGCTACTCCGAAACGACCTTGTCCAGGGACAAAGGAGCGTCCAGTGGGCGCATGCGGACTTATCGAAAGCTCTACCCATTCTCAGCCCGTCCGTGCCTCAATGTGCGGACAAAGGTCTCGGCAATGAATGCCAAAGATGCGGACGCTCCGTCGAAATTCGCTCTCGAAGCCCAGGTAGACAACCTGGCAGATACGTCGATCGTTCTCAAGTCTATTGCATTCAATCCCAAACCAGCTTTCAAATCGACGAGCTTGAATTGGGATGCTCAGCCCCTCGGCCAAGGGGAGTTCACCAATTGCCCAGTGATGGCGCCAAGGGATGTCTATCAAGTCGCCTTCCTGCTTCAGGAAGACCACTCTGCTGGAAGTAGAAAGGAGGTCGCGAGGGACGGGAGGGTATTGCTTGGGCAGCTCGGCCTGAGATGGTGGACAGAGATGGGTGAGGAGGGTTTTCTGACCACGGGCATGCTCACTACGAAGCGGTGATAGGAGCAGTCAAATGTCGATGAGATGCGGAATGAGGCTTCTTTGCGAGGATACGGCAACCTTGATGGTGAGACTGATCAATGCACCAAGCTGCAAAAATCAGCGCCTATCGTACGAATGCAATCCGTAGTGGAGGGTTTTGACCCTCTGGATAGTCTACCCTGGATGGAAATTCCATGAGCAACATGAGAGCCGGAGTAGGGGACCTTGGTGAGTGATGGAGCCAGCGAGATTGCCTTAGATGACGCATATGAGATGACCGGCATGACGATTTCTCGTCGCCGAATAGGGGTTATGCTGCATGTGAAATCGATCTCAGTATCGTTCTGACACACATACGACGACGCTGTTGAAGCACAGAGGAACACGGCATGAAATTGGTGTCTGAACGCAGTATGCAAAGGTTGGACGGCGCTTTCGAGAATATTTTCATGGAGCGCTGGCTTTGCTGTTCGCAATCAGACACGATCAGATATATACCACCGCAGAGGCAGACTCTACAAGATGGCCTCGTCTCGAGTATCTTTGTCCCGCCACCTTTTTCCCTTATCCTCGGTCGACGGTGATGATCTGTGAGCTCTTTGTACCTCCTTCAGATGTTAGGAACATACATTATCCATCTTGGAATATTCCTCTGGTACAGTGCCAAAAGAGGCGAAATTGCTAGATTCATATTGAAACGCAGTGCCTTCACATTTCTCAGATGCTGAAACGCCGCCTGCGCAGCAGTTGAGAAATGTATCGAGCATTGCAGCTGCATCATGTACCCTGGGATAATCACAATATCGAAGACCCAAGTGATCACAGGCAAATTTGGTGTGGGATAACGTGCTTTCGAAAACCGATGTCAAGAATGCCCATAGGTCCATCAGTGGGTGGGTGATGCAAGCGAAGATGTCGAAGGATCAATGACTTGCAGAGTTGGAGATAGACTTCGGTCTTCGACTAAACTTTCGATGGGGTCAGAAATCCACCGAGAGGTACCCTGCAGTGACGCACCGAGGGTCACTCACTCCCCTCTTGTTGGTTCTTGAAGTCCGGACCCAGCAGTGCTGGTAGTTGGAATCCAATCTCCGAGAGCACATGCCCAAGGTCTGATTATAGAGGCCTTGCATGATTGCCTGCAATGATAATCGAGCTGGGTACAACTGGGGAAGTGAACGCCGATTTTGTCCATTGGCTCAGAATATGCAATGCTAAAAAGGGGACAGCTATGCATGGTACATACATCCACAGTTCAAACGGTAGGAGTGAACCCCGTCGACGGATGCACCACCAGCCCATCAGCAAGCCGCCTGGCGTCCTCTTCTACCTTTGCAATCTGCACCCTCCCCTCCAACGCAGCCTTCACTCCCTCAACGACCTCCCTCTCATCCATCACCTCCCCCATCACCTTCCCCTCCCTAACCCAATACCCCTCCGTCCTTCTCCTCAACCCCTCATCCCTCGCAACCGAATTTCTGACCATGCTCAAGACATTGATCTTCCCTCTCGCATGCTCCAGCGTCTTCAATGCCACCTCCGTCCTCTCCGCCACGCTGGGCGGCGTCACGAACATCCTATTCGTGCTGGACAGATACAGCAAACTCGCCACCACCGCATCCGCAATGCAGATCCCGATCCCCCTCGCCGTCCGCATCCGCCAGTAAAAGAGGATATACTCGGACGGCTGCCCGGCCCGCTTGTTGACCTGCCAATCATACGTCATGTAAGCGTAGACCTCGAACGCGGCGACCCCGGTGCCGATCCCCGCGGCCATGGTCCGCCATTTCGTCCCGTATCTCCCCGCCACGAGGCCGGACGTTGCGAGGCCCAGCGCAACCAGATGGAGGATATGCGGGACGGCGAGGGCGGGGAGCGCGTAATACAGATAGCTCATCGGATCATCCGACACGCAGAAGGGACAGTTCGTGACCACGTCCGGGCCGTAGTGGAAATACAGGCATCGGGCATCCATGGAGGCGATCTTCGGGCGCAGCATGTTGTCCGCGTCCGTGAGGCCATTGGCGCCACCACCACCACCACCGCGGACGGCGGCGAGACGGGTGAAGAGGACGTCGTTGGGGGTTTGGATCCGGGATTGGGTGGTGTGGAAGATGTTCTCGGGGGAGAAGTAGGGGAGG
The DNA here is from genome assembly GCA_003073195.1 of Ramalina intermedia. Lineage (NCBI taxonomy): Eukaryota > Fungi > Ascomycota > Lecanoromycetes > Lecanorales > Ramalinaceae > Ramalina > Ramalina intermedia. Next base: position 60,876 of record PEKF01000039.1, on the reverse strand, counting down.
GTGGAGAGGAGGGCGGTGAGGGCGGAGAAGAAGAGGATGTTGAGGGCGCGGGAGACGGGTCTGGGGGTCGGTTGGATGGGGACGGGGGAGGTTTGTGTTTTGACGCGGACGGTGTTGTACCAGGAGATGGCTTTGGGGAGGAAGAGGGGACCGAGGGTGAAGCAGAGGGTTTTGATGCTGTTGTGGGAAAGATTAGTTGGGGGGATTGAATGGGTTGTTGTTGAGGAGGGAGTATTACGTTGTCAGGCTGACCATGATTATGGCCTTGTAAACTTCTTTGTTATTGGGAGAGCATATCCTGATGTTCCTCAACAGATGTGGACAACGAAAGCAATTCTTGTTGAAGAAGACAGCTGGAATGTTTCACTTCTCCAGGCGATGGTAAAAGCCGCGTTCCTGCATCGGGAAAGCCGACCGTCGTTTGGTTTCAGATTCACTCCCGCAGAGCCTCCACCATCACAATTCCTTTCATATTTATTTTCGTCCCCCACTTGTGAATCATTCGATTGGTAAGATTTGTCCTTCAAATGCCAATGCTTTGAATGCTGCTGCCAAAAGTGGGAGCATTCTCTCGCGCATTCTATCATTCTGTCTTTCTCTAAATGCGCATTCACTCTGGGTAAAAAGAAAAGCTGTGCGTTCGTCTTCTCGAGATGTAGACCTGCAGCCACGTTGGATCATTCAGTGTCCCCATTTACGTCCTCCAAGACGCAGCCTTCTGCTCTACGAATCCTATGTCAAGCTCTAGCTGCTTCAGTATCTACCAGCCCTTCAATGATAAGAGCGGTAACACTACCCAAGATTCTGCAGTACGGAATGTAGACGGGCACTTTCGAAGCTCTCGCGATCCTTACCCCAATGATCACACAGAGTCAAAAAGCATGCCCAGAGCAAACCACCACAAGCGACCTGCCAAGGTTGCCATCTCACTTCGTGTTGCAGGATCGAGCGAAACGCCATGAAAGGTCTTTGCGTCAATAATGTGAGAAACATGTCCATCTTCTCTCTCTGTCTCATTTCCATGACTCTGCTGGTGATTGTTGTTGTCTGGACAATGATACGAGGTCCTGAATTGCAGGTGGACAGGCGAGCAGGCATGTATGAATCTGGCGTCTCTTCCCACGAGGAGAGCCGAACTGGAAGGATCGCAATCCATAGCATCATCCCATGAACAGTCATGATCCCTATACATTCATCCATCTCAATTCCCTCTACAGCTCCTTCTTCCCCCCCTCCATTCCCACCTTCTCCTTCATCCCCCCCACCCTCCTCTCCTGCACCAGCACCAGCCCCGCCACAACCGCACTGCCCACCACGCCCACCACACTCGCGCAGCTGATGCCCCAGACCTGTATGCTCACGCTCCCCATCGGCGCCCGCGGGAAACTCAGCATCCACTCCACATACCAGGGCACCCACCCCTGCGGGATCCAGAACATGGCCGCCTTCGCGTACCAGAACTGCAGGAGGAAGCGCAGTCCGGTGGTGGAGACGTAGCGCAGCGTCGTCGCCGCGCTCGTGAACTTCTGGTGGAATCCTTTCAAGCCGTTCGCTGTGTCAAACGCCCCGGAGTCTTAGCTTTTGCGACCAAACCGGCCACACTGGGGTCATTCGACGGGGGGAGAAGAACGTACAGATCTCGTCATATTCGGCCAGCCTCTTGTCATGGGCCCGGCGAATCTTGGCCCATTTGGCGAACTCGTCTTGGGAGCTGGTGGCATTCATCTCGCGCTTCAGCTTGACGACGTCGCGCCGGAGCTCGATCTGCTTGCGGACATCGTGGGAGGTGGAGGTGGGGAGGCGGTTGTAGAGGACCCATAGCTAAGACATTGCATTCTGCGTGAGCCAGATATATTCTTGTGATGGAGATCAATGTTCGGCAGGGGGGTTATGGAGACGTACGAAGTCGTTGATTGCAGCGGCGCCGGCGGTGTTGACCAGATAGAGAGCGACCTGAAGCGCGAAGACTACGAGCAACAGGGAAGGCATTGCAAAAGGTAGGAAGAGTTTTCTGCCAGCGTGGTATGCGGAAGGATAATTGGTGGAATGGATCTAGAAACCATGAATTGGAGCGGATGAGTTACAACGGGCTACCGACACAAAGCTGCAGCCCAAATCATTCGCCCCAAGGCCACCAAGGCAGCCTCGTCCGGGCGCGTTGCGGCAGCAAGCCCCGCTATGATCCCCCAGCCAAAGTACCCCCAAATGCCGCCCAAATACCATCACCGCCCCCCACCAACCCGCCACTCCCCCTTCCCCTCGCTGCCTCTTCCTCCTCCTCCTCCTCTTTCCTCCTAACCATCCCATGCCCCTCCCCTCCCCCTCCTCTTCCAACGACGACCCTGCCCATAAATCCTACTCAACCCTCCTCGCCCACCTCCACCCTTCCCCCCCAACCGTCCTCGAAATCGACATCCTCCCCTCCTCCTCCGGGCCCGAAGTCCAATACTGTCCCACCGACCGCGCATTGGGCATCCCCCAACGCTGTCTCATCGCCGCGTTCCTGGTTGCACGGGGGCGGTTCTTTGCGTACCTATCATCGGGGCATGGCTCCAGCAGCGCCGAGGAGGAGGACGAAGGGAAGGAGATGCTGCAGGCGACGTCCGTGATGTTACTCCACGAGCCCAACCACACGACCGCGATGAATTTCCGGAAACGACGCATCCTCACCCACTTCCGCCACTCCTCCGCTTCCTCCTCCGCCGCCGCCGCCGGCGCCGGCGGAAGCAGCAGCGATGATGATGATGGTGATGATGAAGATGATGGGCTGGTCAACGGGGAGTTGATCTGGCTGGAATCCCTGCTTACCTCCCCGCTGCCGAAACATACCAAATCGCCCACGCTATGGGCGCATCGGATTTGGTTGCTTCGGATGTTCGTGCTCCCGGCTCTGACGCATGCAGCATTGGGGCATGGTCAGCCCGAACGCCGCGCAGGAGGAGAAGGGGAGCATGGGCTTAGTGGCGAGGGGAGATGGCTTCTAGAGAGGGAACTGGGCGTGGTGATGCGAGCGGGGGAGAGGCATCCGAGGAATTACTACGCGTGGAATTACGCGAGGGATGTGTGCCGGCTGGTCGCGGAGGCGGACGGGTTGGATGAGGATACGGGGACAGCGGCGGAGGGGGGAAGGGGAGGAGGGGCATGCTGGAGGAGGGGGATGGTGGAGCAGGTGAGGAGATGGTGTTTTGCGCATCCGAGGGATGTTAGTGGGTGGAGCTTCTTGGTTTGGTTGCTGGAGGATTGGGTGAAGATGTGGGGCGGTGTGGAGAGGGAAGAGGATATCGTGGATGATGTTGTCATGGAGACGGAAGCGTTTGTGGCCAAGTATCAGTGGAGAGGGGAAAGTATCGAATGCTTTCTCAAGGCTGTCCGGCGACTCAAGGCGAGTGAGGGATGAAGCTTGTGCATCCTGGGTCCATGAATGTATGATGAACGAGATCAATTGATTGATGCACGAGGCATGGTCTTCCTTCTCTGGGGCCCGAGTCACCTGTGCGTCTGTCTCCCCATTTTAATAGTATACAACCATGCTCACCAGATGACAGATCCAAATGCCGACACGCCGCCATGGTATATACGCCGCATTGCCCACATTCAAAGATCCGATGGACAGAGCCTTCAAGAGATCCAACCATTACCATCCATCATCTCCTCAATCCAAACCCAGGATCGTAATCCATTTTGAGATTGTCGTGCCATTCCACGTCCCTGAATAAGTTCCGTTTCAAAATGGTGGTGCAACATGGGTATTCGTGTGATGTTCACGTTGGCGGACTAGCCGCCATTCCATTCGTTCTCCCCGCGGGCCCGAGCATGCTCGGAATGGGCTTTCGGCTTCGAGCATTGACCGTGTTGATCCTCGGTACCCCTTGCAAAGCCCTCGGCTCCTTCATGTAGGTCGTTTCTAACCTCGGCGGCGTCCTCGTGATGACCTCGTGGTAATCGCCCGGGATCCTGCCCTTGGGCGGTGTTGCTGCTGCCGAAACCCAGAGATGATCACTGATATCGGAAAGGAAGTCGACCTTTTGTTTCGAGAACATCGAGGTCCGGCCTCGATTGCGTTTCGAAGCGATCATCTGATCGAACAGCAGGATCTGCGGATCAGTGCCTGGTTTCGTCTCCCGCTCGTGGATGAATTCATGGAAAGCTAGAAGGGGTCTTTGTGAGCATGCCTGCAGGATGATCTTTGGGGAGTCAGCCCATACCTTGCGTTTCCTTGAGCACCTCCTTGACGTAAGCGGCATTCTCATGGGGCAGGCTGCGGATGAAGCTATCCATGGAGAAACCATAGAGCAGGCCCGATTTCTTCTGCTCCTTGTTTGGCGCCTGCAAAGACTTTCGATACGTGAAGAACAAAGCGGCAAAACATCGAGCAAAAGCTGCCCGGATCTGCTCCGGATGGAAGGCGGCGGGACAAACAACGCAGATCTGCTGGGCGCATCGCGAGTGGGCGAAAACGCCACACCCGTTGCACTTGTAAATGTCGTCCTCGGCCTTCTCATCGCAAATCGAGCAAAAGGACTTGTCGTCCTGCCTTCGCACGTGCAGGCAATGTCCTTCAACCCAGAAGTTGCTCCCGGTATTTCGAACGGGCTGCATCAGGACATTCGGCATGATCGTCGACGCTGCCAGAGTTGACTGTGCGTACATCGAGGGAGCATAATTCGAGGGTGAGTAGCCGGATAGGGTGTTGCTCATCGATAGCTTCGAACCGTGATTCGGAACGCTGGGCCGTCTCATGGTGGGATTCCGATCAATGGCAAGAGTGGAGCTTCTGCGGGAAGAGGTATCAAAATGGCCCGACCGCTTTTCACGAAGAGTTGCTTGGATGGCAAATCCCGAGTCGTTCCGCGACGGCGGCATCGGCGGGAAATTCCCGGAGACAGGAGATGCTTTCGGCGACGGCGGTGAGTTGGTCTTGCCGCCGGTCGAGCTGGTCGACGGACGTGTTTTCAGGCTGCTCTCGGCCGAATTCTTCGCGGGTTGAAACGCGTTGAAGACCAGATACCTGCTCGGGAGGTTCGTCGTGTTCTCCCCGAAAGAGGTCGACGTGAGGCTGACATATTTCGCCAGCGAGGTCGGCTGTGGAGTGCTCGTGAAGACTGGGTGATTTTCGGATGTGAACGTGTCAAACGGAAAGGCTTCAATCGCATAGGCTGGCGGGCCTTTGGCGACACCAAACTGGTTGTGATGAGGAGCGGCTAATTGCAACAAGGACGTCAATTTCCGTCGCTGTTGTTTTGGCATCGGCATCGGCCTGACGGTCGATTCGATCTCATCCTGGTCCAGATCCACAAGCACAAAATCGTCCTCTGGAAGCTCCACCTTGGCATATCGTCGCTCGATGCCAACAATGTACGGACAAGGGGCCTCCAAGGCTTGAATGAGACGAGCTGGCAGCACCGGTATGAACACACCAGCCCAGGTCATCGGCCACAAAAGCTCCACCAATGCTTTACTCGCCAGCTGTAGCATTGAAGTGTGTGAAGAGAGGAGTATGATGCGCGCCTCCGCAAGTGCAAACTGCATTGTCATCAGTGATGAGTTTTGCCTTTGATAAGGGGAAGCATACCTCTAGAAGTACAACGATATTTGGTATGGACAAACACCTGAACAGGGCATAAAGATCGGTCTGTTCGAGCGTCAGCATCGATCCTTGCACGAACAATGATCTACCCACATTTCGGGATCCTGGTAATTCATTGAGAGCTTCCTTTCTCGCAAACAGGCGAAGCTCCCGAATGAAGACTTCTACCTGAGTTGCGGAGGTGATGGGACTTGGAGCCTCTGCACACAGATTCACCACATATCTCTCCAACGGTTGCCACGTCCCGATTGCAGGCGAACTAGAAGGCACACGCACAATGGCTCCATCAGTCATAGGCACCACGATGGCCCTTAGCCATTCTTTCCAGAAACTCGTCATCGAGGCATCACGCCCCAAGATCCCATAGGTCCGCGGTATCCAGAAGCCAGTCTCTCCATCTGTAAGACCCTCGATCTTGGAGGCGGCCCCATGCCGTACCGGTCGGAGTAGGTCTGCCATCAGCGTGATCTTCTCTTCCACTGCCATGATCTCGTCATCAAGCGCGTCCCTCTCATCGGAGCCTGACGGGACAGAGGGCAGGCTTGACAGCAGTCGAGACAGTTTGACACGTTCCAGTGCGAGGCGCTCTCCCAGGCTGCTGGCCAGTTCGCGTTCCTCCTCAGTCACGTTATTTCGGCGCCACTGCTCGCATTCCTTCTCCAGCTGGGCGGAAGCTTCTCTTTTCAGAGGTATCCACACCGTGATGCAAATCCCGTGTAGTCTTGAGTTGTCTCCTGAGGTCATTGCGAAGCCATGCCACGTCGATCGCGGTCTTTCGTCGGCTGATAAGATGTTGATATCGTTGGGGAAGGCAAACATGGGCACATAGTCTGGAAAGGCACCCCTTCGTTTCGTTTCTTCCACCATGCTCTTTGGTGGATACCTGTCGAGCAAGTCGGGCTCAAATTTCCGCATGAGCGGATGCGTATTGGCTTCGTCGCTCAGCGGTTGAGGATTCGGGATTACGGAATTATAATTACTGAGTCTTTTCGAGGTGCGGATGGAGGCTGTCAGGAGGCCGTCAGCACAACCTTTGATGGAACGGACGTGCAGAAGGAGTATTCGCCCCGAGAGGTTGTCCTTACATTGTCTTTTCACTGACGGCTGTCTTTTCGCGCTGTTTAGGTTTCTCGTCGAGAGACGCCTTCTGATGCTTCCGATGCCGGATCTTGTTCCCGGAGTTTCCTCGTTGACGATCCTTTGAGTCTTCGGCCGTGGTCTCGGACGATTGGGTACAATTGCCCCGGCCGTCAAGTCCAGATCGGCCAGAAATGACTCCCTCTGGGTAGCGAACTTGCGAAGGGCGTGGTCGAACTCGGTGTCATTCAATGAACCCCCCGCGCTTGTGCCATTGGCGCCCCCGGCGTTGGTGCCGTTGACCTGCAGACCTTTGATGGTGACGCTACTCCTGTTGCTATCGGTGCCCTTTTTGTCTTGAGAGATGGCCAAGGACGATATGGAGAGGCGTGCCTCATCCGAGAGATTGGAGAGGCGTTGATAGGAATTCCGCTTCGTCTTGCGGGGCGTCTGTGCTGGCACGTCTGCATATCCATTCTCAGCCTCTGCGACTTGATCTTCTTCAATCGTAGGCTCGGAGAGGACGGGCGGGCCCTCGTCGGCGGAATCATCCTCATGGCTCCAGCGCAGTTGCTCGCTATCCACGCCTGTGGTTGTCAGCCTAGTCGAAGCACTGCCAGCGGATCACTGACCGCAGATAAAGAACCAGTCAGCCAAGGGAGCCGAAGAAGTCTTCGGAGCCATGGAAGTTACTGAAGGAACGTGTTCCACCTATGCAAAAATCAAGGCGACCGTGTGCCGTTTGGAAGGGAGCATTCAATGGCGTGAAGGCATACTGGCCCCTGAGACTCGGCAGGCAGAGTCTTGGCCGGAGAATAGAAGATTCTGTGTGCAAAAAAGGGCAGACGGAGGCACCAGAGCGGACCCTGCAGGAGTGGGCCGCAAGGATGGAGCGGAGAGCGGCCAGGTGGGGAGGAAAAGGGAGACGAGTCGAGAGGATGCGAGACTTGTTGAAACGCTAGCAGATTGATACAAGCTATGCCGCTACACGAGCGAACACATGATTACTGCGATCTGATTTGCAGACGTGCAGGAAGCTTCTCGTTTAAGAAATAAGGATGCTGATCGAGAAGTATGTTGAGCGGTACAGAATAGCGCGGTAGTAGAACTGGTTGGTGGGTGAGTGAGGGATGGAGCGGTAGAATGGGATTGTTAGGGCGGCCTTTTCCTGAGTGAAGCGTGGTGTCGCTTTTTGGTTTTTTGTGGACCTATCATTCCCCGCAATTGACGTGTCAGCGGCCAACGCCAGGGATCCAGCGGCCCTTTGTCTACGCCTCACAGAGAAACCAAAAACACCAAAAACGGCATCCTGGGTCTAGTTCTGGATTGGGAAAATCATTTCAGGACGTCAAGTGGCACACGATCTGGCGGGATCCATTGGGCCCCCTGCAAATCTGCAAAGCGTGTCAGAACTCAAGTTTAAAGATCATAAGCAAAGACTGCAGGCTGTATGCACCTCCATCTCACCGCAGATTTCTTTTCTCGGAAAATCGGGCACCTGTCCAAGCGGGGGGGGACGCCTTATCTTGCTAGCGCCAGAAGCTCTTTTTACCCCTTTTTTCGGATGGTCAGCCCCTGAGATGTGGACCGAGGACCATGACTGATCTGGTGATACTTTTCGTTTCAGGTATAAATACGATATGCTTCCCACGCTGAAGGGCTCTTTTGAGAAAGTCGTCGTACATGCTGTTTGGTCCGGTGCAAGAATTGATGGCGTGAGCTCACTCGTATTCATCTCCATAAAAGTCGCTGCGTTCTCTCTGCGTACTCATCCATTCTTCGCTGCTCAGACCCACTTCTTTTCTCTTCCTCAAGCTCGGCTCGCCAGGCTTGCGGAAGCAAACATCGCAGGCTTTGTCACACGTCTGGACGTCGCGCTCACCAAAAAACTCGCCTATGACCACATGCCGACATCGCTCGGTCTGCTCACAATACTTGACCAGCTCCTGAAAAGAGGACGCCCTGGCCCGTGCCTTCTCTGCGTGCTTGCGATTTGCAACCTCGTCTTCGCCATTGCCTGTCCTTTGTGCTACTCGGTAACCAACACGGTCACGGTCCTCTCGTGAGTAGAAGAGCGTGCACAGCGCAGCTCTACCATCCCGTCCAGCTCGACCGGCTTCCTGGTAGTAGCCCTCGAAACTCTTGGGCAAGGTCCAGTGGATCACGAATCGAACATCGCTTTTGTCAATGCCCATGCCAAAGGCTGTCGTCGCTACAATAATGTCGTGCCCTTCCGCATTCTCCAGCCACTTGCGCTGGCATTCCGTTCGCTCGTGCGTATTCAGGCCTGCATGATAGGCTGCCGCCCCTATTCTGTGAGCGCGGAGGCTGGCAGCCAGTCGATCGCAATCGGAACGGTAGGAAACATAGATGATGCCTGAGACAGCTTCCGGACGGTTCAATGTCGCTTCCGTACTTTGTCCAGCAGCTTGATTACGACGAGCATACATGTCGTGCAGGAACGACAGGAGCCAGTCGAAGCGATTCGACTCGTCAGACGCAAACTGGAGATGATAGTGCAGGTTCTGTCGAGACGTACTTGTGATGAAGATCTTTGTTTTGGTGGGATTCAAGCCAAGCGTGCCCATGATGTCGTCCCTCACAGACGGCGTCGCAGTGGCTGTCAGGCAGATCAAGGGAACCGTAGGATAATTCGCTCGGAAATGTGAGAGATGGCAATATGCGGGCCGGAACTCATGGCCCCATTCTGATATGCAGTGAGCCTCGTCAATGGCTACCCTGGCCAATTCGCCTTGAGAGTGCACGATCCCCAGAACCCGGCGAAATGATTCGGTAAGTACCAGCTCTGGTGTGACATATAGTAGCCGTACGGTCGGATGCCCTGTACCTACATCAGCATGCACAAATGAATATGAAGTCTGAATCCAAACCACACGAGAGGTCCTTGATGATTTCATCTCGATCCGCGAATTGAGTGTTGGAGTTGATCGTCGCCACCGGGATGTTGGCAGCTTTCAGAGCGGCAACCTGATTCCCCATCAAAGCCAGCAACGGTGAAACAACGATGGTAATGCCATGGTCGATGATAGCTGGGACCTGATAGCAGAGACTCTTTCTGCTCAAGTCAGACGAATAGGACATGTGGGAAGTGAGACCAACCCAAAAGATGTGGCTGGGTTACATCAGTAACCGCAAAGGCCAAAGATATGGTGAAAGCAAGATATACTGACCTGCCTGGACAAAGACATCATTACCTTCCAGTGCTGCCGAGATGATCTCGCGCTGATATGGACGGAATGAAGTCTTTCCAAACACCCTCCTCAGCGTGAAGTCAATATCAATATTGGCCTTTCGTGCTGAGCGAGTAGTAGGCATGTCGTCGATAAACTCTTTCCTCAGTCGCAGGTGTATATCCTCTCCCAAGCATTCGACATGGTCTGGTCTGATTGGCAAAGAAACCTAGCGAATTGGCCCCCATGTGCAGTGGCGACCATACTCGTCCATATTCGGAGGTGTGGGAAGTGTCTTGATGGGGATTTTGGCAGGCATGTCAATAGCGCTGAACACATCCTGCCTGCCTTGAATAGTAAAGCTCTCAATGTGTATCAAGCCAAGGCAGTGACGACCAAATGAAAGTCACTAGAATTAGTTCCCTACTCTACAGTCTCTGACGGTGTTATTGTGACAATTGAGGGACGGGCTTGCAGTTGGAGAATTTGCATCAAGTCTACTCGACGGACACTTATTAGAGATATACATAGTGCAATGAGCTCGTGTTTCCACGGCTCCCTTGTCCTTGCAATAGCATTCAACATGTCCAGAAACAATTATCACGAGGATTTCCCGCCATTTCGAAGAGATTTCGATGTCAAGCTTGTTTTCCCCATGATCGAAGCTCTGTCAAAGATGTCTTGAGCCTCCCTTCCGGATCCCTGGCACTAGTGACTCCGCAGGACGTATAAACTCACATTCCTGGAGGAGGGGGAACCTGCATATGCCCATGTTAGAGCGCTCAACGATGCAAGCGAGAACGCTTTACTTCATCCAAACAGGAAACGTAGAGAGACCTACAGAATTGTATCCTCCATTTGGAGGAGAGCCACTTGGTGGTGGCGGCGGTGCCTCCTCGCCTTGAGCTGATGGACCGCCCGGTGTCCCCTGACCTTGCTGTTGCGCTTGTTGTTGGGCATAGTATTGCTGGTAGTAGGCAACATAGTTCTGGTAGCCACCGTAAGCAGCGTATGGATCTTGGCCACCATAGTATTGTGCGTATTGAGCTGCGTAATCTGTAGCCGCAGCACCGGGACTACTGACACCTGGAGGCCCAGACGTCCCAGACGTCCCAGGAGGAGCTGAGGGGGTCGTGGGCGATTGCGATTGTCCATAGCTGGCAGAGCCGTATCCGGATGACTGTTGACCGTATCCCCCATACGGGTTTGAAGGAGTTGGTGGTTGTTGTCTGTCATATCCAAAGCCAGCTCGTTGAGGGGGGTTCTCTTTGAACCTGTGGTATTGCTCTCGAACATTTTCAAGGAGAGATAGACAGAGCTCTTTGGCCCTTTGAACTTCATTTGGATCAGGACCTCTGAGACAGCAGATTAGTCAAGTGATTTGAAATGATTCTCTCACTCCTTGAATGGTGAAGGTCTTCAAGCCAATGACTTACGCGACGTGCAGGTACATTGGCTCATCACTCTCTGCGCCTGTGCCATGCTCCGTAAAGCCAGAATTCCGACCTTTGATCTGCACACGGCAGCGAGTCTCTTGCTGGATGTGCTTCACGTAGGCGCCCTGCTGCCCCACCACTTGCGCTCGCAGGTTGAAGCCCGGAATCGGTTCGAGATCGATTGGGATCTTCTCCTCTGGCCACTTCCTTCTTCCATATTCGTCGCGCTCCACCTGCTCCGGCTCCCGTCGTCGAAATCGTCGCTCATCGACAAGGTTGGGAAGCTCTTGCTTCATCATCTCCTGTACCTTGGCTACAGCCTGCTCAAGGCCATCTTTCGACGTGCTCGTGATGTGCAGGTACAGTGGTGGGTTCTGAAGGGTGTGAATGACGGCAGATTGTGAGACAGGTCACAAGACTCACTGCAGCAGTTGCCATGCTTTTGTCAGGATAGTAGTTTCCTCGAGTCGTGACATCTTTAAAGCATGAGCATTCCTAGATCCAACAAGGTGTACAAATTAGACGGGACCTCGTACCGGCGCCAGTCTCCTCTTTGATCTAGATAATCACGCATTCGAGGTCAGCAGATGGCACAGAGGGGTTATTGCAAGCTATAAGGCCCTCATGTAAGCTTCAAACATCTTCCACACAAGATAGAAAGCACGAAGGAGCATGAGACTCGAGCAAGGATTCGAGCTTCGGGTAGCTCTTTGTGGGCCTGACAGCATCAGTGGATATAATAGGAATATTTACCATCTTTTGAGTTGAGCCTTTGGTCAGAGTGTAGCGGTTACGAAGGTCGTTGACTTCAATATCCTTGATGTAATCGCCGTCTGCGATGTACATGTCGCCATTGATGTTGCTGGTGCTGGACCCTGAAGGAGCACCGGGAGACGAGGATTTGGGTAGTGGGCTCTCGGTCTGGTGAAGCGTTAGCCAAAGTAGGCTGCAGGTGGAGGTAGGAGTGTTCCAAGACCTTGCGGATAGGTGGGACTTCGATATGTTGTATGCCCTTTTTGGCCTGTATGGAGGCGTTTATGCGCGCAGCAGCGGCAGCTGTTCACCCGAGTGTCAATCGGATGTGGGGAAAATGTATGGATGGAGTCATGACTGACCTGCCGCAGCTGCAGCATCAGGTCGCGCCGCCTGGGGACCAGGGCTCAATGGCGACTTTGCAGACAGCGGGCTTCGACTTCGCTTGGCCTCTGTCTGTCGTGATGACGGCGATCTTGATCGTCTGTCGAAGCGAGATGCTCGTTTCGGTTCAGGTTCGGTTTGATCAAATCTGGACCTTTTGGAACTTCTCCTTTCGTCGTCGGCCATGGTGAATAAGCTTCTAAGAGTGAAGTGGTTTGTTTTGCATATATCAAAATAGCGATGAGTGTGAGTCGAGGATCGGAAAATGGGGGTGAATGCGGAGGCGCTAGTGGCCAAACTTCGGTTGATCTTTTTGATAATCGTCCACTTCGACTGCTCGGATTTCTTGTGGCAGCATTATTGACACCTTCATTTCTCGTAGGAGGATCGAGAACTGCGCTGCCAGTATGAATAACGAATTGTTCGACGTGTTTGATGACCCCAAAGCTGGCACTAAGATGCCAAAACCCAAAGACAAACACAAGAAACGATTAGCGAATGGGGAAGCGAAAGAGTCCAATGGTTCTATAGCCAATGATAGAGACACTCCTATACATGACCGTGTAGAAGAGTCTGAAGCAGCCCAAAGCAAACCCGCAAATGGGGGCCAATTACCAAGTCCTAAACGCCAAAGAAAGGAGCCAGAGGCAGAACCCTTGGTCACAGATACATTCGAGACCGAGCAATCGCGCGAAGTCGCCGCCTCTGCAGGTCTACAGGCAGCAAAAGAAGGAACAGCCGTCGTTCTGTCCCATCAAGTGCGGCATCAGGTCGCCTTGCCGCCGGACTATGACTATGTACCCATATCAGAGCACAAAGCTCCTGAGACCCCGGCGAGAACGTGGCCTTTTACCTTGGATCCCTTCCAACAGGTCTCGATCGCTTCAATAGAGAGAGAGGAGAGTGTTCTCGTGTCAGCCCATACCAGTGCTGGAAAGACCGTTGTGGCAGAATATGCCATCGCGCAGAGTCTCAAGAACAATCAAAGAGTCATATACACAAGCCCTATCAAGGCTCTCAGCAATCAGAAGTATCGAGAGTTCGTTGCAGAGTTTGGTGATGTTGGGCTGATGACCGGAGACGTGACGATCAACCCTACAGCGACCTGTCTGGTCATGACTACAGAGATCCTGCGATCCATGCTGTACCGGGGCTCCGAGATCATGAGGGAAGTTGGTTGGGTCGTCTTTGACGAAATTCACTACTTGAGAGACAAGGCACGTGGCGTGGTCTGGGAAGAGACGATCATCTTGCTTCCAGACAAAGTTCGCTACGTCTTTCTGTCTGCGACGATCCCCAATGCCATGCAATTTGCGGAATGGATCACAAAGACGCACTCGCAGCCGGTGCACGTCGTCTACACGGATTTCAGACCGACTCCGTTGCAGCACTACTTCTTCCCTGCTGGTGCAGACGGGATACATCTGATCGTAGACGAGAAGGGCAACTTCAGAGAGGAGAACTTCAACAAAGCGATGACCACGATTGGAGACAAGCAGGGTGATGATCCTGCAGACGCAATGGCCAAACGAAAAGGTAGGGGGAAAGACAAGAAGATGAACAAGGGTGGCAACAAAGGCCCTTCCGACATCTACAAAATCGTCAAGATGATCATGATGAAGAATTACAACCCTGTCATCGTCTTCAGCTTCAGCAAGAACAATTGTGAAGCGTACGCCCTCCAAATGAGCAATCTGACGTTCAATGACAGTACGGAGAAGGCCATGGTGGAGAAGGTGTTCAACAGCGCATTGGAGATGCTGTCCGACGATGATAAGCAGCTGCCTCAGATTCAGAATATCCTGCCATTGCTGAAACGCGGGATTGGGATTCATCATTCGGGCCTGTTGCCCATTCTCAAAGAAACGATCGAAATCTTGTTTCAGGAAGGTCTCATCAAGGTCCTGTTTGCAACCGAAACCTTTTCCATCGGTCTCAACATGCCTGCAAAGACCGTGGTCTTCACCAGCGTTCGCAAGTTTGATGGGGTCACCCAAAGATGGATCACTCCCTCGGAGTTTGTGCAGATGTCGGGGAGAGCAGGCCGGCGAGGCATCGACGAACGTGGCATCGTGATCATGATGATTGAGGACAAGATGGAGCCTGACATTGCCAAGGAGATTGTTCGTGGCGAGCAGGACAAGCTCAACTCGGCGTTCTATCTAGGCTACAACATGATCTTGAATCTCATGAGGGTCGAAGGCATTTCTCCTGAATTCATGCTCGAGAGGTGTTTCTTCCAATTTCAGAATACCGCCAGTGTTTCTGGACTGGAGAAAGAGCTTCACGAGATGGAGGTTCGCAAATCGGAGTGGCATGTGCCGGAAGAGGCGACGGTCAAGGACTACTATGATTTGAGAGCACAGCTGAAGACGTATTCGAGCGACATGCGCGATGTCATCAATCACCCAAATTACAGTCTTCAATTCATGCAGACTGGCCGACTTGTACATATCAAGCATGCTGATTATGACTTTGGGTGGGGAGCTGTTGTCAATTTCATGCGCAGAAACCCACCAAAGGGCCAAAAGGCGGAGGACATTCCCCCACAAGAAAGCTTCGTGCTGGATGTGTGCATTCCAGTGGCCACCTCGTCCTCGAATGGTACAAAAACTCATGCAGAGCTGCCGCCAGGAGTGAGGCCTCCTCCCAAAGGCGAAAAGGGAAGGATGGAAGTTGTACCGATCCTGCTATCCTGTGTTGAGTCCATCGGGCATGTGCGAATATTTTTGCCCCAGGATCTGAAGTCGGCAGACTCAAGGAATATCGTTCAGAAGTCAGTGGATGAGGTGAAGAGGAGGTTTCCAGATGGCATCGCAGTTCTTGATCCCATTGAAAATATGGGCATTCAGGATGCTTCGTTCAAGAAGCTGCTCCGGGTTGGTAATCCGCCCCTGTTTGCGCTTGTGTACTAATGCCATCTAGAAAATCGAGGTTCTGGAGTCTCGTCTGCTCGCGAATCCTCTCCACAACTCTCCCCGCCTACCCAGCCTGTACGATCAATACGCGGAGAAGGTCATACTCCACGACAAAACCAAGGCGACGAAGAAGAAGATCACGGAAGCCTTGTCGATCATGCAGCTCGAGGAATTGAAGTGCCGCAAGCGTGTGCTTCGTCGATTTGGATTCATCAACGATGCAGAGGTCGTCCAGCTCAAAGCCAGAGTTGCCTGTGAAATCTCTACAGGTGATGAGCTCCTCCTCAGCGAGCTACTCTTTGATCGTTTCTTCAATGAGCTCTCACCTGAGATGTGCGCCGCTGTCCTGAGCTGTTTCATCTTTGAGGAGAAATCGAATGCCGACAATTTGAAGGAAGAGCTTGCCCGCCCGTACCGAGAAGTAGTGGCAAAGGCACGTATCGTCGCCAAGGTGTCACAGGAGAGCAAACTACCTCTGAATGAAGAGGAGTATGTCCAGACGTTCAAATGGCAGCTCATGGAGGTCGTATATGCATGGGCGCATGGGAAATCTTTTGCAGAGATTTGCAAAATGACAGATGTCTATGAGGGCAGCCTGATCCGGCTCTTCAGACGGCTCGAGGAGCTTCTGAGACAGATAGCGCAAGCTGCCAAGGTCATGGGCAGCACTGACTTGGAGCAGAAATTCGAGGAATCCTTGAACAAGGTGAAGAGGGACATTGTCGCCGCACAATCATTGTATCTATAAGCGGGGTTGAGCATGATATGCACTGGTTTTCACAGACATAGCGAGGCGCTGGAGGGGTGAAACACTTCACAGGAGGACCATGATCCGCACATGGCTCAAGATGGAGATGAGTGGTCAGAACCCGCACGAGAGGATCATTCACAGAATCTGAACCTTCACTGGCATATCTTTTCCGAGCCGATTTCACGCATTGAACCGTTTAGATGCTAGCAAGCAGCAATGCCAGAAATGAACAGCAATCAATGTGAGCATGTACATAGTGAGACTTCATGAAGTCTTTTGCCTGGATGTGATCAGATGTGTAGATGGATCCCTCAGCTGAATAACGGGAGCAGAATCAAAAGGGGCTTATGTCAGTGTTGTCTGGTTGGTTGCTGGAGTAGCTTTCTGACACAAAGAACTGCAAGCATGGCGCTAAAAAGCCACGCCAAAAATGGAAGTCATCTCGTTCCCACCAGTCATCACTTCTTCCTTCCGCATCATCTCCAAGTCTTCTTTTCCATATTCGTTCTTGTACAAGCGAGACACAGGCAGCTATGAACAGTATCCTCGCAACTCCATCTCCCCCGCACCACCTCCAGAACCCACGCCTCTCCCCCTCACGCTCAAGTGTGTGCCTTCACCGCCAAGAACTTGTTCCGCTACTGACCACGGCTGCAGTGTCACAACTCCCCGCATCAGCAAGTTCCAGAAAGAGAAAAGCCGAGGATGAGGACCCCACCGATGACCAAATGGCTACATCCTCGTTGTTGCATGCCCGTCCCATTGCCAGCTATCAACGACACTCGCCGAAACGAAGTCGGACCGAACCTCTTGGTCGACCCCTCTCTCTACCACGCCTCCTTGAAACCCTGGATGCGTCATCATTGAGGGGCGTGCTCCAGGAAGTCTGCACTAGGCACCCGACCATTGCCCAGGAGATCGAAGCCACCGCCCCTCGGCCCAGCGTCGGATCTGCTCTTTCCGTGCTCAAGAATTATGAAGCCAATCTACAGGCAGCGTTCCCGTATGGCGGTGATCAGACGTCAGATTACGCCTACAACAGGATACGAACACAACTCCTGGAGCTTCTCAATGCTTTGGCGGACTTTGTTCCACACTTCCTGCCACCACACGAGACGCAGACCTCGCAGTCGTTGAGCTTCTTGGATGGCGCTACCGATGTCATTCACAGGCTGCCTGACTGGGTAAGCTCTCAAAACAACAGGCACAAGCAAGATGCGTATGAGGAGATAAGCAAGGCCTGGGTGTTGGCTCTACAGGAGGCTGGCAAGAGGGCCGGTGGACTGGGTTTGAAATATGAAGGCTGGGAGTCGAGGCTGAACAAGCACAATGCCGCATCGGGCGGGCGATTACAGCAAGCCGTGGAGGAGCTGGGAAGAGCCGTCGGATGGATAGGTGGGAGTCAGATGGGTGAAACAGGTCGGAGTGATGAATTGAACAGCGTGAGGCAGGAGCTATTGTCGGGGTCATATGGCACGAATGTGCCTGTACGTGTCGGGCCTTGGTAGCCGATTGCTCGAGATGGAAGAGGTAATGAGCGGACTGGACGATATTGGCTTTCGCATTGCACTATGGAGGACAGCAGTTCAGTGCATCAGCTTGGCGACAGATACATGGAATAGGCGAACGGTTTCATATAGCTCTCGCCTGTACTAGTCATGGATACAGAGATGATATCAAATGACACCCAAGATACGGCTTCAAAAGCATCAAAGTGTTGTCCATTATCAGTACAGTGTTACAAATTCTAGCCCGAGGGCCGAGGCTGATTATTGACACGTGATATCGCGTCGCGCTAATTTCCACGCTAATTAACGCCCACCTCCGCCTCGTCCATCTCCAATCAGCCTTCTGCACACTCCATCTGAACACATGTGACCGGACCAAACGACTGCGACTCTCTGCTGCTGCTGAGCCGGCAAGAAGCGCGCTAAGCTGGAGTCATGGTCAAATTCAAAGGCATCGAAGTGACGGTGCAAGTGAATGGTGTTGATCTAAAGGAATACGAGGACGAGGATGAGGCTGGCAATCATGACGATAAGACAGTCTCGAAATATGTTGAGGCTGTTTCTGGCGCACCTTTCTCCGTCCAGGTGAAGCTGTCAAAACATTACAAGATGAAGGGCAATGCGACATCGTTCGACGTTTTCGCAGACGGCGTGAGGGGTGAGCATACGGCCTGTCGCAAAAGTGACCTTTGGGAGGCTGGACGGGAGGGCTGGGCGCACTTGATTAAAGGCGTCTCATGCTTCGTTCAGGACCACTGGGAACATAGGGACTGGCAGTTCAGTGACATACGCTTGAGTAAGTCCCATGTCATTTGGTATGAAGGCGTAGTCACTGATCAGGTCGCTAAGCCGAAGAGCCTACGCTGCCGGCTTCCCAGTATCCTGCCCCTGCCGATATTTCATCCCTCGGATTGATCACGATCCGAGTCCACCGCTTGAACGTGGGAGGGTCAAAGCCATCACCCGCTGTTGCCGCAAAAGCGGATCCCCAGCAGCCATTAGAATTGACGGAGAAAAGGCTCAAAGGGGGTACTTTAACGCACAGTGTCACGTAAGCTCAATTATGGACTCGCAGACTTTCGTAGATTGACGATGATTAGAACCGGGCCAGCCAAGAGGATTCAACCCACAAACAAATATAACCCACAATATCTCGATGGCAGTAACTCCCCATGCGCTACATTCACATTCAAGTATCGCTCGAAAAGTAAGCACAATCACCCCCGAACAGAAACCAAACAAATATCTGAACCATGACAGGAGCTCTGCAAAGCCTCCTCCTTATTCCACGTAGCCCCTCACCAGGTCCTGTTCTTCCACTTGAGGAACGAGACGTCGCTACGTTAGCACCCCAAGAGCTGCAGGAGTTGGCTCGCAGACACCAAGCATGTACTCTCTCAATCTGCAAGACTCGATCGCGACTAACAGATATCAAGGCTCGCTACCGTCAGGAACAGCGACCGACCGTCAAGCCCGAACGCCGAGGGATCAAGCGAGAACGGGGGCAGGACTATGATGATGACGACGACGATGTGACTGTAATTGATACAAGCGCGAAGAGAGCCAAGGCTCGCCCTTCTGCAAACATCGAAGTTGTGGACCTCACAGGCTGAATGTGCTGGCAAAGCACTATCATGGAGGTATTTTCTCCTACACATGCTGTACAGGTATTCGACTCCGATGACTGACATCTCTGCAAGGAGTTCGGATCTCTGGCATGCTTCTGTACATCAGTTCTTGCTACAATAGCTCTGTACAAGCTGCGGAACGCCAACAATGGCAATGTGCTTATTGATATTCTATCTGTGAATTAATTAGCACGAGGCTTACCCTAAAAGCTCAGTGAGACAACCGTCTCTGCCGCTCTGAATGACCTGTATCTGAACTTACCGGCTCCGAAATAGTTCGATCAATGATTGAGGTCATGAAAAATACCTCTTGGCTCTTCCTGTTTTACACTTCGCCTCTCAGGCTGCCCTGTCAGGGACAGGAAAATTCGAGCCCATTCCACGCCCCCTTGCCAATTCCCTTCAGATCCCTATCATGCCGACCAATAATCCGCTCTCCATATCATCCTCTCCAAATTGAACGCAGGAAACAAGATGCTCGCCATCGTAAACCACCCAGCTAGACTTCAGTCATCCACTCATGCGCCATAGCGCCCACTTTCTGCCATAGACAAGACGGCCGGGTTAGACAAGAAGTATCTGGGGATCCGGGAAAAGCATCCCTTCATCCCCCCATTCCCTTCCCCTGAAAAGTAAGGCCTCAGATCTCGATTCCCTAGCCCGCACGCGAACCCAGAAATCCAGAATCGAGGAAATCCCAACCATCCCCATCCTTACTCCTACGCCTATCCACTCCATTCCTTGACCTTGAAACCCGTGCTTCATGCGAGAGACGCTTTCCCCCCCCCCCCCCCCCCCCCCCCCACCCTGCTCCCCACCCCCCCCCCCACCCCACCCCCCCCCCCGCTCCTCACCCCCCCCCCCCCCCCCCTTCCCTTCCGCCCTACCAAAACTCTTCACACTTCGAAATTTATCAAGAAGACAGGTATTCTGCACGATTCCGACTACCAGGGTCCGACGTTAGAGACGTTGTAATTAATCTCCGAGAAAGGGGCCGCTTGGGGGACATGCAGGAAGCCTCCCGATTCACAAAATCTTGATGAGCTGGGAATGGCGTATAGCTATGCGCTCTAGAAAGTTGATAGAGAGATGCCGCCGTGCAAGTACGTATCAGGAGAAGCCGCAGGGGGTCTGACAAAGGGACAAATGGGGGCAGAAAATGAGGCGAATGTGGCAAGAAAAGGGGCTCGCGGGATGAATTGCGGATTCAGCGGGCTGTCTCCATTACACAATAAACGCTCAAGCTCCAGCGACTCGCGAGGTCCTCGCAGTATTCAGAAAAATGTCCATGAATGAACTCACGGTATTCTACTCGGCCGGCAAAGCCAATCGTCGAACACAAGCCTACGTTCTTTACACAAACAATACAATCCAATGCTTCAAGCCCCCCTCGCCCCCTTGCCACAACATACCGCGGAATTATCACTGACCTTTCTGCTGGCGCTTCCTCAGCATCGCCCTCTCCACCGTCTCATCCTCCTCCTTCCGGATCCGTGAGACGCGCTGCTCGTTGGTGAGCCATTCCTCCTTGATGAGCGGACGGATCGCGGGAGTCGAGGTCTGCTTGGCCGAGTCATTCTCGTCCTTACTGATTGGACGCGCGGAAGAAGACCGCTTGCCTCTGATAGGGAGGGAAGTGCTGTCGCTTCGTGAGCGGATAGGCATGGGCTTGCTGTGGTTGTTCTTCTCGTCAGTAGGAGTGGGACCTGCCAAAGCTTTGGTGGATTCAATCCGCGATGCTTCAGATGGCTTTCCTAGGCCTGAAATTTCCTCTGTTTGGGATATGCCAGGACCCAAGGACATGATCCTTCCGTGACGACCTTGAATGATCTTTCCCATCGTATCCTTCGCTGGCTTGGGTTTTGAGCTATTCCCCAAAGCTGATGGCTCGGACGCGACGTTGTTCGCGTCAAACTTGTCCTTTTTGTCCGAGGAGCTCACTTCTGGTTGTATGTTTGGCTTGAACGTATCTGTAATCCGAGTTTGATTCTTCTCGACTTGTGTGCCAGCCAAGATTGTTCCTGCGTCCGGCGCTGCAGATGCTCCTTCTGATTTTCTCAAGTAGATATAACCATCCTTCAAGAACACTTCACGTCTCAAGCAGAGGTTGAAAGGATCGTACCAAACGTCTTCAGGTCTTATAGTCTTGATAAAATCCACTGGATGTAGTTCACCAGAGAACATTTGGCGCAGACAGGCATACATGGCACCAAACTTTCTATTTGCAGCGCAGTCAAAAAACCACTCGTCTTGGTTGAAAGTCCCCGAAAGCGGGCGTCCTGATCCACTGAAGTAGCGTCTCATTTTCTGGATTTGCTCATTCGCTTGATCATTTGCTTTTTCGTTTTGCTCGGTCATGGTGACCATTCGGGCTTGCTTTTCTTCCAGCTGCTTCTCCAAATGCTTGATCCGATCTTGCAACTGATCGCGTTCTTGCCGAAACGAATTGTGAGCTTCTTGACCATGTGTTTGTGCGTCCTGAAGCGAAGAGAGCGCCAGCTGGATCATCGACTGTTGCTGAGTCCATGCATCGTCTGCCCTGGTTTGGACGTTCTGGCCCAATAGCTTGTGAGGTGCGCCCGCTTCACTTGCTTCGGATGCCTGAGCAGGCGCAGATGGCGCGAATAGCCCACCAGACGTCAGAGCAGGAGTAGAAACGCTGAAGGGACTACCGGACGTCTGAGCAGGTATAGCAGCCCCGAATATTCCACCAGACGCCTGAGCAGGTGTAGAAGTCCCGAATAGACCATCAGACGTCTGACCAGGACGTAAATTCGAGAATAGACCGGATGCTTGAGCAGATGTAGAAGCCCTGAACAGGCCACCGGACGTTTGAGCAGGTGTAGTAGATCCGAATAGACCGCTTGGCGTTTGAGCAGGTGTAGAAGAACCGAATAGACCACCGGATGCTGGAGCAGGTGTAGGGACGCCGAATACACTACCGGCCGCTTGAGTAGGTGCAGATCCCCCAAATAGACCACCGGACGTTTGAGCAGGTGTAGAAGAACCAAATAGACCACCGGATGCTGGAGCAGGTGTAGGGACTCCGAATACACTACCGGCCGCTTGAGCAGGACGTAAATTCGAGAACAGACCGCTGGACGTTTGAGCAGGTGTCGGGGCTCCGAACAGGCCACCGGACGTTTGAGCAGGTGTAGTAGATCCGAATAGACCGCTGGATGCTGGAGCGGGTATAGCTGCTCCGAACAGGCCACCGGACGCTTGAGCAGGTGTAGTAGTTCCGAAGAGACCACTAGATGCTTGGGCAGTAGCAGAAGCTCCGAATAGACCACCAGAAGTCTGAACAGGTGTAGAAGACCCGAATAGTCCACCGGATGCTGGAGCAGGTATAGGGGCTCCGAATAGACTACCGGCCGCTTGAGCAGGATGTAAATTCGAGAACAGGCCGCCGGACGTCTGAGCTGGAGTTGCAGCCCCGAATAGAGAACCGGACGTTTGAGCAGGTGTAGAAGTTCCAAAGAGACCACTTGATGTTTGAGCAGGCAAAGACGTTTGGAATAGACCGCCGGACGCTCGAGCAGATGAAGTACCTCCAAACATTGATGTGCCCTCGGAAGGTGCTGAAGGAGTCTGATCATGATATGATGGATTAAGATTTCCGAAGAGCGACGAGGAAGAATTCCCTGACTGAGGAGGCGGCAGATCAAAGATAGAAGGGGGATCTTTCTTAGACTGGGCGGGTGGTCCACGTGTCCTGGACTGCCCAAAGCCAGCACCTTCACGCTCAGATTTGTTCAAAGTTGCAGAAGCCGAGGATAGACCCCCAGGTCCTTGAGCAGGCACAGGATGGCCGAAAAGGTTCGAAGCAGTATTGCCAGAATTGGGTGAAGGGAGCTTGCTGAGGGCCGGTGTAGCAGGTTTCCGTGCTTCAAACAGTCCGAAAAGATCTCCCAGCCGTTCATGTCTCTCAGAAGGCTTCCTGACGGCTTCAGAATCTGATGGAAGAGCATTTCCAAAAAGCGACGAGGGAGCATTTCCAGACCCTGTAGAAGGTCCTATGATATTGAATGGCTCCAAACCATTGCCTATCCGACTGAACTTGTTGGCAGTGGTCGCGGACGAATTGTTGAATGTACGAGCTGCTTCCGAACGAGGCTGACGCTCTTCTGCCTCTCCCTTCCTGGACTCTACAGTGACATGTGCTGGTATTGGGGAGGTGAGGTTTCTTGAAGAAGTGTCACGCCTCTGATCCTGCTCCTCCAAGCAATCGAAGAAGGTCTGTGGCCTTTCGGGTGAGGAGGACGTCGACGTGGATCTCTCGGCCCCAAAGACAAAGGGTTTCCGTCCTGACTGGTTCTGAGTTGTCATTTTAGCACGATCAGATTGGAATCGTGAAGGTACAGCAATGGGAGTCTGGGATATTTGAGGGTGGAAATGTAACGAGATAGGAGAAAGAGAGGTAACAAGAATGCCGACACACTAATAACAAAGACATATGCTTACAACACTGCGATACCGTGGTGATAGCCGACGTGTTCGGTTGATCGAGTGACTGATGATAAATAAATAAGGCTGAAGTAGCAACACAGAGTGTTGATAGATCAGTCTCAGAAGGTGCATTGTCGGCTTTACCTCTCCTGCTCTTTTCATGGCGAATGTAACGTGGCTCTCTTATTTTTTAATGAGACGAGACGGTATAACTTGCTCAAAGCATTGGAAAGTAGGTAGTCAGTATTGTTGCGCTGAATAAAATGAATCAGTCACTTTCGGCAATTGCGTTTGACAGGCTTCTTGCATTTGGATCTCAGACATTAAATTTCCTGTATTCTCAAACGAAAAATGTAACGAGAAGTCCCAAATGGTCTAGCTGATTTACGATTGCAAGTACCACGATCTATCGAGAAACCTTGCTCGTCTCTGTCCGTCGGTCTATAGCTTGGACTTTTCAGCAATAAGGGAGTAGGCCTTCGGATATGATTCTGCATCCCCAAGTCAGCTTGTCAACATCCAGCCAGTAAGAGGTCGGACATACCTAGAAGACTGCGGTCCATCTGCTCAACATTCTGAATGCCTCCGACATTCATCAAGATATCCAAGTCGGCAAGCAAGCTCTTCATCACATGCCGAACGCCAGCTTCTCCCATGATTGACAATCCCCATACCCACAGTCGCCCAACCCACACAAACTTGGCGCCGAGAGCCATCGCTTTCACCACATCGGCAGCTCCACGAATCCCACTGTCATACATGATGTACGTCTGATCCCCCACAGCATTGACAATGTTCTCCAGCGCATCCAGACTGGCAATCGCCCCATCCACCTGTCTCCCCGCATGGTTACTCACCACAATCCCATCACACCCCACCTCCACCGCCTTCTTCGCATCCTCAACCGACTGGATCCCCTTCAAACAAAACGGCCTCCCCCCGGAAATCCGTTTCCACGTCTCGATCAGCCAGGGGATCTTCTCCCAGCTCCACGCGCGGCCATGCCATACATTATCGATCCACAACGCCCCTGCTTCGTTGGGTTGTTTGACAGGATCGATCCCGGCTTCCTTCAATCGCTTCTGGAAGACTGGATCGGAGAGCCCGAGATCGGCACCGACGCCGTGGTAGAAGGCGTAATTGCTGGTTGCCACATCGTCATGGCGCCAACCCAATTGCCAAGTGTCTGTCGTCAGGATGCAGGCATCAAAGCCGGATTCCCAAGCTCGGGTCAAGAGCGATACGGTGAGTTCGTCATCGTGAGGCATGTACAGTTGATAGAAGCGCGGGGACTGGCCATTGGCTTCCGCAACCTTCTCGATTGGGGTGGAGCCGGCCGTGGAAAGACAGTAGGGGAGATTCAGCTCCTTGGCAACGGCGGCGACGGGCAATTCGCCCGCAGGGTGATAGATCTTGTTGATGCCTATGGGAGCAAAGCCAATTGGGGCGGAGACTTTGTGGCCGAAGATCTCGGTGCTGGTGTCGCGCAGGTTGGTATCGACCAATTGACGAGGGATTATGCGGTGGCGGTAGAATGCTTGTCGGTTTGCCAGATGGGTATATGATTGGCCTGCGTTGGATGAAGCGTAGTACCAGCCCCCTTGTGTCAGCTTCTCCTTGGCCAATTCTTCCAATTTGCCGGGTTCTGTATTGAACGGCGGCACCTCTCCATCATTGGATTTCCAGAAGTTCTCGCGCTGATAGAGGGAGTATTGGGGCGTGCTCCGCTGTTCGATGTTGGGATTCTTTGGGTCGGACATGTCTGCCTGGGGTCAAAATGGGGCACAATGGGTATGCTGGTGTGACCGAGAGCGCTGGTGTGATTGAGGGGCAGCGACGATGACAAGGCGATGTTTCTAGATGCTCCGATGTGTTATCGTGACTCCGACAAATGAATCTTCAAATGACCTCATGCCACAGCGGCATTTGAGCGGCGGGGAGATGCCGGCCACGTGCGTGAACGCGCCAAGAGCTCTTATTCACTTCATGTTTGACCTATTTGATTCACTCCACTCTTCATGAGTGAATACAGTGTTGTGCAAGGTGGATCCTGTGCTTGGATTCATGTCTCGTTTCTGTTGCTTTGAAGTCATGCCGGGCACTCAAGCGGTAGGGTGATTAGACCCAAGAAGACGAAAGGCCTTTATCGTTGACACGAAGCAACAACTACGAACATGATCCATTGTCAATGTCCCGAGTATCTTCTCTCAATCCTGCTCTCAACAAAGTAGCGGCAATATACAAGCTCTCGGAATTGCGAGAGCTCAGCAGACTGCCTAATATGA
Organism: Ramalina intermedia; assembly: GCA_003073195.1. Classification (NCBI taxonomy): domain Eukaryota; kingdom Fungi; phylum Ascomycota; class Lecanoromycetes; order Lecanorales; family Ramalinaceae; genus Ramalina; species Ramalina intermedia. The sequence goes on along the minus strand of PEKF01000039.1, from coordinate 34,909 downwards.
AAATCCCTTTTACCCTTGATGACGTGCATCCCAGGGCCTACGTGCGTGAACCCTTGATCCTCTTCCGACATCCACTACCCTTTGCGGATGACAATGACGAGCGACAAGACTTGGCACCCTGAGACCCTGGATCAAGACTCCGCATCCAACGCTGGAGAGAATTTCAACCCTTGAGGAGTCTAGTGACGCGCTTGTACACCCAGATCAGCAGCTGGTCGACCGTATCGATGATGACGTCTGGTGTATCCGTTGGTACGTTGCAACCAGCAGAGTCATCTACATCCTGAGACCCTGGATTGTAAGCCCGCATCCGACGCTGGAGGACATTGAAAGTCTTGAAATGGAATAGTCAAGGGCCTTTGTGTACGCAGATTAGAGGCTGGTAGTCCCTGTCAACGAGGTCGTTGTCATATCAACAGCAGCAGTGACATCTGCACCCTGAGACCCTGAATCGTAAGCCCGCATCCAACGCTGAAGGACAATGGACGTCTTGAAGTGGAATAGTAAAGGTCATCGTATTCGCAGATGATGAAAATGGTCTGTTGACATCTATGACATGTTGCTGTAATCTCTGTATACCATCATTTCGTAAAGTCATAAACGAACATGCTGCCTCATCCATCAGCACCGCATTTCGATGGGGACCAGCCCACCCAAGCCAGAAAACCCCTCCTGTTCGCGTAGCCGCCAATGCCATTGCTCGTGTAAGAAGATCCAATCAAATCATCCATCATCCAGCTGCCGCTACAGCCTGCTCCTCTGTGACCTTTGCAGAGATCCTGTCATACCAATCCCCATGCGCCTGACGATCAACATCAGCCACCCTGCTCAATTCCTGCACAATATCACCGATCCGCCCCACGAACTCCGGCATCCCTCCAGAGCCCAGGACTTCGGTTGCCGTGGTGCTTGCCCGGATACGTTCATCAGAGCTGGCGGCCGACAATCGGGTCAAGACATGGGATTTGATCTTGCGGAGCACGACCTTCATGACTGGATGATTGGCCCGGCCTTCGCAAGCCTCTGAAAGTATGCGGGTGATGAAGGTGGTGAGTTGTTGCTTCGTCGTTGGAGGTAAAGCGTAGCGCGACTCGACCACAGACACGAACGCTACAGGAGATGCAGAGTAGGGCAGTTCCCACATCCGAGCGGCTTCTGCTTTCCACAGCGATCGCGTGTCTCGCCGGAGAAGATTCTTGGCATTGAGGAGTATGGAGGATATGGTGGCAAGGCGGAGGATGTCGGAGCGAAGACGACTGAAGCGGGATTGATCGAGCTCCAGGGTTTCGGGAACCTCATTCTCTTCGAGACGACCCTCGGATAGAGCGATATCAACCAGACCTTGCATGTAGACCTTGGTAGGCGTGACGCGAGCTGTGCCGTTTTGAGAATTCTCGGAATTCTTCCTCGGCGCCTCTTCCGCTTTGCTGGCCGATTGCCTCCACCACTCAAGCGTTTTGTCAGGAAAGGATCCACCTAGCCGCTTCTCAAAAGCTCGTGACTCATAGCCGGTTGATTCCTGAAGGAGTTGAGGCGCGATACTCTCGAGTTGGAAGTTCAGGACGTCCAAGACCAACAGCTCAACCACGAAGTAAATCCTTGCTAGCTGCTTGACCGGGTCATCGCTCGGATGCTGGGCTAATCCTTTGACCTCCTCGTCTCGCACTGGTGCACATAATTTCGGTAGGATTGAATTCATGAAGTCGAAGAATCTTTGATACGAGAATGAACCGTTTTGCACCTGTTGCCGTACCATTTCCGGATCGAGGGCTTCCTGAACCATTACTTGGGTAGGCTTCCCCGGTGCCAGCACACTCGAGAGCTTCTGCGATATGGATTCTGCGATGGCTGGGATCCATATATGGTCAAGTCCGGCCTCGAGGCCCAGTTTCAATTGAGTAACCGTGTTCTGTATGATCTCATCTCGCCTGGCTTCTCGTTGTCCAACGTCCAGCTTCCATTCTTTGTTGATGGCCAACTCATGAACCACAATCCTGCTGTCGGGAATGAAGGAGGAAGATTGGAGCGTCTGCTTGGCACTGACGACATCCTCAGGACCTTGGGCTTCAACACTCTGCCCGCTCGAAATAGAATCGACCCTGGCCAAAGAAGAAGCAGTCTCTGTGGTGGGAGCCTCTGACGCTGCCCTTGGTTTGCTGTCCACCATTGGCTGCTTCTGAGCTTTGGCTTTCCTACTTCTTCGGACCGCATCTCTGATCAACTTCATGGTTCGTTCGGGGCCCGCAAGCTTCTTGAGTCTTGCCATGACAAGCGTTTGATTGTACCTGATGCCTTCCTTGTAGTCCGCGGCAACTTCTCCTCTTGTATCGTTCTTGACGGTTTGCCAGATAGCGTCCAGCTCGGCAAACTGTGCCACCATATTCTTGATCATGAAGGAAGAGTCGTCGGACCTCCAAGCCGAAAAGGCCGACTTGAAGTCGGAAAAGGCTTCTGGGAGATCTGCAGAAGATGATGCCGCGGAAGCAACGGATTCCGGTTCGATGGTCCGGTTCAACTGCGTGAGTAGCTCTTGCGCTTTTGCAACCAAGTCCTTTTCCTGCTCGCCGTCCTTGTTAAAAATGTACGTAGGCTGGCCAAGAATGAGGAAAGTGGTCAAGAACATCCGCACAGTTGCAGCGTCCTGAGTCGAATCATCGCTGTCATTGAGAAGATGGAGAACGCCGAGCAGACTCTTCGTGCGTTGTATTACGTCGTCTCGACTCAGTAGCTCCCCGACTTCCTCAAAGGTGGCTTTTTCCACGTTTGCAACGGTCAATTCGACCTGCAAAAAGTCTCGAACAGCCCGCCGCCGCCGCGACCTCCTCCAAATACTTTGCAGCATGATGACTGCTTCAAGCTCATTCCGCGGTTTCCAAATGTAACCGAGCTTCTTCTTCCCATCCACCTGTTCGGACTGAGTGGCGGTGCGTGGGCGCCGCACGCTTTGCTCATGCAAGGCCCTTCTCCTCTCAGCTTGGGCATGTCTTTCCTCCATGTCCTCTTTGAGTTTCAGATGTTCCGCCGCTCTCCTTTCTCGTTGTTCCTCAGCCACTTTCTTCGACCGCCGTACCTCGGCGGCACAATTGGCTTTGACCTGGGCCAAGTATCGCTCCCGGGCTTGCTGTGCTGCAAGAGCTTTCTCTTCGCTGTCGGTAGTAGTGACGCGAGGCGCGGCCTTGTTCAAGGCGGCTCGGAGGCGCACCTTCTCCGCATGAGCATTGCGATCGGCTGCTTTTGCTTTCCGTGTTTCGATGATGGACGCCCTGCGTAGATACTGCGCAACATGCGTGCTCTGAGGTCCTCCATGGGCAGACAACGCAGACCGCCCCGACCTCCCAGACTGGTGAGAGGTCATTGAATTGCGTCGAGAAGAAGCGCCGGATGATTTGCGATGATAGGAGCGGTTCTTGTATATTCTAGCGGCAATGTGTGGAGGTGGGAGGAAGTTTCCGGGCACGTCCCCATCAGACGACATGATGAAGTCGCAAGCTTCCTCTGAGATGGTAGGATGCATGCTGTCAGCAACGTCTGAGTCTTGATCTGGCGAGATTGGCGAGATTGGATGAGGCGGAAGCATTGTGACTCTTGGAGAGATTTGGAGGGACAGTCAAAGGTGGATCTAGCTGTTAATAAGGGATGAGCGTGCAAACTCCTCGCCGTCTTCAGCAGGAATGTTTCAAGGTCTCGTGCACCGCGTTCAACCCGTTTCTAGGAGATGGATGAGAAAGCGCCGGAACGAAGGTCTGGTCAACCAAATCAGGAAAGATGAAAGTATCTCCAAGCTCACTGCAGCTAAGAGGGCGAAATAGAAGAGAAGATATGAGTCGGAGAGCAAGGCCGTTGGACGCTTTGTCAGAAGCAACGAGAAGTGGCTGGTCAATCCGGGGTTCGTATATCCGGAAACAGCGAGCTATCACCACTATAAGCGGGTATCTAACCGTCACTAACCAGATATAGGCAGCAGCATCATTCAAGACAACTCACCTTCACTATTATTGTGTGCGGCCAACGAACAATTCATTGTTGAACAGGAGTCGCCTTTTTGTACGCTTACGAAGATAGCCAAATCATTTGTAGGAGTACGCAGGGTCACAAGGCAAAAGGCACCAGATAAGATCGGGGAGGACGCTTTTGCCTGCAAAAGGCCTAAGCTCTGCACGCAAGCCAGGCGTGCAATGGCACTCTTGTAGGAATGATGCCATGAGCTGATCTGTGATTCTAATGCTGTGCAGATCTCTCATTTTCCCTCTGTCTCCAATGTCTCATGCAAGAAAAGTAAGATACACGAATGGTATAAAGAAATCAATCGCTCTATCTATGCTGATCATCTTTCATGCTCTCTCCAACCGAGGGAACAAAGGCGTGAACCCGCACGTCCAGCTCAAGATTGCACGTATGCTTTAGCAGATGGGAAGCCGGTGGGTATTGGCTTCGTGATGAAGCCGGTGGATCCTGGAGCGGTCACTGAGCCCGAGATCGGGAGGGTGCCGTTGCCACCAGTAGGGTAGGGTGCTGATGGAAGGGTTGGGGAGACCGTGGTGGTTCCTGCTGGTCCACCGTTCACGGCAGTCTTGGAAATTGTTAGTACATTTTCAAAGAGTATTGAAGCTGGGGGCGCATACAACTGTGACTGTGACGTCTGGGGCAGGGACTGTGACAGTGACTTGTGCCGGGCAGGTGCTGCCTTGAGCGCCATTACCGGCTGCGCTTGGAGTGGCGTAGACGTAGCGGGTGGAGGTTTTGGTCTGTGCAGATGTGGCCGTGATGCCAGTCTCTGGAGAGCCCGCTGCACCGCTGGTCTGGCTGGCACCTCCCTGTTGGGTGGGGCTCACGTAGACGGTCTGGTGAATTGTCAGCTTCATATCAAGTGCAAGCAGTTGGTTCTCAAGTACCTGGTAATTGGTAGCAGTCTTGGTGTTCTTGAGAGTAGTGGTGACCACGGTAGCTGATGCACCGGTACCCAAAGTGTATGTGAGGACGACGGAGCTGTCGGGGCTGCCGGCACCACCACTTCCGACTGATCCTGTACCAATCGGAGCGCTGCCAGCTGGCGCTGAGGAGGGTCCGCCAGTTGGGAATGGAGCACTGGCTGGACTTTGCGTGGTGGGAGAGCCAGCACCGGAGGCTGTCGTTTGAGGGGCAACACACTTGGTGCAGACGGTGATGGTGCTGGTTTTCACAATGGTCGAGACTATTGTGGTGACTTGAGCCGTTGCAGAAGCGCCGCTGCCGTAGGTGTTGGTGACGGGGAAGCTTGTCACGGTTGTGTATTGTTGGGTGGTTACGTAAGATGTCTCCGTGATGGGGGTGGAGCCATTGCTTGATGATGAGATACCGCCGCTTGCACCACTGCTGGAGTAGATGGAACTGGGCGAGCCAGTGCCAGCGCTGGTCGGCACAGCGACAGCACTTGATGAGAATCCTCCACTTGCACTGCTGCTGGAGTAGATGGAACTCGGTGAGCCGGTGCCTGTAAGACCGGTACCGGGGGGAGCTGTGCCGGTTGCGCCAGTCCCAGTGGGCTTGGGCACAGAGTACGTGCTGTTATTTTGCTCTGGCCAGGCTTGAGCGACGACAGCAAATGCCGCCGCAAGAGCAACTGTAATCTTATACATCTTCGTGTTTCGTAGCTATTCTTGCGAGTTCTTGGTCGTACACCGGTTTCGTATCCAACACAATGATCGAATTATCGGATTTTGATGTCTTCAATGTTCAGCAAATTGATTCTCGATGGATGCTGTTCCTTTGGTATTTTCTTGTCGAAGCAAAGCAAAGTCGTTGGGGCTCAAAAGAGTGTGATGCGAATTCAATCCGCTGAAAGAGAGTAATCGCAGTGAAGACTGCTAGAGAACGACTGTGGAAGAGCCCGAACGAAATGCAATGTACAGCAACTGAAAAGAGTGTGGTTGAAGCCTTGTAGAAAGGGAAAGTCAGGAGTCACGGCCACGAAAAGGGAGGGTAAATTAGGGATAGCACTAACCCCGTAATTGATTATGCCCAGGGAAGGCGACAGGGGCGGACAGCATTAGCCAACATTAGCGTCAGGTACGGAAATCGATGGAGCAACATGATAGGTGGAATGGGAGAAGTCATTTTAGCTTCTTGGAGCTTTGATTGGCCGTTTTTGGCACAATGCTGGATCGACAAGCAACGTACGGTTGGTGGGCCACCGCCTCTGAGAGATCGTACATTGCCATCGCATCATTGGATCCATTCTGACAGGGCGCCTGATAGCTGAACATGTCGCCATGCATAAGTCATGTGGACAGAGAGCGCGCCTACGAGAAGAGCACGGGGAGAGGCCAGAGCTGGTTCTTTTTGTTCTTTGACAGCAGCCCGAGATGTTCATTTGGACCATGGTTCTACCATCAAGAGAGCTTGCGCGTCACCAATCTGCTCACCCTCCTCACCTAAGCTAATTTAGGATCGCAAGTCGGCCAAGAGAAAAACGTCGCTGCGCCTTCCCCGCTAACTTCCAATCCGGGCCGATATCACTCGTATCCCAAAGCGAGCGAGATGTCCTACAAACCATTGTTCGGGTCCTTCACCGTAGGCCTTGGTAGAGACCGCTATGTATCCGTTTCCCTCAAGCATCAAAATCGTGCGTTCTCGTCTTCACTAATTTGCGTTGCGAATCCCAATCCCAATCATCGATCATCAATTCAAGACCCATGCAGCGCACACGAGAAGACCAGGGGTTCCTGCTTAACCGAGATTCCGAATGCAGGGTGACGACGGCGAGGCTCGAAATTGGGCTAGCTGTTTCAGGACGGGAGATTAAGCGTGGCGGCGCGTGCGCAGGCTATGACGCAGTGATGGCTCAAACAATGACATTCTTTTGCACCTCAATCGTGATTGGGATGGTCGAGGCATACGATTCAGCTTGAAAAGATAGTTTTTGACAGCTTTGGATTGCCCCTGCACTCAGATCAATCAGCAATCATGACCCAAGACCTCCACACGCTGCCACGACCCCACACCATGCCCCTCTCTCCCAGCCAACAATGAATTCCCCAAGCATGCCACCCTCCCCCCAATCCCTCCTCAACGCCTTGCGCGCCTTCATCGCTTCAGATGCCCAACTCCAGATCATCCGCTCGGTCCGCGCAGCTCCTTCGTCTCCCACCTCCATTCCTCCTCTCAAAAGCCTCTACGTCCTGGACTCCAGCTTCAACCCCCCCACCCTCGCGCATCTCCGCATATGCACCTCAGCTCTACGCGATGACAGACAATCCTCGGGGCAACGACAGCGGCTCTTGCTCCTGTTGGCGACCCAGAATGCGGATAAGCCTGCCAAGCCTGCCGTGTTTGAGCAGCGGTTGAGCATGATGTGTCTCTTTGCCGAGCACCTGCAACGCGCGGTATCCAAGGAAAGGGAAGAGCAGAATGTAGCGGATGCGGGGCCAGTCGAGGTCGATATCGGCGTGACCAAGCTTCCCATCTTCGTGGATAAGGTCAAGGAGATTGCGGGTTGCCAGGAGTATCAAGGGGATGAAGAGGTCGAACAGGTTCATTTGATCGGGTTCGATACGCTTGTAAGGTTATTGGATACGCGATACTACCCGCCCGAGCATACTCTAAAGCCGCTTGAAGCCTTGTTTGGCCGGCATCGAGTCAGGGCCACTAGGCGGCTGGACGACAAATGGGGCGGTAGACGGGAACAAGATGACTATGTTGCGGCAATTGCTCAAGGCAAGAGGGAGCATGAAGGTGGCAAGAGAGAGTGGGCCAAAAAGATCGAGCTGGTGGAAGGGCGCAAAGAGGGTGAGGAGGCAGTCAGCTCGACAAAGGTAAGGGAAGCCATAGCCAATGGTGACAAGTCGGCATTGGAGAGGCTTGTCCCCTGTAGCATTGCGAATTGGATACTTGATTTCGGATTATACAAAATTGACGCACCAAAAGGAGAAGGCTCTTGAAGCTGGGCGTGAATGAGATCTACCGGTCCAACAGATCGTCCTCATCTTCCAACTCAAGTCTTCTAGGAGAGACTTGCTTTTCATCGTCGAGAGCATCAGAGGACGCAAACGCTTCATCATCGACCGTTGAGAACTTCGAGTCAAGCGTGTTTTCGGAGGTAGGCACTGAAAAGATCTCGTCAGGTCCTTCCTCCAAACCAGCTCTGCTTGTCAAAGCGTGTGAGCCATGGCTTTCCTCATACACGAGCGTTTCACCAATTTCCCACCAAGGATCAGCCGTGATTCCATTGGAGATGGGGATTGTTCTTCGCGAATGGACCCGCATTGCCATGAGGCCCTCGAAGGATCCTTCCGAGCTAAGGGCTCCGTATTCGACGAGTTCGTCGTCTAACATCAGTTCATTGGATGGTTCCGCATCCAGGCCATCGCAGTCCGGCATTGCCATAAGGTCCTCAAAAGATCCCTCCGAGCTAAGGGCTCCGGATTCGACGAGCTCATTGTCGAACATCATTTCACCAAACCGCTCGTCCTCCAACATCATCTCACTGGACGGCTGATCATCCAAGCGGTCGAAGCTCGGCACGAGGTCGTCATCCAACATCAGCTCACTCGATGGTTGATCATCCAGGCGATCGAAGCTCGGTATGAGGTCGTCGTCTGATACTTTTTCACTGGATGGCTCATCATCCAGGCGATCGAAGCTCGGCCCGAGGTCGTCGTCTGTCATCATTTCACTGGATGGCTCATCATCCAGGCAATCGAAGCGCGGCACAAGGTCTTCACCGGCAGCATCATCCATCATCTCTTCCATTGTCGCTTCTGATGACACATACCTATCCTCTACTGTTTGGCTCTCAGTGCTACCAGGCCAGTTCATGATTTCCAAGCCCTCGTCGTCAAGCATTTCATCTTTCAGAGGGAATAGCTCCTCCAGATTATCGGGCAATTTCAATGGCTTGATACTTTTGTGAGCACGGTGGTCAAGTGGGCAATCCTGCATGAGATACCAGAGGCGGACCTCGGTGATGCTTTGCATACTGGCAGGATGATCCTGGACCTTTCCCGCAGGACCAAGATGGTGAAGCCGATCGACATTGAGTTTCCTGACTCTGGCCTCTCCTAATTCTTCCGATCTTGCCCTCCGGTTCATTCTGGAAAGTGACCATGCTATTCTCGAGGCCGCCGATGCCCTCAGAGCAATACCCTAGGCCTCATTAGTGAATGGCTCAATCTCGATTGACTACAGTCTCATGGAACCGACCTCACGAAAAAGCGGGCAGAAGACTGATGGCGCAAGCTGAGAAAGGCTGCTTGTCTCTGCTCCCTTGGCTTCGACAACATCTCTCGATACTGAATGTCCAAACATTAGACGCTGTAAGGAAGCATCTAAAAGAGTTATGACGATCGCGAAGCCAGGTAGTGACTCGTCATGTGCCTTGTAATGTCGCGAGGGCAAAGAGGGGTTGGAGGATTCACACAGTGGCTCTGTAGATCCGATTGACGGGAAAGGAAAGGGCCAAGCAGACAAGCACAGATCGACGGTGATGCCATTGAGGCGAATTGTAGGTACACCAGGCGGCACAGTCGCCTCTGGAATCGAGTTTGCTCGACAAGTATGGTCAGTGTCCCTGCGGAGGTCATGGTGAGGATTCAGAGTGAGACGAATGTCGACGGTCTCCTTCTGGAGAGCTGATGTTGCCACGGAGTCAATGTAACATTCGAACCCCAATTGAGACCAAAGCTGGATCTGATCAGCATATTGACATTTCATTCAAGGTGGACGGACGTCAGCTTCGGCGAGGATCTTGGCAACGACATTGCAAAATCCCTCAAGCTCTTGGTCTCCGATCCGAGTATCTTTGATACGCAGGCTAATCGACAAGGAAACCTGCTGGCCCTTGGAAACCCATGAATGAGAATCTGAAAAAATGGCTAAATTGGAAGCGGATTGAGATCTTGTCACTGGCAACGTAATTGAGGATGAAAGAACGACACCAAAATGGGTAGAGAGTCTGAGCTTGAGCGAACTTTTCAGATCCATATGTTCAAAATGTCCAAGAGCATGATCAGTCGTGGTCATGCAAATGACAACGCTTAGCTATGATCAGATAAAGGAGGTCAATTGGGCAATGCTCCACTGAAGTACAACAAGCAGATGAATAATACTGAGAGAAGTGGCTCCAAAGGAAAGCAAGCCATGGCAAGGCGCAGCCTCAGGCCATGTCGCACTGCATGCTCAATGCCACCATCAGTCGATGCCGAGAATTTCGATGTTGTCAGGAGAGGTAAGGCTGATGTAGAGGGAATGCTCGGGGAACACCTTTGATTGGTCCATTTGCACAAAAGCGGCTTCTCCCGCACCCAGGCGTTATGCAAATGTTGATGTATTTACGCGTTCATCACCAAGATCACCCTTGTCACCCAACATCCATCATGCTCTTTCTATCTGGTCCTGCCTGACACGTAGAGCCCAGTCTGAGATGGCTGCTGTGAGGCCGGTCTTGTACCGGGAGGTTCTGACGCCTTCGCTTCATAGGCGCTTCACCGACTGCTCCTTGCTGATCTTTGCGTTCTGCTACATTGAATCCATCTTGCTTGCGGAAAAAACCTCATGTGAGCTTCATGTCTTCTGTGGCTTGTCGAGGCTCCACTGACTCAATCCCAGTCCTCTGGACTTGGTTCCCTTTGGGTCCAGCCGGTATTCGGGCTTCGTTACTCTTCATCTCCGCCCTTTCCATCTTTGTCCTCAGGGTCGCTTCGCTACATTTTGGTCCGTACCGCGACTCCTTTGAGCCATTGAGATACTGATGGTGATCAGGAAAGAGGGAAGCAACCTCGCCGTCAACTACACTCCTAGGTGCTGTCTTCCGGCTCAACACATACCTCACCTTTGCTTGGTACCTCTTTTCAGCATGGTGGTTTAGCGAGGTCTACGTATGGTCGGCATCCACTTCTTCCGACCTAGGATGGGTTACCCAGCCAAAGTGAGAAGCCTACAAAATGACGAACGGAAGCTTGTGCTGAAACGTGGCAGACCGTGGGAACGGAAGAAGCTGAATGAAAGACCCATCTATTTACGGAGCGTCTTTTTCATCCTGGCAATCGCCCAGAGCGTGGTGCACCTCTGCTTCGACTACGACCAGGTCGTCCTACCGATCACCAAGGCACAGAATGAACCTGTCACTCCTCACGCTCGCGGCATGGCAGCCTGGATCTCCGAAAGAACCCGGATCCTGGCACCAATGTTCGACTGGAATACAGATGACTGGGCGAGTTCAATCCAGCGGAACGTGGTTCTGCGGACATCCGTCGTCTGCGTATCTGCTACATTCGTCTACCAATTGCTCATTCGGCGTGCAGCCTGGAGTTGGTCATTGACCTTTGCTTCGATCGTCTGGGATGTACCAGAATCACCGTTGTCGTTCATACCTCCGCACTACCCTTCTCTGCTCGGGCGCTCAATCACCGCAGGCCTCCTGCTCGTCTTCTTGTGGGAGTCCTCGAGTGCGTTGTTCTCCGCTTACGTCGCCGGTCAGCCATTCAAGAGGGAGCAGCCTCTATCCGCCTCGTCGATAGATCAGAACGGGACGCTGCTGAACGGTCTAAAGTCCAGGAAGGAGATCCCAAATGTAAGAACATAAACCCTGAGATGGACGCTTTGAGGCTGACGAGAGCAGACGTTTGCATTCTGGGAGCTGTCACTCATCACTTTCAACTTCCTCGATCGACGAAAAGCCTTCTTCACAGACATTGATCGCAAGTCCGGCCCAGCGTGGACCCAGATCTCAATTGCGTGTTTGAAGAACATACAAGACATCAACAGCCGTATTCAGACCTATCTGAACCCTCCCCCTCCATCGTCAGCTCAAGCCGGTGCGGCTCAACAGCCTGCTCAACAGATCCAAATCCTCCCCAGAATATCCACACCCCTCAGACAAGACAACATCCTCTCCAACCCTTCCCCGCCCTCTACCCGCCTCGACAGGATCGAATCCAACATCGGCGCCCTAGCCAAATCCTACGGCCAATCCCCAACCCCAGGCACCTTCAAAGTGCCCTACAGCCCAGAAACGAGATCCTTCCTCACATCCTCCGGCCAGAAGATCCTCGCCTCTTCCCCGCAAGCCCAGAAACTTCTCACCTCCAACGGCGAATCCCCCCCCTCCACCACACCCTCTTTTCCGACAAGCAAATCTGGCATCACCAACCTAATCCACGATTACATCCTCCTCTTCCTTCGCTCCCGCTTCGGCCATCCTTTCCGGCAATCCTTCGGTCTACGGACCAGCTCCGTGATCCTTGGCGCTCCACACAGCAACCTGTACCAGATCCTTCTATCTACAAAATCCCTCACTGCCCTCGCCGTAGCCTCTCTGACCGAAGATCCTTACGGCCGGGTCTCCAATGACGTCCCCACCATCATCCGCACTTACACGAGCACGGTCCAGACGATCGAGGCGTTTGTCAGAAACCTGCCCCCGCACTGGACGGATGTCCGATTTCGCGAGGAGACGGATCGAAGCGCAGGACCGGATGTGGAGCAGGTGGTACAGTGCCTTCGAACCGGACTGAAGGATCTGTTGGCGGCCTTTGGGCAATATGCAAGCGAGCTCGGCCTAGGGGAGGGAGAGATGCGAATTGCGAGCCAGGTGGCTGCTCCCATGGATGGGGGGAACCAGCAGTGACTGATCTGCGTGCTGTGCATGACGGTTCCTTCTCCACTTCGCCGTCTTACAGCATTCATCTGCATAGAAGATGGATCATTGTGGATGCAAGAATTCTGCATCCTCCCTCGGCAAGGTCGCAAAAAGCAAAAAGCAAACGCCGCACACCGCTCTTTCTTGCAGGGAAGCGCGCATCCCCCACAACCACCAAAAACTCGACACGTTCGGATACGGGGGGAAAAGAAAAGGTCCGAGCATGGCCGATCATCAGAAACGCCGCAAGAGCGGTCAGAAGTGCTGCAGCTGCTCTCGTGATGCCTTGATGCCGCAGCCTTGCCGGACTTGTACCAGCAGGCAGGCATTGCCGTTCTCGGCCGCTTGCGATTCCTTCAGCCTAAGCCTTGGGGCGAGCAGGATACCTGGTAACCAGCGAAAGAGGGGGATGATGGGGGTGGAGTTGTGAGTCATGCACAATGCGCCGCGACCCTGCGTGGGGAAGTACGCCATGGGCAGCCTTATGGCGTGCATGGGGAGAGATACGAGAATACAAAGGAGCTGAGGGAGAAACCCATCGCGTAACTCAAAGGGATAGAGATCAAGTGATGAAATCCAAGGGGGAAGATGATGATCATTGCATATTGTAGAAAAGCCATATCCCAGGTCCTTTCCACTCTCCCTTTACCCACCGTACTCTTCAACTCTGTATATTGATGTCCCAAAACCTGCGGTAAAGTAAATGTCGTCGTAAATTCGTGTCTTTTGCGAGATTATCATGTCATGGCGAGGGCATGCCGTGGCAGTGGCCCCCTTGGCTCTTTAATCGGAAGGCTGCGAGCTTCTCCCGTGTCGCGGCAGCGATTGTACAGAAAAACGGGACGGTCTCATGCGATTCGGGGAAAGATCAGAAGGGAATTCGTTCAATGCGCTTCCTCAGCCTTGTATCCACCGCCGCCACCATATCCGACGCCCCCTCCTGCGCCTTGCATCTGCATGGCCTGATGTTGTTGCTGCTGCTGCTGTGTGTGCTGGTGCTGTGGATGCTGATGCGAGGGGGCCATGTAATTGATGCTGGGATCTATGTTGGTCATTTCCATCGATACCATCGGGGGAGGCGCCATGTTCCCCTGTTGCTGACCCATGTTCATCGGTTGCTGCATCTGCGCTTGGGTCGCCATGTTCAATTGCTCCATTCCAGCGGCAGAAGACATGGCCTGTGAGCCCGCGGGTAGGTTTCCCATGTTCGCGATGGGCGCACTGGACAATTGAGTGGGGGTGCTGGATTGGCTGCCGCTGTCGCTGGCTATTTGCGGTGCTTCATCACGCAAGCAGGTCTGCTCGAGGGAATTGGTGTGCTTGCCACTCTTGCCGCCGTGGCTGTGTTTCAGATGCTGCCGGAAGTGGTCGGCGCGGTAGAATTTCTTGCCTTGATTGCACTCGCCGAATTTGTGGGCGTTTTTGAGATGATGTTGCCGTTCGTCCCAGTTGACCGGCTCTCTGGAGAACTCCTCGCCGCAGTAGCCGCAGAAATCCGAGGCGATGAGGCCGTTGTGAGTTGGGGATTGATTTTGCTGATTGGAGGTGGGGTGGGGCACCGCGGTGAGGTGCGGCGAGATGAAGAATGCTTTGGCGTAATCGTTCGCTATCACGCCACAAGACCATGAGTTCGTTCGGCGGTGGATCGAATTCTGATGTCGTTCGGCCTCGTTCTTGTTCTTGAATTTGTTGTGACAGTATAGGCACTCGTATTGTTTCTCGTTCTTATGGCGCCTGTTTTGGTCAACAATCATGCAGCTGCTCGATGTCTTCGTTGAAAGCTTACTGCAGTGCTTCCTGCGTTTCAAATTTCTGCGGTCTCTTGGGACAACAATGGCACTCAAACGGTGGTCCTCCCTTGGAGCTGGTCTGCTTCCGTGCATTCTCTTTGGTCGTACGTGTTGGGGTGGAGTCGTGATCGGACACCGGATGGTGCTGGGGATAGGGACCGGAGCGGGCGTTGGGCGAGGTCGCGTTCATGGAGATGGCAGAGTATTGAGGGTCGCGAGCGTTCAGGTGAGGATAGGATGGTTGATCGGAGCTAGGGGAGAGGCCACCAGGGGAATGTTGGTCCATGCTCGTGTAGCTGCTCTCGCCCACTGATGGCCCTCCCGAAGACGCGTAAGAATTCTGCCGATAGCCAGCCGAGGACTGCGAAGAGATCGAACCTTGATGCTGAGCATAGCGATTTGCATCCTGCGCGGTCAGATGCTGCTGCTGGGGCGGGGTGTCGATGGAATATTGCTCCGCGCTGGCCGCTGTTTGTTGCATGAAGGAGGCCCGCATCTGGGCGGCTTGAGCCTCCTCGCTGGGGCCTTCCGGCGGCATCTTTCGTTTCAAAATGCCCGAGCGCGACGGTTGCGACTGAAGGCGTCGAAAAGGTTCCTGGGTGCGGTATTGATTAGTCTCGGGATGGTATTGTTGAAGTGGGGAGCGATCGTCAATACGGAGATGGCGAACGGTTTCTTCCATTCGGAAGGTCGAGTCTGTCTCGGCAGGGAAGGGTGGCTCGTATTTTTCCCGCTTGACCTCATTAGTCGTATTATATGCTGACTCATCAAACTGGGACAGGAGAGATCCGCTGCCAGAGCGTCGGCTTTTTTGCTGTCGTGAAAAGTCGTTGGAAGTAGGAAATCGTTGCGGGGTGGACGTGGGCGAAGGGAAATCCGAGTCGAGGGTCGACGAGCGGGACAGGTGTTCCAGCTTCGGGCTGCGGTAGTCCATGAAGCCTTTGGCGCTGGTGGCCGAGGTGGCCGACAGGGGGGATAGCGGTCTGGAATGCGGACTGTCAATGTAGCGACTGGACATCGGTTCTTGCTTGATGGGCGGGTCTGCAGGCGGGCTCGAGCCGGAGTTGGGAAAAGACAGCGATCGAAATTGGCTGGGATGTCGTAGGGAAAAGGAGAGAACCGAAGTCGGACTGCTCTCCACGCTGCCAGGGTTGAATGTCGAGCTGCGAGGCGGTGTCGTGCTGGGCTTTCCAATCTTGGACAACAGATTCTTGTCGTAGGCCTGAGATGACTTTTCCTGATCCCGGTGATGCAGTTGCTTCTCGCCCGGCAGACTGTGGTCGACACGAGTTAGTCTGGACTGATCCTGCCCTTCTGTCGTGTTGTGGTCTTGCCGTTCGGCTGTTTTTACAGAATTCTTTCATAGCATGAGGAAAGTGAGGAGAAAAAAGAGCAAATACTGACGGCTGGGATAGAGGGCCCGGCCCGGAGAGGCTGTAGTACCCTTCATCCTGAAGCTGCTGTGCTTCATATCTACGATCCGAATCCGTGGGAGATCTCATCATTGACTCGATCGACGGACACGACGTCTCACTGCCCTGGCCGTACTCAAATCGTTCAGGCAGCCTTCTCTCCTCCGTTCGACGTCCCCAACTTTTGGGAAAGCTCAGCCCTACATCCGAAGGGCTCTTCTGCCCTGCCGGAGGTCCTTTATAAGATGGTGCATGTCCCCAGTCCGGTCGCCTCTCAGCCTCAGGGTGGCTCCCGTCTACATATCTGGGCGGTGGCAGCGGCGGAGGAGCATGGGGCTGCCTCCTATCTGGCATGCGCACTGCCATTGGTACAGATTCCGCGTAACCAGCGGGTGCCATACGTCCACCAAACGGCCGGCGCTCCTGAGGTGTATGGTAATGGTGGGCATGATTCGAAGAAGAGGGTTCAATGTGCCGAGGTCTCATACTGACTTGCGACGTTGCCACGCTGAAAAAAAAACCCCTATGCTCTCGACCGAGTGTGTCCTTGGCTCCAAAGTCAATCCATCAGAAAGGAGTCCCGTAATTGTATTCGTGATGTCGATATGTGGCAACGGCCACTGATAGGGAAATGGTCAAATCAATTGGTTGAGAAACGGTCGTCCAACCAGCTGCTCGGACACGATCTTGGAACCTCAACGCTACTGGACCTGTCTTTCTTTTTTGGATCTTGGCCACTGGAACGAGAAGAAGAGAAAACAGAGGGGAAAAGCACCAGGACGCAATCCTCCAAACGACACTTCCCTTTTTCCTTTCCACGGGTCGACCTTCAGCACATGACGCTGATGACTGAGGTCAGCTTGAGCGAGATCAAGCCGTTGCGGAAGTGGGGCTGAGAGGTCTCAAATACATTTTTGAGTGGCAGGTAGGAAGCCTTCAGCCCTATTCGACGAATTGTGCCAGGACTTTTTTTCAGCTGCCATGTCTCCCATAATCATGTTAGTTGCGAAGAGGCGACTATTTCCCTCCCCCCTAAGCACCTAAGCAAGTACTGCTGGGATCGCCGCTCGAAAGCTCCAACTTTAATTCCTTGCCATCGGCGTTGCGGTTTATCGGTGCCCGGCCCTCCCCATATGCAGGGCTAAGGATCGCTCGGGCAAGTCGGACTAGGAGGGGGAGGTGGGTCAGGATTGTTGGCTAACGTCTAACTTCCAGCATAGGAATTGGGGCCAGGGGCACATCCCGGCAGATGCGGTCCCAGGTGCATTTAAGGCACTCAATTCGCAGCATTCCTCTGTGAGGGTGAAATCAGGTAATATCTTTTTTTTATCCATCCATACGGCTAGGCGTGTCGACTCCTCGACCAGCGGTTGGGCAGAAACATTCAAATGCCACACGTGTCTCAATAGGCTGCCCTATTGTCTCAGACCGCAATCTGTCGTTCTAGGGCAAGTGTCACGGAGTTATTGATGGGTGCGCCCTATCAGCCTTACCGGGGGGCCGCTAAATGTTGGAAACGACCAAGTTCAGTCCCATTCACCCCTCGACCATATTACTCCTCGTACTCCTCCGTCCTGACTCATGGCCATCATCTGACGGGCTTCCATGACGTCTGAAGTCTGTATCTTGCGAACGAAGTCAAGTCCTGGCTCGGAACCGTGCTGACTTGGATTACGGTGGAGGCGACTTTGCCTCTTCGCCTTGCTTTCATCGCTTCGGGGCGTTTGGATTTGGCCTGTCTTGGCTCCACAAGCGCTTCGCAGCTTCTGTGTTGCATGTTGCAGGACATGATGCATTCAATCCCCTCTAGCAGCACCAGTCATTCCATGTGGACGATTTCCTCACCATCATCCTACGCAACTAGCCCACCACAGCGAGGAATAGGGCGTGCACTTCGCTTATATGTACCGAGCAATCAACCAGACTAGAGCAAGACAACGCCCTTGCCTTACGGTAGTCTCCTGCTTCCATCTGATATCACTTTTTCAACTGTTGAGAGATCGACGGACCGATTTGGCGCTGACGGAAGCCATCCTGCGGAGAAGTTCGACTGCTGATCGTAAGCCTTACCGTCATTTAATATTTAGGGATACGTTTTCCGCTCGCGATCCTGCACCGAAGAGGCACAGCTCTGGGAAGGCGTCCATTGGCAAATCGGAACCACTGCAGAGAATGTTGTATATCCGGCCGTTCGTCAGATCCCTTCAGCGAAATCGCTCTCCACGATTTGTAAGTTTGACGAAATCAAAACCCGTCTCAGCAACTCTGTGCGCATATTCTGTCAGCGGCTTGCTCGCTAGATGACACCGCGGTCACGCGATTTGCTTGTAAGCTGACCGTGTTCGCCCAAGCATGCAAAGCTAGGAAGGAAGGAATGGCTTAGCGATCAATTCCACACACAATGTGGAGCGGACTTGTACTAATTCCTCAAAAGACGCCATCCAGCATGATGCAGCGTAAGTTGATGCCAGATTGGTGTTGCGCTTGCATAGCTGCATTTTTCTCAATTCCGCCTGCCCTACTGCAAGTTGCTCCTGTCACTACAGCACTAGAACCACGGCACTCTTTTCGGAGCAGAGGTCTGATCTGGAAGGTGTGAAAACGGATGAGTTGGTTCAGGGCGCGAGGGATTTGGCTCCTTTCTGATTCCTATTGTTCATGTCTCTGGTGATGCTGATCTACTGAGACAGTTGCCGGAAAACCCTCGACTGCGGAGCGCATGGCGTGTATGGGCTGTGTAGCGTGCATGAGACAATGCGCAGAGGAGATTTTTGTCCCCGCTGTCAGACGCAGAGCGCAAAACCGCGAACATTGGATGCATTGCGGAATTGCAGCTCGATTATGCAGAGCGTGAGCCCAAGCTGCACTTACAATTGGGGCCAGTGTGTCGAGGATACACCAGGCTTGCAGCGGATCGAGGATGCATTGTAGATCCCCGACACCGTCGATTGGTCCGTGGGTAGTGATTCGGAAAACGCCATACATGTGCAGGACATGACACGTAAGATCCGCCCAGAATTGACTCTCCCCTACCTGGAGCCATATACTGGCAATACGCCTCGGTCAATCGATAAGAGATGCCTTTTCCAATGTTGTGCGTAGATAGGATTTTGGGCTATGTGAGGGGCAGGTCGTACCCCTCACTACTGTTGCTCCTCGATGGACTTGGTCGGAGCTTGCCAGCGCTAGAAGGACGGCAACGTGCTCTTGAAACCTTCTGCAAAGGTTCTGGAAAGCTAATTCGATCCCTTACAAGGCCGCCTGGATTCTAGAGCCGTGGAGTCTGTCTGGAGCCTTGGGCAGGTCGGTAAGGCGTTGCCGCAGCAGCCTTGCGCAACGGTTGGGGCGAAACAGGGAAACAATGTCTCTGACCGGATTGGGAAGTAAGTCATCGGCCCCATTTTCGATGCCAGGGACTGGCATTCTTGCACCGAAAGAGATGAGACAAGAATGTCGCCCGCGAAAACTGGATGGCGACATGCATGAATATTGCCAGCACGACAAGCAGGAGAGACACAGATGATAATAATAGGCAGCGTCGTTGATTAGGGCGGGGTATCAACGTAGCGGTGGGTACGTACCCTTGGAGCCCGAACCACCAGAACCAAGGAAACTCGACGGTGGCGCGGATACCAGACGGACACTTGTGATTCTGCAACTGAATCGAGAGCCTTGACTCTGTCCATGCAATTGTCCAGCTGACAAATTGAGCGAACCTGGGATAGGGCGTGCCATGGCCCATATGGCCCTTTCGTAAGGCGTGAAGCGTGGATTCTCTCGATCGGGTAGAACGTGGCGACCCATAAGGTTCACATGTTCCCAACGCCACTTGATGCGCCTACGCGAGATCGCACGAGGCATCACAGCATATCTTGGCATCGCCCACGTTGAAGCTCGCCGTCGCCTGGAACTTTTACACTGCCCAATCAGTCTTCAAACCCGTTCGCCGTCTCGGATGCCATTATTATCCTGTGCAAGTTGCAACAATCATGTCACTTGATCGCATTCCAGGTACGAACCTCTGCATTGGCGGGTAAGTCAAGAAATATTAATTCACGACAAGATTATTGCGCCGGATTACCTCCGTGTTCAGCTTCCAGTTCACACCGCTGACTCGCGTCTGAAAAGCCTGTTCACCCTTCGCCGGAAAGAGGCACTCCGCAAAGTCAACATCACGCACGTACTCTCCGTCTTGCGTTTGCCGTTGGACCAAGACCTGTTCCAGGATTACGAGCATCACGTGGTCGAGCTGGATGACGTCGAGGACGAGAACATCATTCAGCATTTCAAATCCAGCAACGAATTCATCCAAAAAGGGCTCGATGGAGGCGGTGGAGTCCTCGTGCATTGGTAAGTCCTTGTGAATTGTAGCACACGGTAGCCATGCTCGGCAGGTTCAGCTGGTTGTCGTCTGCAGTGTCTGTGCGTCTGGCCATCCTGGTCTTCGCTTGCATGGGCAGATCTCCCAACAGATCTCCCAACAAAAGAAATGGGCCTGAAAGTAGGAAATGGCAAGAGCACGTTGTAAATGTCTGAATTGGGACGATCCAAGTCCTTCTTCCCGGATTCCTCGCTCGAGGGATTAAGATTGTCGGCCTCATGGACTTGCAGGGCCAAATCAAGTTGAAACTCTCCGTGCGCCCCCCTTTTATCAAGAAACAACGACAATGCTCGCAGACGTCGTCCCGTAACGCATCGTATCTGCCCTTGAAGCCACCTGGAGCGTCTCTGCTTTTTGATTGTCCCCACACCTCCTCTTCTGCGTCCCCCTCCCTCCCTCCCGCACCCGATCCACGCCGACCAACCTCAAACCCCTGGCTAATGTCTCCCCCCCTCCTCTTCCACTACAGCGCCATGGGCAAATCCCGCTCCGCCGCCCTCATAATCGCCTACCTCCTCTTCTCCACAATCGCAACCCCTGCCCCTCACACGCCCGACACCGCCCTCGCCCTAATCCGCCAATCCCGCCCCTTCGCCGAGCCCAACCCCGGGTTCATGCAGCAGCTCCAGCTCTACCACCGCATGGGCTGCCCCGCCGACCTGGACGCCCAACCGGAATACCAACGCTGGTGCTACACGCGGGCCGTGGAGTCAGCCTCGAAGCTGGGCTCGGCTCCGGATTTCAGCGGGGAGGGGGTGAGGTTCCGGGATGAGCTATCATCACCACCGCGCGGTGGTGTTGCTGAAGCACAGGACGGGGACGAGGACAGAGGGGGGGGGATGACGTATCGATGCCGACGGTGCCGGCAGCGGTTGGCCGCCTCACCGGATCTGGGCGCGCATGTCCCGCGGATGCAGACGACGTCGAAATCGTTCTCCCAAGCTGTTTCTTCTGCTTCTTCTGGTCAGCAGCAACAGCAGCAGCAATGCGCGCACCTCTTCCTCGATCAACCGCTCTCGTGGATGCGGGGCGAGCTGGAGCAGGGGAAATTGGAGGGAAGGCTGGAGTGTCCCAACGCCAAATGTAGGACCCAAGTAGGGAGGTATGCGTGGCAGGGGTTGAAGTGCAGTTGTGGGGGGTGGATGTGTCCGGGGATTTGTTTGGGAGTGAGCAAGGTGGATGGGGTGAGAGATAGAGGATCGATGAGGGAAGGGGGAGGTGGTGGCGATGGCAGTGGTGGTAGTGATATCGGCAACGAAGGGCTCAAGGATCCAAAAGAGAAGATTCAGGGAAGGGATGGCATTTGTTAGGCGGCCGAGAGCTCGGGCATGCCTTCAGCCGTGAGAGTAGAACAAAGAGAGCACTGGGAGGTAGGGGAGGATGCGTTCAATGCCACACGTATTTGATAGAGCCACATATGTCTGCAAAGACCGTTTTCAAATACAGAGACCAATATTCTGTAGAAAACAACCCCGTCAAAAGAGATCTGCCGTCCATCGCTGCTTTCGTTGACGAGAAATTGCATTCGCCAGAATACGCGTCTTCCCCGTGATGAGGTGGCCGGGAGGGTTAAAAAAAAAGAGATTGAGACATTTCTGGCGGATAATCACAAAAGGGGGTTTGCATCCGTGACATCGAAATGTGGTATTCTGTCGCTAAAAAACAAATGCTCATCTCAAAGACTTCCATCAAGAAAATCTCTGCATTTTGTTCTATAACTGGATGAAACGTCTCCACACCAGGCTTCGATGGGGTTGGTACGCGAGAAGGCAGAGTCCAACATGAAGTCAAAACACGGATGAAAGGGTGTCCACATGCCAGAGGTACTTCATGGAGGGAACCGCTATGAGAGTGCAGAGTGCAGGCAGCGAGGTGGTGATTGGCAAGCCTCAAGAGAGCCTAATTGTTGAAGAAGCCTCCGATCATCCCCGAAATGGACAACCTCCGAGATTCAAGGAGGGTGAATGGATCGTTGATGGAAACTCGAGCCATGCAAAGCCATCGTCCGGTCATTCACCCGGTCATGAGGGCTCGAGAGCGGTCGATACGCGCCAATAGGGTTCCCATTCGGTGAAGATCATGAGAAGATGATGACAGGTTGGACCCAGGTGATTGGTAACGATGCTGCATGGCACTCCCTAGGGCCACACAAGTGAGGAAGGGAGGTATGACACACGGGGATGTGACGAGGTCACCAATAGGGGCTGAATACGACAGAGGTCCTTAGACCGGAGCGGCGGCCCCGATGGAATGCGGGCGACGGAGAGACTAAGCTAGCCAAACACTGTTACTCACATGCTTTGGTCAGTAAGCCAGTCAGTGCAAGGTCCGACGAACTCCATGATCGAGCGGTCACTCGAAGGTTGATAAGCGGTCACTCGAAGGGTGATGAGCGGTCGCTCGAAGGGTGATGAGCGGTCAAGTGTCAACGGTTTTGGTCATTCCAGTGCATCTTCATTGCTGGCGTCGGTAGTCATCCAAGCTATCGTCTTTTTTCGGTCAAGGTGGAGGAGGTACAACCCCCATGACGGGTTTCATTTGAGCACGTAAGGATGTCCCGGATTAGCTTGCATTAGCCCCAGTCACCAGAGACGCGGTGTATGGCTGCCAGGTGTTTCCTCAGTCAAGGCTTCGATGTACTAAGCGGAAGCGTAGATCTACACACCATCAAGGCGAGGACCTCTGCAGAGCGAGCACCACGGCGTCACTCAAACAGGATATTAGACACATGTTGTAGCCAGCTTTGCAGTGCGAAATGATTCATGAAGAGAGAGAAGGCCCGATCCTTGTGGCAACACACGGTCCACGTGATCTGATTGGCTGAACGGTGGCAAAAAGGGAAAATTTTCGTCCCTTTTCAGAAGCCATAGGGAACAAATTGTCTGTGGAAAAGACTATGTCGTTTTTACGATACATAGACTGAAAGCTTCTGCTGCAATCAGAGACAGATAGACTCTTGATGCACTCGTTAGTTGGCTTTGATGCAGATCAAAAAGCAAAGTACCTGTTTTCAAGGGGAGCCCAACACCTCTTCTTTCTGGAGACTGCTTTTACTAGCATTTTGTAATGTCTTCGTCTTTCAAACCAATGGAGATACATTTTAATGGATGATAAGCAGAGCGCAGGCGGAGGAGACGCACTCAATGTAGCAACTCCTGAGAAACATACAGTCGATCCTCTGCCTACCGTTTCGCCTGGCTTGGCCTCTTCGACCTAGGGACGTAATGCTGCTGCCTGAAAATCTCGCGAAGTGCGTCGAGTTGGTGTCGGCGTGTCCTGATGTGCCGTTGCATGAGCCATTTCCAAAGTGTCGAGACGAAGGAATATTGTCCCTACGCCACGGATCAGATCTAGAGTGGTGAGTGGTCAGAAGAAGCGATGCGGTGTGGTTCTTTTCCATTCCGTCAGTTCAGTCGGCGGCGAAGCGGTTGGGATGACTCCACGCTTTTGATAATGGGACAAGGGGTATTGCGCCACAATGGATGGGGAGGATATTGGCGCAAAAAGCCCAAACTCATCCTAGCCCTCCTGATGGCACCGAGGGGAAGGTCGAAGGATTCTTCAGGCGTTCCCGATTCCTTTTTGCCATTTCCGCATTCTTCATCCGATCAAGTCTCTTTTGATAAAAGACCCTGCATATCGTTAGAGCAGGCCAACGTTTCGAGAATGTTCTCCCGTCTGATAAGCATACTTCTGTAGGGCATAGGTCCGAGGCACATCCTCTTCAGCAGGGGTCACATTCCTGTTGGTGATGGCATTGATCTTGCGAACCAGTAATGTGAGCGACTCCATCTCCACATGATCCATCTTTCATACCTTGTCATTCTTCTCCTTTTCCGTCTTTGCATCCTCTTCCTTGTCATCAGCCTTGCTCTTGTCTGCATCCTTCTTCTCCTTCTTGTTCTTCTTCCGTTTCATCTTCTCCTCGTACTCCACCTTCACCTTCTCAATCTCTCGCTCCATCTCCTCCTTCCTCTTCTTGGCCGCAAGCTCCGCTTCATCGACTATGGGGCTTGCGAAGCC
Source organism: Ramalina intermedia (assembly GCA_003073195.1). Lineage (NCBI taxonomy): Eukaryota > Fungi > Ascomycota > Lecanoromycetes > Lecanorales > Ramalinaceae > Ramalina > Ramalina intermedia. The sequence continues at coordinate 10,690 of PEKF01000039.1, read as the reverse complement.
TCGGTCTTTCAGATGCCCTGGACAAAGGTAGAAGAAATCCTTCGCCTGAGGTTAGTAATAAATCCCATCAGCCGAGCTTGTTGCAGAAAATGCCGCATACTTTGTTGTCGGGCGTAATGAGAACGCTAGTTGTGGGCTTATAGCAGACATCGCATGCTTTCGCCGACGCCTCCGCCACCTTACGGAGGTGCCAAACATTGGGAATAGTGGCCATGGTGGTGGCGTGGAGGAAAGATGAGGTGTCGTTGGATGGCGACCTCCGCCAACTGCCAAGCTTTGCCCCTTTTAGGCAACGTTACCGACTGGCTGGTATTATGTTATTTCTTTGAATTATTACGTTTTCCCAAGGTAAATCCATTCCATAGCAACACCATTACAATTTGAATTATTCGGTCGCTCCTCCATCATTTCTTACAAATCTCGCGGTATCAGAATTAGAGCGCTCCTCCACGCTTGACTTCGCACTCTGAGCTCTTCTTCGAGCATCCACCCATATCATGAATTCACTGTACGTCTGAGGCATGACCTTGACATCATTCTCCACCAGGAAGGTGTAGTTGAATTGACCCGTCGGCTTTGTCTCTCCATGCTCCACGTTGCGCACTTTGCTATCCACGCGCACCTGCACACGAGTGAATCGATTCGAAGTCGTATCTTTGACCTCGGTATGGCCGAAAGCACTTTGATCTGATGGAGACACCAGAGGCGGGTCCGTGTAGGCAATAGTCGCAGTGAGGTAGAGAACGCTACCCACAGGCACCGGGTTCTCGAAAGTACTCGGATCGAGATTGATAAAGGTCGGTCGTGCATGTGAAAAGGCTGCGCAACAGCAAAAAGCCAGCTCAAACGTCTGCTTGAGAAGAAAACCGCCAAAGATCATAAAGCTGTGGCGGTTACGATACTGTGGCTGCATGATCTGGGAAGAGTGTAGGACAGTCGCAGACATGAATCGAAGATTCTCGGGCTTTCTGGTCGCAACATTGGGGTCTGGAACTTGTCAAATGGCGGGTTCTGATAGGCACGTAGCACTTACCATGGTATTCCAACTGTTTGAGCCACATTGCATGAATCAAGTCGCTCTCTTCGTCATTAGGTGTTTGCTTCCGCAGCGCCGTCTTTGCCATGGCTTTCTTTTCCTTGGAATTATGCTCACCCAGAGCAAATAGGCGCTTTTCTTCTGCGGTCTCCGGCTGTAGAGGACTGATAGCAGTCGGTTTCTTCGTGGCTGGATCCAAAGAGACCATTGTGAAAGCGCAGGTCAGCAAAACATCCTCGTCTCCCACTTCACTGCCAGCTTCTGGGGCCTTTGCAATCTGTAGAGAAATCTCCATGCTGCTTCTGCCGGTCGCATACGTGACTTGACCGGACAGTTCGAGGTCACAGATGCTTTGCTGTGGGTGTCTGATGGTGATCCTGTCTACCGCTGCCGTGACTGTTGTGACGGCATCTCCGGTATGTTTGTAGGCTACCACCCCCGACAAAGCATCGAGATCCATGAACAGCGTCCCAAGCCTTCCATCGTTCAGCACGGTGGGCAGTTGACCATGGATTAGGCCTACCTGATATGGCCGGTAGCATTCAGGTAGTTATCACAAAGCCATGGGTCTTGGGCAAGCGGGATCACCTAGTCCTAGGTCAGTCAGCTAGGTGTGTTTGGAGATGGGCGCTAGGGAGGTCCACCTACCACTCTGTGGAAGCTGTCCGCCATCCTTTTCGCCCTCAGGTCACGAGAGGCAGGCTCCACCAGCTTTCCTGGCATCGTTGCGGCCTCTTTCTTCGCATCGCGTAGAGCTTGGATCCATGGAGTTCTCACGCGCATGTTTGTGAGGTCCCGATAGACCCCATCGGTCTGCCATATGGAGCAAGTATGGAAGGTACGGTTGGATCGGTTTAGGAAGCCTGCGAGAAGCTTCGCAGGCAATTCAGAAACGCGAGAGGCTTTCGGAAAGAACCTCGCGAGCGCCATTCTTCGGAGCAACCAGCCTCGATTCTGAACAGGATGATGTAGTTGAACACAAGGTGGACTGAAGGTTGAATATAATCTTATCACAAGCTTTAGTACTAACACTAGGGTTACCAACACCTGCAACGTCTTGCGCCGGACATCTGATGACCTCGTCTCCAAGCGGCAACTGGAAGTTGCTGACAATCCTCTGACGCTTTTCGTATCGTACATATGCCGGATGGATAAGGGACTTCATTTTGGGCGGACACTGCCGTCTTCATCGGAATGCTGATCGAGATCAAGTGGCCAGGGAACGAGTATCAGGGTGCTGCAGTATCAGAAAGCATGGCCCATCAGCTACAAGTCGGAGCTTATGTTCGGTGGTTATTCAAGTATAAGTTCATTTGAATTCGTAAAGGATACCGCAGGACTGTGGATGGCATGATCTGAGGCACTGCCTCCGTCGTGCTCGTAGATCTAGGTGGGTGTTTTGACGTGGACACACGAGGGTTCTGGTATATGTACGACGGTCTCTCCAATCATATCGGATGAACAATGAGGCAGCTGGAGGCCGCTTGCTTGACCTTGTATCGGCCATCATCTCTTACAAGCAAGATTTCTTGTATAGGTTGAAATCGTCCTTGTCTCCTGGCACAAAAAGTCCACAAAGGTACCATGTCAGTGTTGAATGCTTCAATTGTTTGCATGATTTGAGAATGTATCCCGCAGGATCGACATACCCCAGTGCCAACTTTACCAAACGCTGAAGCTTTGATTGAGTGTACTGTGAACATGTCAATCCACTATATAGTCAAAGCACGAACCCTTCCCCTCCAGATGACAGCATAAAGATAATCAACTGATGGGGAGGGGCTCCGAGCCCCCCCAACTATTAGTCCACATTAGCTGTTCCAAAGGGTTGGGGTTGGGATGCAAAAGCATCCCAAACCTACGACAGAAGGCGCGCTTGTGCTCCCCTTTGTTACTCGAGACCTCCACCAAGTGTCTTCTTGGTCCGTTTCTCGGACAATTCGGTCTTCGATTGTATTTTCGCCATTTGCATTGCGAGAGGCCGCTTCAGCGCGTGCTACACTGACAATCGCTTAGGCCTCCTGTCCAGCACTCGGATGATCGTCGGCGGCGGGATAAGGCACGATGAAGCCGCATTTTTCAGCATCCTGGACCAGAGCAGCGAGCGCACTACGCTCCATGCCAGGACCTGCTTTGGCGTTGTATGTCATGTCTTTGATCGTCTGAACGTGGCAGACAACGGTCAGGGCGAACTGACATCGCGTGAGGCCGACGTTGATCCGATTTGCCTCCTGTGTGTACCCGCTGAGATATTGCGTTACTCCCGACCCAGGACCGCCTCCAGAACGTTTCGCAATGACCAGGTCGAGAATGATAATCGGTGATTGCTGGCCCTGGAAAGCATCAATCGTAGAGATCGAGCGTAGCTTCCCAGGGAGTTTGTTATCCCCGCTTCGTTCCACGAGTTTCCGCTTTGTGATCGCTTGCTGAGCTTTATACATAGTCAGTATGGCGATCTGCCCGGGTTCGACTCCATTGTCAAGGTAGAAGGCCACCACATCGACAACAGCATTGGCATTGGCGAAGTTCTGCAACGACGTTCCACCGAGTATATCAGGGCGTGCGATGCCCTTGTAGACGTCGAGAAGCATGAACTCGGCCGGCTCCACGGAACCCAAAGCCAGGTTTACTGCTCGGGCAGCTTTTCGAACCTCGTTGTCTTGATCGGTACTTGGATCAGATACCAGCTCGCCGTCGTAACACAACCAGCTCGGCAATCTACAAAGTAATTGATGGAACTGGTAGGTGATCGTCAACATCGAAGTTTCGCGACCTTTGTCCACAAGGAATTCCATGAAGGATATTCTCATATTTGGACCAAATTCATTGAACAAGCCTTCGATCTGGACAGGCTTTAGCTGCCAGTGATCCCCAATCACGATCAGCCCTTGGAGAGTGTCGCGGTGTGTTGCTAGTGCCACGCACATCGCAGGAATAGTCATCTGTCCGGCCTCCTCGCAGACGAGGATGGTGGCTTTGAAGCCGGCAATGGCAATCTCTTTTCCGGAGCGGTAGGTAGTCGCGAGCACGCAGTCCGCGGCCGCTATGACGCGGGACAGCTGTTTGAGGCGCTCGTCTCTCCACTCACGGGCGAGTCTTCCGTCCGGGGCTGCTCCATGAAGTTTTCGGATCCTCAAGACCAACTCCCAGTAACGCTTTGACCGAGAGCCCTCCATGTGAGCATACTCCAACTCTGTGACCTCTTCCTTTGGAGGTGGCGGTACTGTTGGCTTCCATAGTTCCCAAGCGTCGACATAATCCTGATAAAGGGCATCTCTAAGTTGGTGGACTTGACCTGCTCCTGGGTCGTAGCGCTTTTCCCGCCGTCTCCGTGTGGTGAGGGCCAGGTGTTCTTCTTCCAGCGTTGCGACCTCGTCCATGCGAGCATCCAATTCCGGACCGTGCTCCAGATTCAAGAAAATGTTGATGGCCTCTGCAATCCTTGAATCGGTCATGAGGCCGCTTGCGGACTGACCGTCCAGACCTTGAAGTATGTCAATCTCATTGGTCTGCTCGACTTCGAGACGAAGCACTTTCTTGCCGGTATCTTTCATTTTCTTGAAGATTTGGTCGCAAACGTTGTCGATCGAGACATGGGTTGGACCGGCCACATGAACCTTGTGCCCTGCCAAGAGCAAGGCTCTCACGGCTTCAACACAAACGGTTGTCTTGCCTGTGCCCGGCGCTCCACGTATGGCACTGATGCGGCCCTCAGCCTGTTTGAGAGACATGAGAGCTTTCCTCTGAGGTGAGTTCAGAGGGTTGACGGACGCCTTGCACAACGATTCAACATGGTTATCAAAGTCGAAGTTGGCCGGGCTGCCATCGCAGACAGTTAGGTCGTGGGAGCAGCCAGCCTTGGGCGGATGTTCCGCGGTGATGCAGGCGCGGACGCTCTTCAAGAGCTGTGACTGGGAACTCCAACAGGCAAGGAGAGAGGCAATTTCCTGCTTCTCCTTCTTAAGATCGAGTGTGACTTCGATCCGACCTTTGATCAACTGATGATTCGGCAGATACTCCAGTGTCTCATGAATGTCCTTGGCAAGCGGACGCTGCGCCCTGGGCATTTTCGTAAGCCGTGCGACCATGCTTGTTCCCGTCTTGACGAGCTCATCGACTGAATCCGGAAGAATTTCACCAAGATAAATACGATCGTCCTTCAATTGCTGCTCCGGAATTATCACCTTGCCTTGGTAAATTCGCTCACTGCTGAAAGCAACCTTGAACTTTAGACCAACCGGCAGTATACTCTCGTCCCTGATTGAGCGCAGGCTTGGGACGCGAACATAGGCATGGAAGGTGTCGCTCGTCATTGCTGCTAGGGTATTCTTCCGATGAATCTGACCAGGCAAGATCTTCTCAATGATCTTGGCCGATCTCGAGGGGCACAGAAAGAAGTAGCAGTCTTCTTGCTCCAGCGGAACGGTAAGGCCCATCCTGTAATGAGCCGCTCGTATGACACCCTGGGTGTATACCAGTAGTGATCCGGCTTCATCAGGGAAGTGTGTCATAAGCCGAAAGACATGTAGATCGGTGGGAAGGATCACTCCGCCTTCTCTATCCTTGGGTTGCTTGACATAAATCCCGCCACCAATGTCCTTCTGCGTTTGAGCCTTGTCAATGTCACACACGAGCTCACCGTTTTGGTAGTATTGGTGAAACCAAGGGAGACGCTCGTCGATGCACCGCTTGAGCGGGGCAGCAATTCTGTTGTACCAGATATCACAGCCCCACCTTTCCTTGTACCAGAACTCGAACGTGACCTTGGTGTCATTTGCCGCTCTAGACAATGCGTAGGCACCGATGCCTATTCTCAAGGCTGAAATACCCGCTCTCATAGCAGGTCCCCAATGAAGAAGTTCGTACGGACTGGTGATTTTGAAACCGTTCGAAGTCATCTTGACGTAGCTCAATAATGACACATCCTTACTGGCCTCCTTAGCTTGCTCCACAACATCTGCGTGTTTGAAGCTCTCAGAGTCTGACACAAGCCCGTGGACGATGTCGTGTATTCGGTAAGAGTCCCCTGCCTTGACGTAAGGCTCCCATAAAATGGTGAAGCTGGAGACTTTATCTTCTTCCTTTGCCAAGTCTTCCTTCAAGCTGCCCTTGTTCACTGCCATTGAAAGAGTGACGGTGGGATCTCCCCACTTCCCGGGGGTTACTCTCACTTTGGCCTGGGTGCCTTTGGACTGCTTGAATGCACTGCCAAAAGAGAGGGAGCCTCTTGAACCTGGAAAAGTGACTCTCGCGAAGCATGGCTGGAATCGAACGTCCCGTGGAATATCCTTGAACGGATATGGTTCGACAGCATCCGGCAACTCACCCAACTCCATGGGCCGGTCGCCCTGTAACCGTTTGCTTGATTGTGCCTCACTGGCAGGCGCCGGTAGTTTGGCGACGGTCGTAGCAACGGCTTTCTTCTGCGCCCGCAACTCGTTCAACTGCCGTTTCTTTTGTGCAAGCACCTCCCTAACATCGCACGGCTTGGGTGGTAGACTTGCACCCACGTCATTCATCGACCCGAGGCCTGCAGTCTGAGGTGTTCCAGCGGATACACGCTCCAGGGGTCTGGTTTGTTCTTGTGTTGGAACGGCTGGCAAAGGCCTGCCGCCCGATTGATGTGACGGGGACACATCGTTGGTGGGGGGATTTTGTTTTTGAAGAACGACTGGCTGACGCCCATCGCCCGATTGAAGTGATGAGGATTTCTCCTCGGTAGGTTGGGGGGGTTTTGATGTTGGAACGGCCGACAAAGGTCCGCCGCCCGATTGAGGTGAGGATTTCTCCTCGGTGGGGGGGGGGTTTTTTGATGTTGGAACGGCCGACAAAGGTCCGCCGCCCGGAGGGGCCATCTGCACGAGGCAGATGGGGGAGAAGGAAAGTAGAGGACGTACCTTGGTTTGTCAGCAGTGGTGTTGTGTAGTTGACAGATGCTGACAGAAAATGGTTTGTATGAGGAGAAAAGAGGAAAGAAAGCCGTGAGAGATTGTACTGGGACGCTTTTATACACGCTAGTCCCAACAGGGAGCTGTCATCACGCAACGATGGCAGACAAGTAGAAAGGTGGGGTACGAGTGGCTAATCTGTCTTGTTCTGCGTTGTACCTACAACTAAAGCTTTCCATTGGTGTTTCCATCATTTGAATCCAAGTCAAGTCCTCTAGCGTGCCTCTGAATGTCTTTTGCAAGAGACCAGCAATGTGTGGCGATGCTGGATCACTACCGCTGTTTGTTGAAGGGATTATTCCAGCTGCTTTGTTCGGGATCGCCGTCTATGCTCAGATAGAAGTGAACCATTGTTATGTAGTATTACCATCCTCGGTATCGTCCGAGAGACAGTGGAGATCACGCCAGATCGTGTTTTGCAGAAGACCATACAACCATTCATATCCCTGTTTTGTTTTGTACAAGAGTTGAGACTATGCTGTAGACTTTATTTTCGGATTCGAATTGAGCAATGAGACTGTCAATCCAGTGGAGATAATCAGGCAGGAGCATAAGGCGAAGACCGATCAATAGCGCTTCTAACCTAGCCAATGGGCTCAAGACCGGCAGCGACGTCTGCCACGACTCCTCCAGTCCATAGAAGCTGAAGGCACAATATTGTCCACGAGATCTCAAATTGCAAACCTGAGGAATAGCTAAATAGCTAAGGGTCTGATCTGATTGTCAATTGCTCTTGAGTTCTAGCTACAATTTGGAAGGCAAACATCAAGCGCAAGCTAACATCACCATGACCAGACAAATCATCTAAAGATGCTGTAACAATAGACAAGAATACATTTTTTTGCTGAAAAGTCTCGGTCTCATTTTGATATGATTGATTTCCATTTTTGAAGCTCAGACGAAGCAGATTCAACATATGGAGAAAAATCCAGAATACTTTGATAATCTTTTACAAATACTATACTGAAAATCTTATCAAGTCCCTAATACGTCGAATCGCGTTACAGTTGTAATTGAGATGTTTCCTGAGGGTTGCGGCCTTCCGGTTATGTCGCATGAAGGTGGAGCAAACACATGGTCGTGGGGTAGTCCCATGTAAAAATATTCATACTGCAAGATAAGTCCACGGACGCAACAATGCTTAAGTGGTGTAGTGGTTAACACATCAGCACCAAACAGAGAGGAAAGAGTAGGACTTTTCTGGCGTCGTCGGACTTGTATTGGTTGTAAGGGCCCCTAACTCTATAGTCCTGGTTTCGGCAGCTGGAGAACCTGGGTTCGAATCCCAGCTTGAGCAAAAGACTTTTTTTGGTTTCCCTTTTTCTTTTTAGAATGTTTCCGGAGCTCGTCCGCCACACTCATTCCTTGGTCTGCAAGAGATCTATGCTACAGGCAAATACAATCAAGGGTTCGTGGGCCACGGTAGAGTAACGAATGAGTGTGAAAAGGGATTGCATTCCTTTGCTCGGTGAAAGCATGGATCGAACCGTTTGCTTCACCTACACTCGTGACAACACCATGCCATCAGAGCTCACAATTTGGTGGCCTGACAACAGGTGTCAGCATTGAATACTTCACAAGCGACCATGAAGGCTCGATTTGTGTCACGATGTCAAGCAACACTTTTGAATCAATAGCAAAGTTTATTGCATTCCTTCGCTCCATGAAAGTATAGATTGAGCTGAAAGGTTTATTTGCTTCACATGCAACCGTGAAGGCAGCACGCTACCTGAGCTCAAGAAGGAATTCACAACTTACTTGTTTGACCATATAAACAAGAGATAATCTGATCGTGGTCTCATGCTACCTAAATTCACAAGTTCCAATAATATTGACTAAAGCCTTCCGATCTGAGGCTCCTGCTTCATATATGCTCCTGATGTCGACCTTGATAAGGACATCGGGCAGAATGGAACCTCCGATCAGTGGCTCATCTCGAAGTTAGGACCATGAGAGAGTCTCCACCGAGAAGAATAATGGCTTGTGCAAAGGCTTTAAACAGGATAGTGCTAGGCGAGAGAAAATTCGATCCATTCGTACTGTGTCCAGCGTCGAGATTGGTGCACTTGTATTGATGCGGTCTATCATCTGAACAGAGCCGGGTATGAGCATCGGAACCACTTGCGCAATGGCAGCCTTCCCGCTCATGCTCTCGATCTGCACATTACTTGAGCTGTTGAGCTGTTCCACAGCTTTCAATGGTACACATTGAACTACCTTGCTATTTGGGTCCTCAGCTTAGAGCTTATCCTGGTCAGCTAACCAGATGGCCGAGCGATAAGAATTCAGGTCATTTGGCAGTCGCGAAGGTTTTCAACGTATTCGTTCACTGATATATCCCATGGATATAGTCACATACCCCTTAGCGGTGACAGTCCTCGATTCACCGTTCCCAAATCTTTCTACTCTACCCTTGTGCTCCGCTATGATCTAGATCCAGCCGCGATGCACCTATATCATAATGTATCTTTTCTTCTAATTTTTCTCGTGCGGGCTATTGCTCGGAGCATGGGCATGATATTCCAACATAATCCCTGCTTTAGAAGACCCCACGTCGTTCCTTCACATATCATTACGCCCATGTCCAATTTCCAAGTTGGAACCCCAATCGTGTCCAACTGGCTTTCGAAATCAGACCATGCTGGATTGGACCCTGCTGGTTTTCGATCTTGAGCAGCTTGTACGATCAAATGCACTCCTTCCTCCGGTCGATATCCGAAAAGATGGTCAAGACGTTCGAGGCGCTGGAATGAGACGATCCAGCTTGACAGATTCAAGAAGGAGCTCGGTGAGGCTATAACGCTATTGCTGAAACCGCTAGTTCGATAGAATACAGTGAACTTTTTCTCATCTTGAATGTTCAGGAAAATGCCATCAATCAAGACGATAGCTCTGATCAGTCCAACTGCAATGTGCTGATCTTGGGTGCTAAGGAATCCAGCCTCGAGATTCCGCAGCTTGCTGGCGTATTGAGAGTCCATGACGAAAACCTTTTGCGAGAAAAATGCCTCTTTACCTAGCCGGCGGAGGCGCTGAGAAGTGCCAACAACAAAGAGCCAGTCCAGTAGATGCGACCTTTGAGAGTGATGTAACCGCTGAAGGTCGCGATCTGCTCCTCCATTACGGTCATGGAAGTACTCTTGGATGCAGAAGGGATCATCACTTCTCATAGCGTAGTTCAGAATCGGTTGAAGTATTTCGTCTGGAACTTTATCCATCGCAAACGATCAGAGATTCATGGAGATCGTTCGAGTGATATGCGATTGAGATACAGCCGAAGATCGGTGACAAAAGTCTGTGCCCATTCTTCACGCGGAATTCTGCCGTCGATAAGCACAGATTCTTGTCGAGCAAAGTCTGAGAGAAGATTGGCCAATGCCGAGAACAATATTATTGTAAATTCCAAAATATGTGGCTCCCGGCGCTAAAAGGCGGACCACACACCGATTTTTGGGTAGGATGGCTGCTTACCACCGCCAGCAGCCATTTTTTGGGGTTTGTAATTTAGATTGCTTTTTAAAGCCTGGTATATAGCTTATTTAGGCAATTAATAGTATTATAAAGTATAATATATTATTTAGGTTTTGCTTTATTATTATCGCCGTCGTCGTAACGCTTAGTTTACTTATTTTTATTACTTTTACGGTTTTTTTGGGCTTTATTATTTCGAATTTTCGTATTAACGTCGTTATAAAATAACGACCTA